>JBBDGP010004326.1:0-97500 GCA_037952835.1 Lithobates septentrionalis | reverse complement strand
CCCAAAACATCAATCATGTCCTTCATTTCCTGTTTTGCTGACCCCATTCTGGGCCTTCTCTTTCTTGTTTTGGCAGAACATAAATGGCTGTTTAACCTAATGTCAAAAAGGAGGGCTGTTTCTCGTATATACCTCAAAAATCCACAAAAAAATAAAACTTGATTTTCTAAAAAACACAAATTAAAAAAAAAAAAAGTGATTTTAACTAACCAAAAAAAAAACAAAAAAAATAATTTTAAAAAACCCAAAAAATAAAAAAATTGATTTTAAAAAACCAAAAAAAATAAAAAAATTGATTTTAAAAAACCAAAAAAATAAAAAAATTGATTTTAAAAAACCAAAAAAATAAAAAAATTGATTTTAAAAAACCAAAAAAAATAAAATAATTGATTTTAAAAAACCAAAAAAAAGAAAAAAAATTGATTTTAAAAAACCAAAAAAAAGAAAAAAAATAATTTTAAAAAAACAAAAAAAATAAAAAACTTGATTAAAAAACCAAAAACAAATAAAAAAAACTTGATTTGCAAAAACCAAAAAAAAAACTAAAAAAACTTGATTAAAAAAAAACAAAAAAAAAAAACTTGCTTTTAAAAAAAAACAAAAAACAAAACTTGATTTTCCAAAAAAAAAAAAAAAAGCCTGTTTGCGAAAATCAAAAAGCCAAAAATATTTTTTTGTGGATTAGGTAGAAATATTTAAATATAATTATATTTTGCTACATTATTAAGATATCATTATATTTTTGTCTATGAATATTTTATACTAAATGCAGAACTGAATGCATAACAACCATTAATAAAAACATCTCCTTATAGGATTTTAAAAAATGTGTGGTTTGTTATTTCAAGGCTCAGTATCAGTTTGGTTATAATTGTAAAAAAGTTGTTTACAGTGGCAATGGAGCTTATTTAGACATTTTTAAAATTCAAATACAGTTGGCACTACAACTGCTCGACCATAACCTAGGAGACAGCCCAAAAGAAAGGCAAGCAATAAATATAATGCCAGATTTCAGCAATATTTTTTTTATTGTAAAAAATTATATATCCTGGCCCATTGCAATGGCCCCCCTACCCATAAAATAATTAACATATTGCTGTCTAACTTGACGGCAACTTTGGGGGGCCAAGCCAGTACGGACAGTATCCAGGCCTGTAAGGTTGGCTTCTATTTGTCCGGCCTCAGGCCCAACTGTGCCTATATAATTGGTAGAATGCTTGTTTAAAAAGTTGTGCAGAATGCAGCAGGTTAAAATGATAAAATTAAGTTTGTATTCCGCCAAATTAATGGCTGTTTGAAACAGGCGGAACCGGCTGGCCAGAATTCCAAACGCATTCTCAACCACTCTTCTAGCTCTGGCCAGCCGGTAATTAAAAACCCTCCTCTCCGGGGTGAGGGTTCTTTGGGGGAATGGCCTCATGAGGTGCTTGCTGAGAGCGAAGGCTTCATCCGCAATGAAGACAAAGGGGAGTCCTTCCACATTATCCTCATCAGGTGGCAATCCCAGGCCACCACTCTGGAGACGCTGGCAGAACTCCGTCTCGGCAAATACTCCTCCATCCGACATCCGGCCATTCTTCCCCACGTCCACATATAAAAAATCATAGTGTGCCGACACCACCGCCATTAAAACAATACTGTGGAACCCCTTATAATTAAAATAATATGACCCCGAATGGGGTGGTGGCACAATGTGGACATGTTTCCCATCTATAGCCCCTCCACAATTGGGAAAGTCCCAACGGCTGGCAAAATGGGATGCCACAGTCTGCCATTCCTGTGGCGTTGAAGGAAACTGGGGAATCAAACAAGAAAACCAAAATCAATTAATTTGGAAGCTAACATTGCAAGAAAATTAGACAATTAAAAACATTATTCCCCAGCATCAGTATAACATTCAATAATTTAATTCCTCTGGAATAACTAATATGGAAAGGCACACTTATCAGATTGCTCACCCCCTCTGATGGAACATTGATTACATTTTAGGGGGTTGTGAAATCCCTAAAAAATATTACTTTTAGGACACGCAGGAATTTAGGGACTAAAAAGGCTACAAGACTGCAGTTGTCGCACTCTGCAGGTGCAGTTGCTAACCAGCTTACAGTAAATGAGGTAATGTAAAAAGGCATTCATGTTGCAAGGAGTACACAATCACAGGCAAGGGCAATTAATGAAAACACTTTGAGGCTTGCATATGATTTGATGATGGAAATCAGCAGAGCTTCTGCTCATTTACTAAAGCACTGGAACAAATGCACTTGTAGAGTGCACATGCATTTTGCAAACTGCAACATATATTTGCTTTAGACAAATCAACACCACAGAACATTCAAGCAAATTTTAACGAGGGTGGGGGTGGGGGGGTTGTGAAATCTAGATAATTGCTCATTAGCAGCACACTATTTGGAGTGAGTTTAGGTGGGGGGGGGGGGGGGTTGTGAAATCTAGATAATTGCTCATTAGCAGCACACTATTTGGAGTGAGTTTAGGTGGGGGGGGGGGGTGGGGGGGGTTGTGAAATCTAGATAATTGCTCATTAGCAGCACACTATTTGGAGTGAGTTTAGGTGGGGGGGGGGGGTTGTGAAATCTAGATAATTGCTCATTAGCAGCACACTATTTGGAGTGAGTTTAGGTGGGGGGGGGGGGGGTTGTGAAATCTAGATAATTGCTCATTAGCAGCACACTATTTGGAGTGAGTTTAGGTGGGGGGGGGGGGGGTTGTGAAATCTAGATAATTGCTCATTAGCAGCACACTATTTGGAGTGAGTTTAGGTGGGGGGGGGGGGGGGTTGTGAAATCTAGATAATTGCTCATTAGCAGCACACTATTTGGAGTGAGTTTAGGTGGGGGGTGGGGGGGTGGGGGGGTTGTGAAATCTAGATAATTGCTAATTATAAGCACACTAAATACACTCCAACAAAATACATTCAAAATGAGTAGACTAGGTGGATATGTTCCCATCACTTCATGCTGGGAAGGTTATTGAAGGAAAATATACATGCATGACAAAAAATAACAGGAAAAAATTCCAGCATGTGTGAGGATAAAAAGGGGACATTCACACTATATTGCAATGATGGTAAGTAGTGTTTGAAGCAAGAAATACATTACATTATCAAAGATTACATAAAAGAACATGTGATGCTAATAAAAGAAAAATATCTTACCTTAATATAGTCCTTCTGCAGGACCTGTATGATGGCAGAACAGGTCTCTGGGATAATGATCCCCAGAGCCTGGGGGGAGATGCCTGTCGAGAACTTAAGGTCCTGCAGGCTTCTCCCTGTGGCCAAATACCGCAAGGTAGCGACCAGCCTCTGCTCCGGAGTGATGGCTTGCCTCATGCAGGTATCCTGCCTGCTGATATAGGGGGTCAGCAAAGCCACCAAACGGTCAAAAACGGGGTCCGTCATCCGGAGAAAGTTCCTGAAATCCTCAGGATTATTCTCACGGATCTCACGGAGCAAAGGCATGTGACAGAACTGGTCACGCTGAAGCAACCAATTCTTGGTCCATGAACTCCTCCTCGCCCTGTTCATGGACTGGTCTTGGTCTGAAGAATAAACTACAGCACCAAACACATACAATGCACGAGCTCGACGACGAGTACGTACAGGTAACATGGCTTCAAAACGGTCGGCTGGTCAGAACGCACTAAACAGAACGCACTGAAGAACAGCAAGGCCTGTGAAGAACGACCTGAAAATCAGGAACGAGCGGCCAATAAAACAAAGATTTCTCAATGCCAACTGACCAAACGCACTGAAAAGCAGATACAAACCTCACAAGCACAGACTGAACAACAGTTAAAACGAACTGAAAAATACGAGTCTCACAAGCGCGAATCGTCTCTCACCAAACTTCTACTAACACGAGATAAACACGAGATTAGCAGAAGGAGCCCAAAGGGTGTCGTACGGGCTATTGAACTTCCGTTTTATAGTCTCGTCGGACTTGGTGTACGTCACCGCGTACTAAGCTGTCGTACTTTTGTGTGGTCGTGTGTGGGCAAGTCCGTTCGTAAGAAAGTCTGCCGCAAGTCCGCCGAAGGTACGTCGGAAGTATGTCGGACAGGCTGTCGGACTTTTGTAGGTGAAAAGTACGACCGTGTGTACGCGGCATAATAATTGTTTTTTGTCTTGTGACGTTATCTTTTCCAGATATAATGAATCCCCTATTTAAGGATCCAGAGTTCCTTACAGCTTTTATTTCCAAATATCGCGAGATGAGGAATTTGTGGGAGGTGAAACACCCTCAGTATTATGCTAAGCATGTGAGGAAGTCAACGCTGGAGAGACTTCTGTCCTTTGTCCAGGCGACCATCCCGGACGCAACAATGGAGACATTGCTCAAGAAAATTGGGGTCTTGAGGAATATGTATAAGAGGGAGCATAGGAAGATCCAGGAATCAATGAGATCAGGAGCATCAGCAGATGATGTTTATGTACCCAGGCTGTGGTACTACAATCAACTACGTTTTCTTGATGACCAGACTGAAGCCAGGGCATCACTTTCAACCCTTCCCTCCACCCTTCCCTCCACCCCAGCAGAGGCTGATGAGGAGCAAGCTGGGTCTTCCATCCTGGATGAACCGGATATGACCATCTGGAGTCAGGTAAATTAGTTTAAACAATATTTACTGTACTAATATTAATGAGGTTAACTGGATGTTATAATTTTCTCCCAGATTTTTGCACTCAAAATTGTGTAGACATATCAATTGACAGGAGTGGCTAAATATGTTTGGCACCTGCTATAAAAAATTAGGGTGTCTGATTAGACTCTTTTATTAAAGAGATGTATTCACATTGAATTTGCTAGTCATGAGAAGCAAATTGTGTGTCATTGATGAACCCCAAACAAATTAATAAAACTATGTCCTTTTTTTATACACAGGATGAGTCCATCCAGGAGGAATGTGTGGAAAGTGGCAGGCAGGAGGAGACCGGGCCCATGGACAGCCTGGAGGAGGCCGGATTCCCCATCATCCTGGAGGAGGCTGGGCCCAGTGTCAGGCAGGAGGTGGCTGGTCCCAGTGAGGTGGCTGGGTCAAGTGAGGTGGCTGGTCCCAGTGAGGTGGCTGGGCCCAGTAGGAGCATGACCCAATCCCAAGTGCCTCCCCTCCACCTTCCCAAAAAAAGGGCCAGGAAGGGGGCCGTCACACAGGAGGCATCCCTGCGCCTCATGCAAGAGGCCACACGTTTTTTGAGGAGCCCCCCCGAAGCAGAAGAGGCCTATGGCTGCTACTTAGCCAGCAGGCTTCTTCAAATGTATTGGGAGCAGCGTCTCATTTGCGAGCGCCTATTTGGGGAAACTATCCAGAAGGGGCTGCAGGGCACGCTAACCCGAAACACACAACTACATGAGGCAGCCCCCCCTCCTCCTCTTCCTCCTCCTGCCACAACTGAAACACCACAGCCACAGCCTCCAAAGAAGGCTACAGGGAAGGCTGCAGGGAAGGGTGCAGGGCAGCGTGGAGGGAAGGCTGCAGGGAAGAGAAGAAAGTGATGACCTGGGTTCAGTCTGGTCTGACAGAAGACGCAGGCTGTTGTAGTACCACAGTCTGGGGACATCTATATCATCTGCTGGTGCTGTTGATCTCTGGGATTCTTGGACCAGATTGTGCTCCCTCTTATATGGACTCCTCAAGATCCCAATTTTCTTGTACACAGACTTTTTCCAGCGTTGACTTCCTCTTTATTTTATTTTGACCATGAATAAATGGATCTTTTTTTGAGTTTAGCAAAAGACTTTATGTGTTTTCTTTTAAATCATTGATTTTACACACAATGGTAAATTATCAAGGGACAACAATCTCATTGAGTTTGCAAAAACACACCAAAAATACATTACTAATGTTAATAATGTTCGAGTGGTAAGTCTGGGAAAGAACAAAAATATACATAACCAAAAACGGTGCTTTGGGTTAACTTTATCTTAAAAATAAAAAATAATCACTAGAAAAAAAAAACTATAATAATGGGTTCTTTGTGGTAACTTTACAAACCTAAAAAATAGAAAAAAAAATAAAAAAATAAAAAATACAAATGGGTTATTTGTGGTAACTTTACAAACACCAAAAAAATGAAAAATAAAAATCTAGAGATAAACATATAAAAAAGTTCAACACCAATCATAAAATAAATATCTGGATAAAAATTACAAGAAAATATGACTCCACACAAAAAAATCAAAAAAAAAAAAAAAAGGTAAAAAGTATTATATTAGTATGGAAACATGGTTTTTAAAAAGCATACTATATCATTCATGAGATCAAAGAGAAAAAGAATCCAGAAATCAGTTTGGGAGAACTCTGAATATGAACAGCAAAACACCTTCGTTCTTTATAGCATTCGTAAAGAAGAAATAAAATGCGCTGCATTCAACGATCACAGATTTTGCAGCGTGATGAATGTGCTACCTACAATACGAACACTAGTTTTACTAGACCGAGTGCTTCCGTTTAGTTTTTGCTTATGAGCATGCGTCGTTTTTTTGTCCGTCGGACTAGCATACAGACGAGCGGACTTCGGGGTCCGTCGTAGTTACGAAGTAAAGATTTGAAGCATGTTTCAAATCTAAAGTACGTCGGATTTGAGGCTAAAAAAGTCAGTTGAAAGTCCGGAGAAGCCCACACACGATCGGATTACCAGCCAGCTTTAGTCCGTCAGCGTCCGTTGGACTTTTGTAGACGAAAAGTACGACCGTGTGTACGCGGCATAAGAATATTTTCGGTTCAGGGCACCACCACCACTACCTAAGGCCCAATTTTTCTGCCCCTGTTTAACAGGGGCGTGCAATTACAATTTTTGATCAAATATTTAACAGCAGGGCTCGTTCCTGTGCTCAACAAGAGTATCTGTGAGGGGTTGCAGTGTTGTGGCACCACCACCACTGCCTAAGGCCCAATTTTTCTGCTCCTGTTTAACAGGGGCGCGTAATTACAATTTTTGATTTAATATTTCACAGCAGGGCCTGTTCCTACGCTCAACAAATGTATCTGTGAGGCTTTACAGTGTTGTGCCACCACCACCACCGCCTAAGGCCCGATTTTTCTGCCCCGGTTTAACAGGGGCATGTAATTACAATTCTTGATATAATATTTCACAGCAGGGCCTGTTCCAGCGCCCACCAAGAGTAACTGTGAGGGCTTACAGTGTTCTGGTACCACCAACACCTAAGGCCCAATTTTCCGCAGAGTGTATAGGGCAGGCCGTATAGTATATACAGGCGGTCCCCTATTTTCAAACATCCGACTTACAAACGACTTCTACTTAGTCTCCCCACTGATGCTTTATCACCAATCCTTGTTTCCCTAACAACCCAAAATTTTCAAAATCCAATTGTCATTGGGACAGAAAGTGAGGTGAAATCTTCTGAACAGGGGCACAGACAGTAAAACAAATGTTACAGGGGTGATGATAACCCTTCCCTATGTTATCCAAAAAGCTTGAAAACAGATTTTTTGGCTGGAGCTACACTTACAAAATGTACCTGTTCCAAATTACAAACAGATTCAACTTAAGAACAAACCTACAGTCCCTATCATGTTTGTAACCCGGGGACCGCCTGTATACTGCTGCTGTTCAGAGTATATAGGGCCTGGGGGCCCCACGCCTTTTTTTTTAAATTTGGGTGCGGGGTTCACCTTAAATATCCATACCAGACCCAAAGGGCCTGGTAATGGGCTTGGGGGGACAACATTACATTACAGCCGCAAGCAGTTTTAAATGACTTTTTTTCCCTTAGAAATGTAATTTTGTGCAGGGACTGTTCTAAACACGGGAAAAATGCGCCACTTTACAGACATACTATAGCCACCCCCCAGGCACAATATTTAAAGGAATATTACACTTTTGTTTCACTTTAAGCATTATTAAAATCACTGCTCGCGAAAAAACAGTCGGTTTTAAAACTTTTTTTGCATTGATACATGTGCCCTGGGGCAGGACCCGGGTCCCCAAACACTTTTTATGATAATAACTTGCATATTAGTCTTTAAAATTAGCACTTTTGATTTTTCACATTCGAGTCCCATAGACTTTAACGGGGTGCACGTCTTCGCACAAATTTTTGGTCTGTTCGCATGTTCTGCCGCAAACCGAACCGGGGGGGGTGTTCGGCTCATCCCTACTCTAGACCAAGGGTCTCAAACTGGCAGACCTCCAGCTGTTGTGAAACTACAAGTCCCATGAGGCATTGCAAGGCTCACAGTTACAAACATGACTCCCACAGGCAGAGGCATGATGAGACTTGTTGTTTGTTTAGCAACAGCTGGAGGGCCACAAGTTTGAGACTCCTGCTCTAGATTGATCATTCAGCCAAAGGAATTACCATGAAGGTGTGCCTGGCTGTGGGTGAAACCAGAGGAAAAGATCCTTGGGACATTGTACTGTGGGAGTGAGCGCTACATCCATCAGAGACAGCAGGGTGTAAAAACCCAGCTCTGATCACTGGTGGTGTTTTTGGAAGTTGACGTTTTCCTGTGTTATTCAGACAGCAGAATCTGAGCAGTCCCCATTCTTTTGAGTTCTGCCAGAAAGTCGGCACAGTTTCTTTATTATAAAAAAAATTTACATGTCAAACCAAAATCATATCAGCATAACATCCAAGTTATGTGATGCTTAAAAGTTTAAACATAACATATCAAAGATCCCAAAATGAAGGACTGAATAACCACACCAAACTTTGTAAATGTGATGAAAATCTCAGAGCAACACCATAAGTTTGGAACAAGTACATACATTTGTTTGAAAGCCATAGATACCTTATCTGTTTATTTTTCTTAAAGGAGAAGTCCAGCCTGAGCTCATTTGGCTGGGTTTCTCCTATGGGTCACAGGAGTGCAATTCGTTTTGCACTCCTGTGACCCGTTTTCAGCAGACATCGTGCCTGGACTGATCAGTGTCTCAGCCTCTCAGTGAGCCACTGAGATGGCCGCTCCCCGCGGAGGGAGGAGCAGAGCAGGAGAGCTGCCGATTGACAGGCAGTAGCTCTCCGCTCAGGGAGGTGAGAGAACCGAGCCATCGGCGGCGTTCGTGGCTCCGATCTCAGTGAAGAGGTGGCGGGGGACAGATGCAGCATTGGACCGATGCTGCATCCACCTAGGGAAGTAGGATTATGGGATAAAAAAAAAACAAAACAAAAAAAACACTCTGCTCTTTTAATGGAACCCTTTGATAATGGGTTTTCCAGATACTGAAGAAAATAAGTCAGGGACCAGTAATAAAGTAAAACTATTTTAGAGGGTGGCACAAAAGTAGGTTTTGTGGCTAATAAAGGTAATAGCAGACATCTTGTTTTGTCTGTTGTTAGGCAGGACAACTTTTCAATAAAGTACAGGATCACTTTGAAGTGAACTGGCCTAAAAAGTATGTAAGATAACAACTTTGCTGGTGCCTTCTAGTACCCATATTAGTCTTAAATTATGGATTTTTTTTTTTACGTTTTGGATAAAAGAGGGTTTTAACCCCTCTAAGATTTATTTTGCCATCTGTGTCCCATTGGGTAGATTTACCTTCATTTTAGCCAAAACAGAATGTGAGAGGAAAGCCCTCTAAAGTGAGGGAACCCCTGATTGTCACCATAACTAGTGTCCCCACTGGAAGATATCCCTACTATTCCTGCTCTGGGAACAACCCAAAATGTGCGATTTTCTTATGTTCACTTTTGGGGATAATGGTAAACAAGGGTGCCCCTGTAAGGGTGAATCTCCCTAACTGGGGCACAGACCGCAATAAAAACCTAGGAGGTGTTCTAATCACTCTACCCAGAACTAAAACAAAGGTTACCTTTAGTCACACTTTAGGAGTTTTTCAAAGCAAAACCTTTTTTCAGTTTTGGCTAGAGTTTTTAGAAGGATTAGAACCTCTGTACATTTTTTATTGCTGTTTGTGTACGATACACCATTTTTTTTTGAAAAAAAAAAAAATGGGAATTCTCTTCGCTTTGGGGAGATTTCCTGTTGTGTTTCCAAGCCAGAAAGCAAAAGGAAATTTCCCCTGTGGAGCCTCTTGGATTCTAATCCAAGGTCTTGACATTTTCCAAGTGTAGAATAGTCTCTCTAGTGCTCACATCAAACATCCAATTCAACTACCAAATGCCAGAACCTTAGTAGGCTGGAGGGGCTATAGCGTTTGAATACTAACATGTGCAGTTTAGTTCTAGGAGGACTTAAGGCCTAAAAGGACGAAGGTTAACAAAAATATCCTAGTTTGACAAATGTATGTGATTAGCACGTGCAATAGTAATATTCAATACATATATTTTTCAACATTTTCTTTACATTTTGTAGGAGGTATTTAATAATTGATTACCTTTTTTAAAATTTTGATTATTTTTTTTTAGTACATTTTTTGCCATGTTTCAACAGCTACTGTTGCATTCACTGCAATATAAAATCCCAATCTAAACGTCTTTTCTTCTGTTCAATTGTCATGGGGATTCAAGTGCAGCGGTAATTGGATGGGTCCTACTTCTGTCTCTGGTTAACTGGAATTGTTTTTAAACATATAAACCATGTGGATAACCTGTCGCTTTCCATGGACAGCTTGGTCTGCACGTATCCCCGAAAATCAACAAACCTAAAAACAAAGTTACCTTTCACACAAAACAAACACCCTCTTTTGATTTATTTGATTGGGAGACCTAATGTTGAGGCATAAAGCATTTCGGTGGAAAAAGAAACACATCCTTGGTCCTGAGGCATTAGACCAGTTCCACAAAATGCATAGACTTTTCTGTTGTACATAACTATACACATGGGTCTATTGATGTGATCACATATTATAACAGTGCAAGTAATCTCATGTTCACCACTGTTGCGTAGTAACACTATTTGAATGCAATTAATTGTTTTTAGTACAAAACAGCCCTTCTCAACCAGCGTTCCATTGAACCTTAAGCAGGCCATAGATGGTGCAAATTTCTTACCTGCAACCACGGGCTGCAGGAAATAAATTTGCACAGACAGTGCTGGCAGGGGAATCCCTCCTGCTGAGACATTGTATTCTCCTGGCTTGGGAGGAGGAGATGGGTCCCCACCGGGAGAAGACAGTAACTATTGCTAGCGGCTAGCAAATCTGGCAGGCTGGTTGTACACAAGCTCGTCGATCGTTCAACTTGGTACATTCAGCCTGCCCATACACAGTTCGAATCTCGTCAGGCAGTAAAAAAAAATAGGTTGTTGGTCCGCCTTTTTACTGTCCCCCAACCACCTACCTAAAGCCCACCATGGCTTTAGGGGGTGATTTACATGAAAATGCAAATTCAAACAGTTTTTCAGGGGGTTTTTTTTGTTTTGTTTTTTTAACAGAGATAGCTTGTCAGGTTTGACAATCAGCACTGCCTGTAAAACTTGGCCATTGAGGTTAATGGGACCGCACAACAACCACGAGCCAAAGGCTTAGCTTGCAGTTGCTGTGCAGTATTTCAATACAAAACTCTCCCCCCCCCCCCCCCCCCCGGGATCGATAATTTAATTTAAAGAGGCAGCAGGATCACCTCCTGAACTCCTGGAATTGGCTGCTCTACCACCCTCTGAAAATCAATGGACCACTTTACAGAGGGTGGTAGTACCCACTGCCCATGTGAAAGGGGCCTAAGAGAAAAATAGAAATAAATTGTAGATGTATGTTGAATAAAAAAACAATACTATCATTTTTTTACATATATATTAACCACAAACAAACAGTTACCAGAATACGCTATATGTACTTTAGTACTGTTATCTTTTAGGATAGGTTGGGCTCACTTTTAAAGGGTTTACCAATGTAAACAAAAAAAAGAAGGTAACACCTTCTGAATGAGTCATGGCGATTGGCACAGATCACAATCACTTTCCTGGCATGATGCAGCTGACCTCAGAAACCCAATGAACACAGACACCTAGTAAAAAAAACTGTGGAATTTTTCCACATTGAGCCAAATGATCTCATCTGTTTTTGTTTTTTTTAGAAATGTTTTAACAATTTAAATTGTCTCTATGGTCAGTTTGAGGGCCCTTTCACACTTCTGTGTGTATATGGTAAAGCATGTGGTTGACACGTACTACTTCTTCTTGGGTCTATAAGCACTTTTTTCAAAGTGATAAAATCTTTAAAAATTTAGATAAGAGAAGCATCTAAACCACACAGAGCTGTGTGATAAACAAATTTACCATTTATTTTAACAGACTTGCACAGTGTGCATAAACACAAAAAAAAATTACATATTTTTTTTTCAAAACCTCACCAACCTGCAGCACATCAATAGGAGTTGGCTACAGAGTAGTAAATGAGTTTTCTAATGGGAAGGCATTTTCATGCAGTAAATCCATTACATTTTACTGTAGGAAAATAGAAGTGTGAACGAGCCCTATACTGAAATGGCAATGATAAATATAGAATGCATAATAACACTGAAACAATCATCAGGCAAGAAGCTTCACTCTACAGATTCTACAAAAAATAAGTGTAGTGCTAAAAGTATGTTTGTTTTAATACTCAAAGCATAATGGAATGGGAGGACATCACATAAAAATGCAGAATAAAAACAGAAGGAAACACCATTTATACAAAACTGGAAAAGAGGAAACATGCATACCAGGTTAGTATGTACATTTCGGTTTGTGAACAGACCCGTAAAACTCCAGTCCAGAGGGGCAAACACACAGGTGAAAACATCGTAGTGATTTACTAAAGGAGTTACAAAATGGTCACCTGGCTTAGTAAATACCGTGAAGCTGTGTTTACTCCAACAATCCAATTTTTTCCTTAAAGTGGTTGTAAACCCTCTCCTATATCCAGTGAAGCGAATAGCCTCAGATGATACAGAGATAAAACAAATCCTCCTACATAGGTTTTACATGTATATCTGCTGTCTTCCCCATTCTACATTCTTTGGAAAGTGCTGATCATGTTAGAAATCTTGCTTCCTCTTTCTGCAGTGGGTGTGGAGTCTGGCAATACACTGTGTGAGAGCTGATTGGAAGAAAGTGACACCCCCCAGTCCACATAGACAGAGGAACAAAGGAACATGCAGAGCTGTAGTCTGAATAAACAAGCTCCCTGCTCATCTCCCTCTAAGCTCCCGCCCCAACACAAATTTTCAGCTGATGTTATCTCATGTGTTGGAGAACTTGTCAGAAGTGACTGCTGATAACAGAGGATCGAAGCAGTAGGAAGAAACAGCACTTAGATCTTTGAATAGAGATAAGTAAACACTACAGTTATATGTGATTAGGTCAAATTACAACCACTTTAAAGCAGGGCCATGGATTGCAGGAAAGAAAATTAGCTTAAATCAATCAAATTTTCTTTCCCACAATCTCTCCCACAGCGCTATTGTGTTCTGCTGGTGGGGAGCCTACCCTGCTGGCAGAACGCACTACTAACATCTATAGTCGCAGGCAGTGATCACATCTGATAGGCTGGGTGTACTGAAGTTGATCAATGGATCGACTTCAGTACAACCAGCCTGCTCAAAGATGGATCAAATCTCAGCTGATCCATGCTGAACTGACCAAAGATTCGATCCATCTATGGCTGGCTTTACATGTGAAAGTAAATACAGCTTTACCTTACTAAGCGAAGTGAAAATGAATTTTGTAAAGTAAAACAAAAAACACTTTCCAAAGCCTCTATGGCTATGCTAAATCAGCCCTGTTTATTTTGATTCATTATTCATATTAATCAGGAAGCCATAAGGACACTTTTCTGTGCATGGGTTACCAATAAACAGTATACAAATATATTGAACCAATTGGAATAGTCACAGACTTTATAAATGTTTAGCTATAATGTAACTGTCAGGTTGATGCCAAAACTTCTGATTATATGAATGGCATGGCACAATACATTTTTGGTATTAGTCCTCATTATATAATAAAGGATATCGTAAAATTTTATTTAGGAATGAAAAATTAGGATTAAGAGTTAGGTTAAAGGTTACAATTTTGGTTGGTAAATTTACACTTTCAACCACTTTTGACATGTTTTTCAATCAAGAGACCGAATAGATCGAATTAAAATACAACCAACAGTTTCTATCAATTTACAAATAAAATTGTGGGTAATAGGTTGCCCTAATATCCTTAATGTGACTAAAAGCTTGCTGAAACTGCTTGAATCATGCTTATGTTCAGAAAAAGGGTCGGTTTTGGTGCAACAGGGTTTTGGTTAGAATGGCGTTTAGGGGAGAAGATAAATTGCTTTTAGGTTTCCACTGGAGCAGGGACTGCTAAATACAGTATCTGTCAGATGACATTTCTTCATCCACCTGCTAAGTGGAGACGGGGGAAAACAATGGATTTCTTTTGTTTACAAGGCCCCACGAGGCAGAATGAGATAGATAAATTTGAAGCGTTTATGGCTAGCTATACACACACCAACTCCAACTTCTGATGTACAGTGTGTGAGGTCAGATAGTTAAAGTGGACATTTAGTCTGTCTCAGACACACATAGATATATCCACTGCTTTGAGACCAGTAACACAAGACCTGGCTCGCCAAATAAACTTCAAAAACAAAAAGGAAAAATCGCTCAAATCATGGGAAATCAAATATTTGTCATACATGTAAGTTTCAATAATTGTATTGTACAGACATTTGTTCCTGAGGTATGCTGTGAAATTACAATCTCTAAAAAATATATTTTACTGTTTAGGTCACAATTTGTGTCACATAATGTAGCAAAACTAGAGTGTGTAGAAACTACCCATCTGAACAATATATTAATACAATATATACATATAGGTTTTTTTTTTTCTTTAATTTTTTTTTTTTTTTTTTTTATGGTTTTGGTTTTACTATAAAAAAAAATCATGTTAATGCTATTAGTGGGAACACGGCAGAATGCTTTAGGAATGTTAAAAAGTGTAATGGTGGCAAAATGAGGATTTCTGGTCTGAAGGTTTATACATAGTTAAACTGCTTTAATTTCTGCTGCAAGAAGACATCTTTTTGAGGAGGTATAACATTTCTTGCAATATCTGTTTTTTGGATCCAGCTCAGCAGCACGACTCTCTAAGCTTCTAATGTAGAGTTTTTTTTCTGGAGAGGAGAGGCCTTTGCAGCTGCCCTGTAGAAGGTCAAATCCAAAAATATACCAACAAACGTGCATGCAATTGTACTGATAAAAGCAATAAAAAAAAAATAAAAAAAAAGAAGAATAAAATAAGTAGGTGATTAACACCAGTAAGAAACACTACTAATTCTTAAGAAACCCAAATCAACAGAGTCCGTCTTGGGCTTACAGTCCATTTTTGAGATCCGGATTGCAAAACGCTCAGTGTCATGCCTCTAACAAAGTTCAAAGTCAAAAATTTATTCTGCTTTATGACAATATAGATCTTTAAGTGCCTTCAGCTCCTCAATCAAAGTCTTGTTTTGGTTCTCAAGCACGGCCACTCGATTTTCAAGACACTTGACATATTCTTTCTTCTTTTTGCGACACTCCCGAGCCGCTTCTCTGGAACCAACACAGGATATGATATTAAAGGAGGAACCCAAGACAGAGAAGGAAAATACTTCCACTGCCACAATGCAAGGACACATGAACAATGCAAGGCAGCAAATCACAGCTCAACAATGAAGGAACATGGTGACACATGTCAGCTCAGATTATATAACACAACAGCACAAAATTACAAAAATGGAAAAAACAGAATACACAGTTCCATTTCCTAACTGTAAACCTTGACAAGCAAGTTACTTAGGCAAGCAGATGCAGCAAACAATAGAACAAAGTGATAATAAAGGTTGGATTTTTTTTTTTTTTTAAACAAAGATGTTGTACTTTTATGCCCTGCGCAAATGGTTTTGCACAGAGCAGGTATTAAATTTAAAAAAAACAAACAAAAAAACACTATATTGAAATAAAAAAGGTAACCAGTTAGAGAATGCCTAGAAAAACATTCAGCATGTACTATAAAACCTTGATGTAATTCTTGAATGAACAACTTGGCAAGAATATCACTCACAAAAACATGCCAATATACTGGATGACAGAAGCACAGAAAGAAAAAAGTGCACATAAAGAGGCACAGCTGTTATCAGTACGGGGCTCTGGGCATGTCATCCCCAGGGGAAGTTGGAATCAGTGGAAGGTAGATCACAGATCTCACTAAGATGGACAAATTCCTTGGGTTGTGGTGTGGGGAGTCAGAAAGAGGGAAAGGAATAAAAAATACGAGTGCACGTAAGGATTCAGGGAGGGAGGAAGGAGGGAAAAAATACAAGTGCATCTAAGTATGTAGGCAGGTGCAGTCTGTATTCCCCACTGCAGTTGGCACTCTACCAAAGCAGCAATGCAGGAGGGGAAGGAGGTTGTGAGGAACTAGGTTCATCTATGACTTCCTGCAGTCACAAGGTCACTTGGACACTGGTGCCCCACATGGCTTCTTGGGTCAGGCAGAGTCTATTTAAGACTCCGGGTTAGGCTCACTTTCTGCAAGTGGCTAGTGTAAAGACAGGTTCGTTGTTTGGCAGGGACAGTGCTTAGATCAAGAGAGGTTCTAGAGGAGTAGGGACAGTGCACGGACTACGTCTACCTCGCTTCAAGATGCCTCCCCTTTGGGTGTGGACCGGCCAGGCCGCATTCCTCTCCTCGCAGCAGACTCTGTCAGTATCTTTCAAGTCTATAGGCCGTTGTTACAGTTCATAAGTGGTTCCAGACGGCCGTGCCTACAAGCCAGGCCTAATTGTAATGTGTTTGACCTTTCTACAATATATTGCTACTGCCAAACTTGGACTCTGTGTGTTTGCTGCCCACCACACTGTGATGCATCTTGCTCACAAGCAGGCACAGGGCTCTAGAGGGTATTGTCATCTCCAGGGGAAGTTGGAATCAGTTAAGAAAGTGGGGTTACAGGTCTCTTCAAGATCGGCAGAATTCCTGGGTTGAGGTGGGGAAATGCATATGTTATAAGTCTAAGCCAGACAGAAAAGTAATGGGACACTATTAGAAGAGCTAAAAAAATGGAGTAAAAAATAGTGTTGGCTGCGCTACCCCCAATATCATAACATGAAATACACCACTTGTTCTAAAATAGTTCATATAAGTGACATAAAATAAAACAAGATATAAATATAGCCCAATGGTATATGATCACTATTACATACTCACACTCTGGATAAAGATGTCGCCGTATGTTTCCTACGGGAACAAGGCGGGGCAAGCCTTGTTCCCACCCGGCTTGCGGTTCAGACCTCACTTTCACCCGACAGGAAGTGATGTAGTGTGCATTTCCCAGCAGCCTCTACACGCTTCGCAATAGTAATTGCAACATCAGGAAGCTCCTGACGCAATTACCATTGCGAAGCGCGTAGAGGCTGCTGGGAAATGCACACAGTTACTTCCTGTCAGGCGAAAGCAAGGTCTGAACCGCAAGCCGGGTGGGAACAAGGCTTTCACCGCACGCCGGCATAGGAAACATACAGCGACATCTTTATCCATTCAAACTGCTGGATAAGCTTGGTGTCGGCCCATGGGCACCAGAACACGTGAGTTTACAGTCTCTTTTTTATTGTTTATAAACAGTGCTAGCTTATTGCTCAATGATCGCTGTTTGTTGATTCTTATGAGGACGGATAATACATGCTCATAATTGTATTGGGGACAGCATAGACAATCAACACAAGTGGAATGGTTATCCCTTAATGAACCAAAGGCGTATGTATACCATTATCTGGTGAGTGGCCAATCCATGTGGTGGTGGTGTTGTCACTGGAGTGGTGGAATAGTCACAAATAATCACGGATGAGGAATTAAGAGCACAGGAATAGCACATTCATAGTGCACAGTCTACACAGGGATTCACTGTTCCATTGGCACATTGCAAAGATCAGCAAAATTGGGCAATATAATATAGAATTTAATACACGATATTGGAAGTTTAAATGGTGTCGTCATTTTGAAGTATATTTTTTTGATTTATGGTTGTAATCAAGAGTGCGAGTATGTAATAGTGATCATATACCATTGGGCTATATTTATATCTTGTTTTATTTATGTCACTTATATGAACTATTTTAGAACAAGTGGTGTATTTCATAATATGATATTGGGGGTAGTGCAGCCAACACTATTTTTTACTTCAATTTTATTTCACCTATCGGAGGAATTCATTATTTGACTGCAGCAACCGGCTTAATATGTTTTTTATATTGCTTGAACAATAGGGGTTTTATTTTTTTTTTTTTTGCAGCGGTGACTCACACACACTAATTTAAAAAAAATGGAGTGCATGTTAGAAGGAGGCTGACTAACTTTTACTATCATACTATGACCACTGTGCCAATGAAAGTCTCAGGTAAAGCTGTTGGTGAATGTCAAACACATGCAGGTCTCCTAACGCCCATGTAAAGGCACCCTAGCAACTATGAGGTTTATTATCTATGGAACGCTAATGAGTAATAGGGTTTCAGCTTTAGAAAATAACCACTACTATGAATATAGCAATTTTAAATATGGAGTCAGGGCGAACTCCTAGCCTGACCTGCACCCTCAGTGGAACACACCGAATGGGGGACATAGATGTGGGAGCGGAGACCCTAAGGTCGGTTTAGGTTTATAGCCATTTTAGCCATTACAATAAAACAGCTGTTTTAAAACTGCCAAATCTTCTAATTATACAGATTTTCAAGTCCTCAATATTTTTCTAGATTTTTAATATTTAGATTTACTATGCTATGTCCCCTATGTATATTATGGCAACAGGAGCTGCTCACCTTGCCTACTAACCTTATGGGTTATTCCAGTGTTTTCCTGGGATCAGTGTGTTTTGCCAGTAGTCTACAGCCACTACAACCTACAGGTCATCCATAAAAAAAAAAAAAAAAAAAAAAAAGAGAGATGGGCTGTGCAGGAGCCATGTTTATGCACATCATCATTAGTATGCCATATATGCATGCTTCAAATTGGATGATTTCACTGCAAACTGACAACTCCTTCTTCTGCCTGACATCTTACTGTGTTCAAGGGACTCTTCAGAGCAATGTCAGATGATTAAGGAGCTGGTGGCACTTGAAAATGTAAAATATATATAAATCATAGCTCCTGTGCAGTTCTCCTCCTTACAGGCAATGCATGGCTAACAGAGATTCCTGTTACCGGATATAGCAGCATGTAATGGTGCTCACACCCAGAGGACTTTGGAATTGCTTTACACAGAAAGAGCTCTAACTGAAAACAGCAGGTTTGGTATCTGCCTATCCTTGCTGAAGTCACACACTGCTGGGACCAACTACAGCTTTTGTCCCTGATTCAGTTGTCATAAAAGGTGAAGTGCATGAGTTGAGGGGCCATTTAGGCTGAACAGAGAACAGGGGATGGAGGTGAAGTAGAGGAAGAAAAAACAGCACCTGGTTGTATACCAGAGTAAAGCCTTGTACACACGATTGAATTTTCCGCAGACAAAACCTCAGACTTTTGTCTGAAGGCGTGTGCCTGGATTTTGTCTTGCATATAAAACAGAAAGGAATTGTTGGCCAACAAACACAAACGTAGTGACGTACTATGTGGTTTTTCAGCTCTTTAGCGCCACCCTTTGGGCTCCTTCTGCCAATTTCGTTTTAGTAGAAGTTTGGTGAGTGTTGATTCACGTTTTTTATTTTGCACTTTTCAGTTTGCGCTTTTCAGTTAATTTCTGAACGGCCGTTCATCAACCAGACATGTTGCGGAATCGGAGGAGAGAACGTGTTATTTATTATAGGCCCTGGGAGTTATTGCTTTGACCAAAGTTCAGTCCAGGAACAGGAGGAGGAGGATTTCTTGGACCAAAAATTGGTTGCTTTATTAATTTTGACCAATTATGTCATATGCCTTTGCTGCAGGAGCTCCAGGAGAATAATAATTCGGATGATTTTCGGAATTATCTTTGGATGACAGACCCCTGCTTTTAACAACTCTTGGCATTGGTGACCCCTATATTAAGAAGCAGGACACATGCATGAGGCTTTCATTTTATTTTTTGGTTGAAGAATGATAAGATTTGGTATATTTTCTGTATTTTTGGATGCATAGAATGCACTTTTTGGTTAATTTCTATTGGCAGATAGCATGTCTAATTTTGTTTTCTTTTTTTAATGCACAATAAAAAAAAATTGTGGAGAATATTACTTGGCTATGTGTTTTACTTAAATGACAGTTTGTATTTTTTTTAAACGTAACTGCCTACTCCCAATGTAAAATGGACAAGGAACACCAACATAGTTGTATCTTTGATCTTAAAAACCACAGGATAATGTTGTTGTGGTAACTTGCCAAAAAAAAAAAAAAAAAAAAAAAAAAAGCATAATATTCTTGATATCACTAGAAAATAAAATCCTTTTAAAATACGTTTGCCATAACTCCATAATTATCACCAGCAAAGCAGCTTCATTATTATCCCATTGAAGAAGAAAAAGAGAATTGTGAGCTGCATTTCGAGATTTCATAATTTGCCACGTCAGGAATGTTATTTCTCCATTACGAACGCTAGTTTACAAGACCGACCACTTCCAGCTCGTCCTTGCTTCCGAGCATGCCTGTTTCTACTTTGGACTTTTGTCCGACCGACTTGAGTGCACGGAAAATTTTAAAGCCTGCCATCCAACATTTGTCCGCAGAAAATCTGACAACAATTGTCCGATGGAGCATACAAACGGTCGGATTTTCGGCCAACAGCCTGTCATCACACATTTCCCGTTGGAAAATCCGATAGTGTGAACGCGGCTTAAAAGTGCAGGGCTGATAGAAAAAAAAAAAAAAAAAAAAAAAAAAAGAATGGAGACAGTATGTGTACCGGTCAACTATCGAGGAGAATGAGAGAAAGGAAAACCAGTTAGTAGATGATCATGGACAAGGGGGGCAGAGAGAGTCGGTAATATGATCAGATTGTGGAATATTAGAATAGGTAAAATGGGGCTGAGAATCTAATTGTCCCAACTAGGGCAAAACAGAGACATTGTAAGACAAAATCAGCGACATGGCCACAGCGTTTAGGTTCTGTACAAAGCAAAAGGTATAGGATAGTGTGTATGCTGAATGATGCAGACTGTATTTTGTAGACTGACTGGGGTGGTTGGAGGGCTTTAAAGACAGTGAGGTGAGAGCCACCATAGCATGTAGTGTGGACAGTGGAGGGGAGAGCCACCATAGCATGTAGTGTGGACAGTGGAGGGGAGAGCCACCATAGCATGTAGTGTGGACAGTGGAGGGGAAAGCCACCATAGCATGTAGTGTGGACAGTGGAGGGGAGCCACCAGTAAATGTAGTGCGGATAGTGGGGAGGGGGTTGCCACCAGTAGATGTAGTGGGGGTACAGCTGCCAGAGAACACAGTGTGAAGGGGATCTGCAAGGAAAATTAATATAGATTGATTTGGCTGTTGCCAGAGAATGTAGAGTGGACAAGGAGGAAAAGGAGCTTTCAGGGAGGGTGGTGGATGAATGATGCTGGACAGTGTAGTGCAGGCAGTAGTGAAGAGCTGCTGGAAAAGCTACTGCAGACAGTGTGGGGAGAGCTGTGACAGAAGATACAGTAGTGCAGAAACTTGGGAAAAGGATACTGGGAGGTGTGTACGGTTTAGTGTTGTGGACAATGGTCATGGAACAACGTGCGGTAGAGACATGGACAATGATGGCATAAGCTCCACTAGGTGAACAATGTTATGTGCTGGGGACATGTCAATATTCAGGTACAAAACTTCAGGCAGGGCTGAATCTAAAGCCAGCCATAGATAAGCGATTTTCCCAGAAAAGAAAAAATCGCTGTGATTCCCCCAATCAACACAAGTGCCCTGTAGGAACCTGGACAGCAATGAGAGTTATATGCTGTGAGCAGATGGTCAAAGCAGATTCCTCACATTTGGGCTCTGCTCTATCCACGGGCCGCTCAAAGAAAATAACAGGCAGAAACCCCAGTGAAAAGAGGAATCCTGAACTCCTTTAATCACTTCATTTTAATACTGTATGAACTGGCCTGATGAACTGGCTTAAAGTGGTTGTAAAGTCAGAGGGTTTTAAAAAGTTTTTATCTTGCTGCATTAAGATAAAAATGCCGTCAGTGTGCAGCAGCCCCCCCCCCCCCCGGACCCCTAATACTTACCTGTCCAGCAATGTCCATGAGTGTCTCAGCCGTCCCCGGATGCTCCCTCCTGATAGAAGAGGCAGCAAATGGCACGGCTGCTATGTCTCAGCCAAAGTCAGATAGCCAATCAGGAGTGAGAGGGGGCAGGGCCGGGTCGGGGCTCCGTGTCTGAATAGACACAGGGAGCTGTGAATCGGGTGCCCCCATAGCAAGCTGATTGCTGTGGGGGCACTGAACAGGAGGGAGGGGCCAAGAGAGGGACCCGAGAAGAGGAGGATCCAAGCTGCTCTGTGCAAAACCGACTGCACAAAGCAGGCAAGTATAACATGTTTGTTATTTTTATAGGAAGAAACAAGACTTTACAAATCACTTTAAAGTGTTTGTAAATCTAAAAAATAAAAATAAAAAAAATAAAAACACAAACTAAGATCCTGTTCCTTTAAGGCATGGATAACAACACAGTGGTTGTGCTGTGCAATTCTTCTCTTCCTAACTTGTAATAAACCTGATTGATCCTGATTGTTCCTGTGTCCCCCTGCTTCTGCTGACCACGATAATCATGGCTGCTGAGCCCTGATTAGCATGGCCAGTTTACGCTTCTCCATCATCCGCAGCTCTTGTCTCTCCTCTGACAGTCTCTTCCCCCTCCCTCCCTGTCCGCATATGAGCGTTTCCTCCCTGCCCCTCCAGACTCTATTCCGCTGCATAATGCAGCACATTTCAATGAATCTAATGCAGATATGCAGCCATTAACAAAACTATGTGTTTGTTAGAAACGAAAAGGCTAAATATTGTTTCTGACACCGCAGCTGTGCGATCATGTGATCCCCCGTGTTGACCAGCCCCGATCTGCGGAGAGAAGCAGGAGAGGCTGGGAATCCCCTCTGCTGGCCGGCTGACGTCACAGGGGAATCTCGGCCTCTCTCCGTAGAGCGAGGCCGGTGTCTTGCCGAGATAGTTCCCCCGGCGGATAAGGACTCCCCCTCTACTGCGCAGGCGCATCGCTTGCGCAGTAGGAACAACAAGGGAGCCGCCAAAAAGAGCCAAAGCTGAACACCTGAGTCAGTTGTACAGTTAGAATAATATTATGCCGAGCGCAGCAAGGCCGTGCCCGAAGCGTGGCGAGTGTAGCGAGCCCACGAGGGGCCTGTTACAAACTTTTTTTAATTAAAATAGTCTTCTCACGCAGGCACAGTGTACAGCGGCTCCCTTGTTGTAAAGGGGGGTCCTTATCCGCCGAGGGGAACTTCCTCAGCAGAACAGGCAGCACAGGGGGATCGCGTGATCACGTGATCTAACACATAGTTTTGTTAATGGCTGCATATCTGCATTAGATACATGTAAAGTCACATAGTGACTTTACAAACACTTTAAGTTTCCTCCATGGGTGGCCTTGTGGGAAACAATGGCAGCCCACATCCCTTGATTTTAAAATCATTGGCCAAACAGTTTTTTTTTTTTTTTTTTGAAAAAAAATCCTAAAGTGTTCAAAAAATTGCTGCGCAAATACCGTGCAAGATAAAAAGTTGCAATGACCACCACTGTATTCTCTAGGGTCTTTGCTAAAAAAAATAATAATATATATATAAATATATATATGTAATTTTCTAGCAAAAAAAAAAAAAAAAGGTGCATTTTACATGTAGGAGAGAAATGTTAGAATTGGCCTGGATGGCAAGTGGTTAAGATAGGCACTTTGAAAAAACAATACATGAACTTCAGAAACTAACATGAAGAAATGTGCAAAAATAGTTTCGTTTTTAAACCCTATAGGTCCCTGCACCTGCCTATTCAGAAATACTTGAATTCCATACAAGAAAAACAAGAGATGATTTTCTTGCAACAGGAACATAAAAAAGCAGTGCACTTTGCACGCCACCTGGCTTTGTATCTTATGTCCAGTCATACCAGGCAGAACATCCCTCAGATGGTAAAGGGTACAATTTGCAAAAAAGAAGGGGGTCTGTCTTGTAGAAACTTGGAAACTATGACACTAAAGTCATAATGCGATATTATTTTAAAGCACTACAGGTGAAACCTGAAGCTTCTGCTATAACTTTTTCACTGAGAAGCCCAACAACCTGCACTGGTGTAAGAATAACTTCTAATGGAAAAGAAGACAAAATAGTATATATCTTATCATATGAGTTTCAGCCAACTACCTGCATAGGGAATAGATCTCTCACCTATTTTTCATAAGCCGCATTTCCCTCTTGCGTGTTGCTTCTTCTGCCAGATGCTGTGGGCTGTGCAGGTTTGTTGGTGCTGCTGCCACTACAACTGCTTGTGGCAAAGCAGAGCTTGTATGGATCTGGTAAGCTGGCATCTCTCCAGTAGCAGCTGCAATATAAGAAATTCTGCTTAGAAATCAGAATAATCTTAGGAACAAAAGAAAAAAAAAAATACTTTTTAAAAAGGTCAGTTCTATACAATGCAAGACTTTTAGATGCAAGTGTAAATAACCAGTCTTGATATTAGCCTCTTTTTATTTGCTGTACAGCAGCAGCCATACTGGGAGAGAGGAGAGGACCAGCACTAGGAGGGAATTATGTATTCTACAAGCATGTGCTGACAAGGAACATGCTGCCAGGAGTTAATAATGAATGGCTCAAGAGTTATTCTGCTTCTCTTTCACTGTCCAATCACAAGTGGCAGCAGGGAGGGTACCGACATGTTAAACGACAGGTCACCAACTCGCCTGAACTGTCTGGCAGTACTGCGTACATTTCAGGACTGACTTGACAAAATAGTTTGGAAGGCAAAAGGATTCCTAGTGTTACATAATGTAGCGGCATCCCCGACCTCCAAAGGCCTAATGGTGACCTCAAGAGTCAGGGAGAGTTGACATCCTTCCTTGTAGTGTTGGTTATTAGGCATGGTGGCTGTATTGCAAGTGGCAAACATGGGCTCCAGTCACTTTTTGGAATGCAAGAAAAGAGATTTATTGTCTCTTAAACAGAACTGGGGGAGAGAGGGTTAGGGCCAGGACACCCTTAGGCAGATGCAATAGTAATTGGCAGACTCAGACAAAATAATAGGCAGACAGCAATACATGTAGAGGGCCTTTAAGCTGGATACAGCAACTGTATTTGTAGAAAGTCTCCTATGGCAACTGAACTTTGAACAGTCAATAGAAATCCATAAACGTAACTCGCAGTAACCAGTTATAGATCTTGTCGAACATCTCACAGTATCCTACTGTAGATCTTCACTCACTGAACTCTCGGTCTCTCACTAGACTTCAAGATTCCAGTCGTTACTGGATCCCCTGAGCTCTTCCACAGCTAAACTGCTGTAAACTCCTCAAGCTTCACCCACACTAACCCACTGGGTCCCTGGCTTGGCACTGTACTGAAGCTTTCCCACTTCAACATCCCCAGCTGGTGAAAAGGCTGCTCTGGTACTCCTTCAGACTTGCACACATTGGTCTCTGATAATAGGAATGGTTGTTCCTTGCTGGCGACTATTCCTCCCTTAACCTCTGGCCTTGTTTATCACTTGCCTCTGGCGACACGAGTGGTCTTCCCTTGTGACAACTGCTTCTCCCTCATCGCTGGCAATGATCCAGTTCCCCCGTCCGGTGGAACCTCTGCAACTTGGTTGGGCTTCAAGCCTGAAGCACCAACCCCGCGCTGACTCTCTCAAACCTGGATAGGCCTCGGACAGCCCAGCAGCCAGGTGCTCATGGGATAGGCCTCAGGCTTCTGGCCTGGCAGCCTGGAGCCTTGTTACACACGTCCACCCAGACAGCTATGGTGGCACAGAACCCCGATCAACTGACTCCTCCCGAATGAATAGGTGCTCCCAGCAGGCCAAGGGACCAAAGAGACCCCTGCCAAATGGGGTCAAAATATTCATTCCTAGTCTGGATTCCCTATGGCAGTGATGGCGAACCTTTTTGAGCCCAAGTGCCCAAACAGCGAAACAAAACCAACTTATTTATTTCAAAGTGCCAACACAAAATTAAACCTACCAGTGGCTATGTACATCCCTCTGAATGAGCCCTAAGGGACCAAAAACGTACAATTCTGCCAGATTTGCTCAGAATACAGGGTTCAGGAATGCAATTTGCTCAGAATACAGGGTTTAGGAATGCATTTTAATGAGAATACAGGGTTCAGGAATGTGTTTTGCTCATAATGCACTGTGCAACATACACTGACCTACCCGACACATACACTGACCTACCCGACACATACTTCCTGCACTACTTGCACCCCCCCCCCATCACCCCACACACAGTGCAATGTAGATTGGAGGATACATCCTCGTCCTTACTTCTCCATGGCCTCATCATCCATTACATCAGGGCTCTACCCAGCATCGGGCAGGCAGTATTGTCCCCACCATCCAACTTGGTGTCCCAGCTGCCAGAAGGTCAGCTAGCAGCCACTGCACCTCTCCCATAGCCATGATCTGCTCCAAGCAACACCCCTCCCCCTCCGCTAATTCACAGGTCGCAGTGCATTTGCCAGGGGGACAGGCTGTACCAAAGTAGTCATGGGGCAGGGGGAGCAGGATTAGGGTACCGCAGAGAGGAATGCCTGAATGCTTCACCGGAGGAGTAGGGGTCCGGGAGAGGCAATAAGCTGCAGCACAGACCCTCGGGACGGCGGAGGAATAACTTTACACCCTCCTAAATGTTGCACAAGTTATTGCCTGGCTGGGGTATTCCCCCTTATCCTAGGTTCGCCATCACTGCCCTATGGCATATTCCCTTTACATTCCGCTGCCACATGCAACAATGCCACCTAGTGACAGAAGAGAGAGATGCATAAAATCCAAAGTTAGGGGATTCACTGCACCCCCCCCCCCCCCATCAGTCAGGCTAGTTACCACCTAGCAAGCTAAATTTGTTAGCAACCCTGCCTACTATCAGGGTGCTACATATAAAATAGAGTTTAGCTATAAATATGCATTGACTGTTTTTTTTTTTTTTTTTATGAATAACTGCATAAGCTAGTATTTTATCATCTGCCTGGAGTTTAACTGGGGGACTACAGGGTGACCAACTCTGTTCTCCCTTTTGCAGCAGTAATTGCCAGTCTTTTTTTAAATTCTTCATTTGGGATACATCGCAGTCAGGCTACATAATTCTTGCACATCACCATTCCCAAATAGAAAAAGAAAAATAAGCAGGATTGTACAGAGTCTGACTATAGAAATAGACCAGTTGTCTGGCAACAGTTCACAAATATCCCATAGTGTCCATATATGTCCCTGGTCCTTTGTGCACATGCAGATATGGATATGCTGTTGTGAGCAGGGACTGCCAGTCTGACATCAGGATATGCATCATTCAGATGACATGAGCACCCACAGATGTAGCAGCCAACAGCTCTCAGACCAGTAATACCAAGGGATAAATTTTTAGTAGTACAACACTGACATCATTGCTCTCAAATATCACACTGGAATCTATCTGTGGTCAGATCAGTTGTACACTGCATGTTTAAGCACAACAACTCACTCCGCCAGTTCAGGGTCCCCTATGAATAATATGATTCCTGTTAAAGAGGGCCTGCTTCTTTTTAAAATATCTTTTTTTGTTTCTTTAATTTTCTTTATTTTTTTCCATGGGAGGGGGGTTTCCATATACTATGTTTAAGGGATATTGAATATGGGGTCAGAGTACGTTAAATATAGGACCAGGGGGAAAGAATCCATGACTAAGAAAAGGATATGTTGTAAACAGATTGATTATAATCCTCTGGTCAGATTATTGTTATGTGATTAGTACTATAGCTGACTGTGTTATTATGGAAAACTCAAACACAAGTTACGAAAATACCTATGTGATGTCATTATATTTGCCTATATACCCTCTTTTTAGAGGGACTTCTTTACGCAGGCTTGGCTGGATTTCTTCGTATGGCTTTGTCCAATGTTGGCCCTACACAGCTTCAATTTTGGCCAGTTCAGAAGGAGGAGCAGTGGATGGCACTGTCAGCACTAGCTTTTTATTCAACTTTTGTTGAAAGAGCTGGGTGAAAAATTATTGGCCTTACAGTTTCATCATCCAATCAGATGCAGTGACTTTTTTGGGTATTCAGCAGCCGGGAGGTCCCCACAGCTGCTGAATAGAATAACCAGCAAGGAAAATTCTTCCATCTTTGCTGTTAAGCATGGACGAAGGAATCTACTGGCTTACTTTCATTCAGCTTGAAGGAGAGAAATCTTTCCCTGTATAGCCAACTGAAAGCTCAACTATGGGATCAGCAAACAAATACAGTAAAAGCTTAGATTGCGAAAATAATTCGTCTGGGAATGTGCTTGTAATCCAAACCACTCATATATTAAAGCAAATTTCCCATAAGAAATAATGGAAACTGTGATGATTTGTTCCACAACAATTTATTCAAAAGTCCTTCAGTCTATAGTCCATATAAAAAGATTATAACAATGTGACTTCAAGGCAACTTAAGGGAATGCCTGGGTAATCTTCCTGTAATGTCGGATCCAAATGACATCAATTAAGATGAGGATCAGACTTAGAGATCATGCACAATGCAGCTCAAAAAAAAGCTGCTTTTTTACAGGCATTTGAGCTATTTCAGCTTGAGCTTGTGCTTTTTTGTGCTCTGGTGGATGTTTTTATTGAGCTTCTTCAAGTTTTTTTGAGCTCCCTTGAGCATAATGCCACGTACACACGAGCGGACATTACGGCGGACTTTGCCCGGCGGACTGGATTTCGTCGGACAATTCGATGTGTGTGGGCTCCAGCGGACTTTGTTTTCTCAAAAGTTGGACGGAATTAGATTTGAAACTTGTTTAAAATTTATCCGTTGAAATCGAGTCCGGTCGAAAAGTCCGCCGTCTGTATGCTAGTTCGACGGACAAAAAGCCACGCTAGGGCAGCTATTGGCTACTGGCTATGAACTTCCTTGTTTTAGTCCGGTCGTACGTCATCACGTACGAATTCGACGGACTTTGGTGGATTGTGGGTAGGCAAGTCCGTTCATTCACAAAGTCCGTCGGAAAGTACGTCGAAAAGTCCGCCGTAATGTCCACTCGTGTGTACGCGGCATAAGAGTTTTTTTTTTTTCTTCCACAAACCCTACTTAAGGTTGGGTTCGCACTATTGCGAATGGGATGCTGGTTTCCCCATATCCCATTCGCATGTCAGGAGACTGTGAACAGCTCTCTATGGAGCCGGTTCACATATCTCCGGAGCTGCTCCAGTGCAAATTGCACAGGAGTCCTGTGCATCTTCTGGTCCATTTTAGGTCCGAATTCAGACAAAGATTTGGACTGAAATTGGACCTGAAATGGTGAACAGGGACACCGGACCCCTGCTGTGAATTGCTCCGTATTGCGGTATGAACACAACCTAAAGTCTATGGGCACAAGTTAGATAGAAGTCGCCTAGTACAGGAAACTTTTCTAAAAGGCGAAGCGACTTCAGCAGTGCCAATTAAGACAGCTCTCATTGACTGAAATGGGACGTGACCCTACTCATATTGCAAGACCTCGCTCATTTATCAAGTTAAAAATTATAAAGAAAAAGTTGCTCATCTTGTAAAACACTCGCAGACCAAGTTACTTGCAATCCAAGGTTTTACTGTACATTCATCATGCATATTCTTGCTTGAATTTTGGTGTACTTTGTGTATTTCTTCCAGATCTGTGCAGCAAATCAGAGTGAAACTTTGCCTCTGTGCAGCAGCTTCCTGTAAAGACCGGTCACTGACATTCTCTTTCCTTGTGCAGGGTGACTGGTCTTTACTCCGCCCCCTCCTGTCGTTTTCTGCAGGCAGCTCATAGTGGGTGGGGCCTGCTGGTCCCCTCCCACAGCTCTGCTCTCTGCACAAGCTATATACAGCACAGTGACAATGTCACTGCTACTTTTAATAGACAATTTTTTGGTTTACAAAAGGCATTTGGTGCATACAATGTGGATTTATATCCTGTGTTGCTCACGAGATATGTATTTAAAGGGTAAGTTCACCTTTACAGAAAAATCTGTAAGGTGAACTTGCACAGGATCCCCTCCTCACCCCCCAGTCCCGCTGACCTGACTTGCAGCAATCTCTCGTTCTGAGCCCCGGAATATCCGCATCAGGAGTCCAGTACTTAGAAATCCCCACAGCTGAATGTCCAAAACGTACCCCCTCAGGAGGGATGTTGTGGAGCATTCTAATTGGTCAGCCCATCACATGGGTGGCACCGACCAATCAGAAGCCGCATAGCCTTTCCTGTCAGCTGGGAAGAAGAGGCGTGGATGCCTGGGGGTTTTCTAAGCTCCTGACGTGAATATACCAGAGCTCAGAAACGGGAGGATTTCCGCAAACCAGGTTAGCGGGACAAGGGGGGGATTCTGTGCAAGTTCACCTTACAGATTTTTCTGTAAAGGTGAACTTACCCTTTAAAATGAGTTTTCATGCCCAGAGTTCAGCTATAAGTTCTCTTTTCAGCCATAGGCAAATCAAATACTTCATGAAATTTCATAACATGCATTAAGCAGATGGATGAACGACATTTCATACGGGAAAGGTCGGGATGATTTCAATAATACGCCTGAACATTTCAAAACAGGCTGTTTCAAAAGAAAAGGTGCAATGCATTGATACAAAAAGCAGAAGTGGGAAACTAAACATATTGCAACATTCAAAAAGTGCTGCCTGTTATATGGACTGAGTAAATAGTAAATAGGAAACTATAAACCAAAATTACAGACCACACAACTATATTCCTACATCCTATATAGGGCAGTCTAATAATGCAGATACAGATTTAAGGCCCAACTGAAGAAGTCACAGAAATAGAGATTTAGACTAACAGACGCTACTAACAATCTCCCCGCCATAGTCTTACGCTGCACTTTGTGTAGTGCGTTTAATACGTTGCCGGCTGTAAGCCAATATGCGGCAAGACAGTGGTGGGCTTTAACGGTGAGCTATATATACACACACACACACGTCTATGGCCAGCATCCCTTGTTTGTGTACTTAAAGTGGAAGTAAAGCCTGCTTGGTGGTTTTTACCTACATGTAAGCCGATAATGAAGCTTACCTGTAGGTAAAAATAATAACTCCTAAACAAGCACCCATTAGGAGATATTCACCCAGAATGCAGCCAGGTATGTCACCGGCGCATCAGAGCTTCGTGCCAGAAGCGAGGGCTCTCGCACACACTTGCGTCATCGCAGCTCCGGTCGATCAAATAAACAGAGGCCGTGAACCCGGAAGAAAGGCCAGGGGAACATGTCAGCCCTCTTAGCGGTGACAGCACAGCACTGGAAGGCTATATTACAAGGTGAGTATTTCTTAATGTGCTAGTATGTGATGCAGGCGTTGTGTTTTTTTTTCTTGTTTTTTTAAACAACCGCGGTTTACAATTGCTTTAATCAACACCCCAGTAGGCTATTTATGATCAGAAGCCAATGGGGTGGGCTTCCCAACACTTAACCACTGTGACAGTCAAACACTGTGATCATGTGACTGGGAAGCCCATGTAACACCTCTGGCATTATGAACCTTTAAAGGGCTGGCTATTGCTGGCATGTGTTAAAATATAACTAAGAAGACAACACTTTTTTTTTTTTTTTGCTATGGATAGTGTAATGGGCTATTTTTATTTTTATCTGTATTATCTTTGAGATTTGCTTTCACTAATTGTCTTGATCAACAAAATCACCAGGAAGGAGGGTGAAACAAAAATTTTGAGGTGCCCCCAAAACATGGATAGACGTTAAAGTGATATTAAAGGCAATTTTGTTTAAATGACAAACATGTTATACTTGCCTGCTCTGTGCAGTGGTTTTGCCCAGAGCAGCCCCATTCATCCTCTTCTCGGGTCCCCTGTCCCCCTCCTGGCCCCTCTTTCCTGCCAAGTGACCCCAGAGCAATCAGCTTGCAATAAGTGAACCCAAGCAGGCTTACTCCCGAGCTACCTGAGATCGAAGCCCCCACAGCGGTCCTTGTTCACCGCTTCAGCACCCGACATCTCTCTGGGGGGTTACTTCCGGGTATCGTGGCTCCAGGGCTGCGATTGGCTGGAGCCACGATGACGTCACTCCTCCCGCCCATGAGCGCAGGATTCGCCGGTAACAGCACAGTACGTGCCGTTGCTTCAGTTTGCTTAAGTGCGCATGTGCTGATGACGTCGGCACATGCAAATACAGGGATATCTCCTAAACCGTGCAGGTTTAGGAGATATCCAGTGTAGCTAAAGGTAAGTCTAATTATAGGCTTGTCTGCAGTATAAAGTGGTTGTAAAGGGTTTACAACAACTTTAAAACTTGGCTTTAAAGAAAATCTGTCAATTGCTCATTCAGGGACATAATCTCTTGAAAATTCAAGCTCCCCATAATCTATTATACAGAATTTACGTAGCACCGACAGTTTACCCAGAGCTTTATGAAATTAGGGCAGACAGTACAAATTACAATACAATTTAATACAGTAGGAATCAGAGAGGCCTGATCCTTTGAGCTTACAATCTAAGAGGGAGGGTCAAGAGACACAAAAAGGTAATAACTGCAGGGGATGGGCTGATGGAGAAAATAACAGTTGTTAGGTGGCGGCCATATAGAATTTTTAGGGATTGTCTGAAAGTGGACAGAGTAGGAGATAGACAGACAGATTGGGGTAGAGAGTTCCAGAGGATGGGAGAGGCTCTGGGGAAGTCCCGGAGGCGAGCATGGGAGGAGGTGACAAGAAAGCTAGAGAGTAGGAGGTCTTGGGAGGAACAGAGAAAATTATTTTGTTGGTACTTTGAAACTAGGTTAGTGATGTAGCTGGGGACAGAGTTGTGGATGGCTTTGTAAGTTAGTTAGTATCTTGAATTTAATTTGTTGGGTGAGCGGAAGACAGCGGGGGGATTGGCAGAGAGGGGGAGCAGACACCGAGTGGTTTGTAAGGTTGATGAGCCCGGTAAGGAACGCATTTGTTTCCCGTGCACAACCACTGCTCAGTTCCTACATCTGAGGATTCAATCCAAATGACCTACTCCCTTCTCTTACGCCATTCAAGCCTAAAGACTGACTGATCAAGCCAAGGCACTGCATCTTTGAAGAAAGGAGAGAAGGACACAAAGTTCCTCCATACCCATAAGCACTAGATTTTTCCAAGTACTCCAGAGGAGGAATGTTACAAAATGGCTGGGGGTGAAGTTTTCAACATAACCTCTCATTTTGCCCTTAAAGTGTTACTAAACCCACAATAGTAAAATCAGTCTATATATGGAGTAAAGCATGCTTGTTATACTCAATGTGGAATCTAAAGGGGTTTCTGTGGAATCTAAGGGGAATCATCTGCATTGTGTAACCCCTTGATCGCCCCCTAGTGTTTAACCCCCTCCCTGCCAGTGTCATTTACACAGTAATCAGTGCATTATTAAATGGTCCCAACATAGTGTCAAAAGTGTCCGATGCGTCCGCCATAATGTTACAGTCACGATAAAAATCGCAGATCCCCGCCATTACTAAATTAAAAAAAAAAAAAAATTAACAATAAAAATGCCATAAATCTATCCCCTATGTTGTAGACGCTATAACTTTTGCACAAACCAATCAATATACGCTTATTGCGATTTTTACCAAAAATATGTAGAATACATATCGACCTAAACTGAGAAAGAAATTTGTTTTTCTTTTTAATATATTTTTTGGGGATACCTATAGCAAAAAGTAAAAAAATATTGCTTTTTTTAAAAAAAAATTGTCGCTCTTTTTTTGTTTATAGCGCAAAAAATAAAAACCGCAGAGGTAAACAAATACCAAAAGAAAGCTATATTTGTGGGGGGGGACGTCAATTTTGTTTGGGTGCAATGTCGCATGACCGGGTAATTGTCAGTTAAAGCGACGCAGTGCCGTATCGCAAAAAGTGCTCTGGTCAGGAAGGGGGTGAAATCCTTCCGGGGCTGAAGTGGTTAATTGGTTCAATTTTAGCCTTTCCAATTGACTTTTACCAAAAAAGCAACTGTCAAATCCACAAGAATATTCAACTTCAGTAAGCACACCAGAAATGATATAGTGTGTTCCAACCATGGTCACTTTTGCTAGACAGCTTGGCCTGCATGTAAATTTAAAGAAAAATGGAAGAATAAATTCATATACAGTTGTGCTCATAAGTTTACATAATTTATGATTTCTTGGCCATTTTTCAGAGAATATGAATGATAACACAAAAACATCTTTCACTTATGGTTAGTGTTTAGCTGAAGCCATTTATTATCAATCAACTGTGTTTACCCTTTTTAAATCATAATGACAAACAGAAACTATCCAAATGTCCCTGATCAAAAGTTTACATACCCTGGTGTTTTTGGCTTGATAGCATGCACACAAGTTGACACAAAGGGGTTTGAATGGCTATTAAAAAAGGTAACATCCGTGTAAAAATAAATAAATTTTATATATAAATAATATATATATATATATATATATATATATATATATATATATATATATATATATATATATATATATATATATATATATATATATATATATATATATATATATATATATACATACATACAATGCGTTTCTGGACTCCTGACAGACCCTTGCATCTTTCATCCAGTGCTGCACTGGTGATTCTGAGTCATGGGGAAAGCAAAAGAATTGTCAAAGGATCTGCTTAGAAAAAGGTAGTTGAACTGTATAAACCAGGAAAGGGATATAAAAAGTTATCCAAGGAATTGAGAATGCCAATCAGCAGCGTTCAAACTATAATCAAATGAGGGGTTCTGTTGAAACCAAACCACAGTCAGGTAGACCAACTAAAATTTCAGCCACAATTATCAGGAAAATTGTTCGGGATGCAAAGAAAAACCCACAAATAACTTCCGGATGAAATACAGGACTCTCTGAAAACATGTGGAGTGGCTGTTTCAAGATGTACAATAAGGAGGCACTTGAAGAAAGATGGGCTGCATGGTCGAGTCGCCAGAAGAAAGCCATTACTACGCAAATGCCACAAAGTATCCGCTTACAATACACCAAACAGCACAGAGGCAAGCCTCAAACCTCCTGGCACAAAGTAATTTAGAAACAAAAACCTTGCGAGCTACCACTAGTATATATATCAACTTCTATCTGGACAGCTGCTAACATTGATTGTGTACCATTAGACCGTGCAAAAACAATATATATGAAAAGAAAATGCTGCGCTAATAATGGCATATGTGCCCTAATAAAGTGACCAAAAAATAAGCAATTTAGTGCATATATACATTGAATAGGTACCGTGAATCAAATTAACATAAAACATATAATCAAACATCTTAATAATCCAAGCACAAGCATGAATGTATAAAGTGACCCAGTGAACTAAAAGTGCTATGTGCAAAAATTGATACAATAGAAGAAAATCTTGTGAATCAAGAAAAACATAATTGGATAATGAAGTCTATTCCAAAAATAGTCAAATCTTGTAATGGCGATTCAAACGTATTCACATGTCCACACAGGTGCTCCCCCCTTATGTGTATACGCTCACCTCATAGCGTGTGACCTCACAATTAAGTTCAATTAGTACACGCATATGAACCACCCCTGGGATCAGTGTTAGTGATGGGATCCTGGGCTGCTCAGCGGCGCTGTCTCAAATATCCATATAAAACATATAAAAAAGGACGCGATAGTGCGATACCATTTTTAAAAGAAAATATATTTATTGATGAAAAATAGCCCCTCTCCAGGGTACTCACATTTAACCGGGTGCTTCAGTGCACCACTCTACAGAAAGCCAAATCGCCAAAATAGTGTGTCCCTAAGGGTCGGTTCACACTGGGGCAACACGACTTTAGCACGACTTTGTACCGCGACTTCGACGCGACTTCAGCAAATTACAAGGCGACTTGAAGTCGCCTCCATGACAGGCGACTTCGCCTGTGGCCAATCACAGGGCAATCGGCTCTCTGGGAGGGAGGGGGGGGGGGAGGGAGGGGTTTTCCCTGCAAAGTCGCTTGACTTTACAGAGAGATCCGACTTGGAGGCGACTTCCATTGATTTCTATGGTACAGGTCGCCTACCAAGTCGGATCAAAGTAGTACAGGGAGTACGCTCTGAAGTCGGAGCGACTTCAGTAGCGTCTATTAAGACGCTAGCGTTCACTCCCATCGAAACTATTTCTGGGGCGACTTGGGGGCGTACAAGTCGGATCCCAAGTCGCCCCAGTGTGAACCGAGCCTCAGTCTTGAGACAGACCAGCTGAGGAAGATACGTTATATCCCTGTATTGACACATGTTGGGGAGAGGACAAGACAGTGCAGGAGACAGCTGGTCTGTCTCAAGATGGAGGGACACACTATTTTGGCGATTTGGCTTTCTGTAGAGTGGTGCACTGAAGCACCTGGTAAATGCGAGTACCCTGGAGAGGGGCTATCGTTCATAAATAAATATAAAAAAAAAACAAAAACAAAAAAAAAACAAACAGTATCACACTATCAAGTCCTTAATTGTGAGGTCACACGCTCTGAGGTGGGCATATACACATAGGGGGGGGGGGGGGCACCTGTGTGGACACGAGAACATGTATGAATCACCATTACAAGATTTCATTACCCAATTATGTTATTTTTGATTCACAAGATTTTCTTCTATTGCATCAATTTTTGCACATAGCACTTCTAGTTCACTGGGTCACTTTATACATTAATGCATGTGCTTGGATTATTAAGCTAAGATGTATGATGTTTGATTATATGCTTTATGTTAATTTGATTCACGGTACCTACTCAGTGTATATATGCACTAAAACGCTTTATTTTTTTGTCACTTTATTGGGCACATATGCCATTAAGATGGCGCAGCATTTTCTTTTTATATACAAAGTCATTTAGAGTGATGAGACCAAAATTGAGCTCTTTGGCCACAACCATAAACACTAAATTTGGAGTCAACAAGGCCTATGATGAAAGGTACACCATTCCTACTGTGAAACACGGGAGGTGGATTGCTGATGTTTTGGGGATGTGTGAGCAACAAAGCCACAGGAAATTTGGTCAAAATTGTTGGCAAGATGAATGCAGTATGTTATCAAAAAATACTGGAGGAACATTTGCATTCATCAGCCAGGAAGCTGCGCATGGGACGTACTTGGACATTCCAACATGACAATGATCCAACACACAAGGCCAAAACGACCCGTCATTGGCTACAGCAGAATAAATTGAAGGTTCTGGAGTGGCCATCTCAGTCTCCTGACCTCAATATCATTGAGCCAGATCATTGGGGAGATCTCAAAACTTACAGTTCACGCAAGACAGCCCAAGAATTTACAGGAACTGGAGGCTTTTTGTCAAGAGGAGCTTTACCATCTGAGAAGATAAAGAGCCTCATCCACAAAAGACTTCAAGCTGTCATTGATGTTAAAAGGGGCAATACACAATATTAAGAACTGTGGTATGTAAACTTTTGAACGGGGTCATTTGGGTAGTCTATGTTGTCATTATGATGTAAAAAAAAAAGAGTAAACAGTTGATTGATAATAAATGGCTTCAGCCAAACTATCCATGAGTGAAAGAAAAGTTTGTGTTATTCATATTCTCAGAAAAATGGCCAAAAGCACAACTGTATATTGAAAATTATCATGACATATATATTTATCTCTAGTTATCAGAATACATTACTTTTTCTAGTGACCCTTCAAAGATTAATATTCCTGAATCTTGGTGGGTTTATCTTTTGGACTGCTTTTTGCAGCTTTTATAATATTTATAAAGGTTCCTGAAAAACATGACATACATTGACAATGAAGCTGCAAGAGCCCAGCACAGAAATAATGTAAACAGCTGTCGGTGGTTCTTCCACATTTTCGAAGTACAATGTAATACAATACATTGCAAAATGTGTACAAAGCATACCATACGAAATACTAAGTTGCTTTTTGGATTTCTAGTAAACACAACAGGGTCTTATATCAATTCTGAATACAAAGAACATGAACACACAGTAATGCACATTTGGTTAGCCATTACCCTGCAGGCCTACAACATTGGGCCTATTCACATATTTGCATTTTGGTTTCTTCTTTGCCTGATGGGTTTTCCACTGACATGAATGAAAATGCACAAAAACATGTTGGTGCGCATTGGTTGTAACGTGCCTTGCCACGTACTTTACATTTAACCACAATGAGAGTTATAACCCACATCGATGCAAGGTAGCATGGAAGTGCATGATGACACATTGATTTCAATGGAAAACGAGTCATGCAAAAACTCAAAAAGTGGCTTGAATTGTGAAATTGAGTTGGTATCCTAGGTGGAAAATGAAACTGATGCACTAGCATTTGCAAGGCCTAGGTGTTACCCACACAAAATATAATTTTCTGTTTCAATATTTTTATTGAAGTTTCAAGAATCATAGCAAGTTGGTTTGCCCACGCAGGGGCAGCATCTGACACGCATATGAAGAGACAGCGTATGGCCATGTAATGCATAACAAAACAAAAACGGTTACCAGGATCTTAGGACTAAGTTAAGTATTAGGTAGATATCACAGGCTAGAATATTCTACTCCTTGGAGAACAGCAATCTGTAATGATAGCCTTCATATCAAGAATGAAGGGAGAAAAAGGAGGAAACAGAAAGGAGGAGAAAGGAGAGAGAAAGAAAAGAGAAAACAAGAGCGGCCCCAGGAAAGGGCGAGCACCACGGACACTGGACCCATACAAGCAAGTTTTAAAGTCCACCATAGCTAGTCGGGGGTAGGGACGGGAAAGAATAACTTATCCACGGTTCCTAGAATTTCAGAAATTTTGCATGCGAATCCCTCAATATACTGGACATCTGCTCATTAACCATCAAAGCGGTCATTCTGATTTTCACCCCCTGGAAGGTAACAGCTGGGGTCTTCCAGGCTTGGGCGATGGTACGCTTGGCAGAAATAAAAAAGGTATGAGGCCAATTTCTGCTGGGGTGCAAAGAAGCCTGGTATAGGGCAATGCAAGGGAGCCAGCCAGGCATCCTTTCAGGCCGTCACATGGAATAAAGTCTGCAAAAAGCCAAAGACTCTGGACCAGAAATAAAAATATCATTTTAAGGCTTCTTCATACCAGCTTGCATTAAAAAGCAGATGTCGGCATGGAGTAGGGCGATTTTCCAAAAACAGAGCATCCAACTGTAACCCTTGTTTTGTGATGTCACAGTGACATCTAACCAGTGCAGGACCCCAGGATTGGGTCTTGAATGGCCGGTATATTTCCTAACTATTCAGGTTGTGGTCCCTTTACGAGGGACATTTGAAGACATGTTGAGTGCTCAATGATTCTCACACATGCAAGGTGAAGGGTTCTGGGGTAGTCCAGCTAAAGAGGACTGACTTTCAAGTACTCCCCAGATTGCAAAGTCTATATTAGGGACCCAGAATTTTGGCTTTTCAAAGATTTTCGGTCCTGAAGGGGTTTACCCAGATACCTCAGACTCCAGAAAAGAAAGAGGAAACAGTTGGCACCAGGCAGTGAGAGAGCTGGACATACCTGAGTGAGCAGGGTGAAAAAAGCCTGGAATTGATCCATGGTTGCAGAGCTGTGAAAACCTCCTCTTTAGGGGTCTGGGATTTCCCCATCTTCTTCAGGGGTCCAAGGGTGGGACCAGTATGGAGGCAGTGCACTATTACCTTGTTTTTGCCATTTGAACCAGAGAGTTATGGACTATTTCATAAGCGGTTTTATTTTCTGGCTTGTTTAATAAAGACTGCCACTTTTACAAGCAGTTGGCGGTGGTCACCCATATGACAAACCCAATTAGTAATAAGGCAAATTGCTTTATCTATGCAGTGGGACTGTTCTGGCAAAGGCTGTCCAATGCAACTGGTGTGAACGGGCCCTCACCACTACATATTTAAGATGAATTTTAACTACAGTCATAATGGATAATCTGATAACACAACCTTTTTACACACACACACACACACACACACACACACACACACTAAAAGCTACCGGAAAGTCAAAGAGTACACTTCTGCCATGGGAAGGGCTCTTTATTCAGCCTCAGTGACCCATGTGAGTTTTGTAAAGTTTTACTGCAGACAAAGCATTTCACTTTTAAAGTATGGAGAACATTAAAAAGAATCCAAAGTGCTCTGCATGAGAAGAGCCATTATACTTATCTCTAAGTAGCCAGTGTCTCCTACCTTCCCTCTATCCCAGAACTGAAGCCTCCATCTGTATCTTGGATTGGATGGAACAATAGCAAATGGCATGGGACACAGGTATTTAACAGTCCTAAAACTGTTGAATGCCAAAGACGCCGATGATGGCTGCAATGCTGGAGCAGAGGAGAAGTAGGAGACACAGGCCTCCAGAAAAGGGGAGTATACAGAGAACAAAGCTGGCCAAATAAGAGTCCCCGCTGTCGGAATAAAATAGCAGTGAGGAGAATTCCTCCATCTACTTTGCTTGTGTGAATAGGGGAATCCCTTCATTTTTTTTTTCGCCCCGATGAGACAGCGGGTGATGAAAACCCATCCATCCATCTATGGCCAGCCTTACAGTGTCTCTTCATATATAAAGCAGGCCATAGTCAGGCAGATATTTCACTGAAAAAAACAGCCAGCATGAATATGGTACCCATCAGGGTGAATTTAATTTAAATCACTAGTAAAAAAAGGCTTGATTTAAATCAACTCGATATAAAATCATAATTTTTAAAGAGCAACTGTCATCTCTGTCCCGCAGCGGCTCCTCTTCTGACCCGCTGTTGACTCACCGACAGTCCCATTCACTTTAATGGGGCGGCTGGTGATGCGGCAGTGACTAGAGCTGGGAGATTTTCTCAAAAAAAAAAAAAAAAATTTTTAAAAAAGCAAAATAAAAAACTTGATTCACGATTCGAGTTTCTTTTTTTTTTTTGGACACTGCGCCAGTCCTGAGGAGCTGTCCGGCCTCGTGGACTAGGCCGAAGCCGCGGCCTCAACTAAAAACTCCTGCCCGCAGCTCCTTAAGACCGGCGCAGTGTCAGCGCCGGTCCTGGTGAAAAAAAATAAATAAATAGATTTGCTGAAATTTTGAATCGATTTGACCTCTCAACTCGATTCAAGATTTAAATCAATTTTTTTCCCCAGCCCTAGCAGCGACACAACAAGGTGAGGGACGTGGCGGCCGCAGGTGAGTGGATGCCCGCTAACATGAGATGCCATGATGGATCTGAAATGACAGGTGCTCTTTAAATGTAAGGACTTATGCCGCGTACACACGAGCCGATTTTACGGCAAACTTTGTCCGGTGGACTTTGACGGACTTTCCGAATGAACGGAATGACTTGCCTACAGAAGATCAACCAAAGTCCGACGGATTTGTACAACAAGACTAAAACAAGGAAGTTCATAGCCAGTAGCCAATAGCTGCCCTAGCGTTGGTTTTTGTCCGTCGGACTAGCATACAGAAGTGCGGACTTTTCGACCGGACTCGAGTCCATCGAAAAGATTTGAAACATGTTTCATTTTTAGGTCCGTCAAACTTTTGGGGAAAAAATAAATAAAAAAAAAGTCCGCTGGAGCCCACACACGATGGAATTGTCCGCCGGACCAAGTATGCCGTAAAGTCCGGTCGTGTGTACGCGGCATTATTCTTGCTGGTAGAATCTTTAATATTCCCAAACAAAATGTAGGTTTCCCATTTAGAATAAGCGGTCAGGTTAGTAAAACAGCAATATCAGAACCAATTCAATCATACAATTTGTAGTGTACATAGATTTGCAAAACAATGGGATAAAGGAATATTCCTGAACTTTGGTTTCATGTTTACTGTGAAATTGTGTGAATGCATCAATGCGGTGCATGTTATCTCAGCTTGGATTCATTGAATGAGTTTACCAAAAATGTAAATATTGCGGAATATACAACCTCGTGCTACATAACTAAAAACTCAATTTCATGCTGTATAAAGTTAAATTATTAATGTATCTTAAATAGATGTTTACTCTAAAAGCATTTTATTAAAATAAATTTGATATAATAAAAAAAAAAAAATTGATTTAAATAAAAAAAAAAATTATAACAGATTTTTTTTTATTTTTATCCACCCTGGTAACCATGCAGCAGTAAATGTGTTCCTTGTTATCCACAGGCAGGGCCGTATTTAGACATCTTGCTTCCCTAGGCGTGCCCCTATGTACAATGTCCGTCTCTTGTATCATGGCATTATTTTTGCAAAAACTACTGCTATAAAGCACCACTGGGCGACATGTGGTCTGTACCACCAGTGACAGACCAATTAGTGTGACATAGTTCTTGAACTGCGCAAAACCACCAAACACAAGAAAAGAGATGATTTCCTGAACTGTCAAGAGTCTTCTGATTCATCTCAACATCCCCTGCATTCACCTAGAGCTAAATTTAGCTACAATTGCTCCACAACAAAGTAATGAAAAATGATCACATTTTGTAAATTTATAGGCTTGGTATTAAGCCATCTAACCCTGCTGCCCTTGGCACTGACCTACAAGTGCCCTTATTTCACATACATTACTGTACACAGTGGCACCTACTCTGCTGTGCTGTTCTGACACGGAGACCGCCCCGCCTCCAGAACAAACCAGTCAGCGCTTGCAGCCATTGGCTAACAAATAGTCCTCCGTTAAGTAAAAATGCCAACGTATTCGGGGGGGGGGGGGGTGTCTGTGCAATCCCCACCCACTCCTCTAACCAGTAAGTAAGTATATGTAAACCCTACATTTGTTTTTCAGTATGTTTACTGTATATCAGGGGCGGCCCATCCACTAAGTGCGCACAGGCACCACCCCCCCCCCCCAATCCAGGCATCTGGCCCCCCATGCAGGACACCGGATGCATGGATTCCAAAAGGCTTCAAAATAGGGTGGGCTCGGGGGCGCAAGCACTGCGAACCGAGCCCACACAGGTGTGTTACAATAGCAAATGAATATTATACGCGCATCCTCCTCCCGGCCAATCAGAGACCCATCACCCGATTGTCTGAAAGGACAGGCGATCCTATTGGACACCTAGGAGGAGGTAAGAAGGCTTGCCTATAGGTACTGTAAATATCTCCTAAACTTGTACCGTGTAGGAGATATTTACTGTATACTACACCGATTACGTCATCGGTGCATACGCTCTGAAGGAACGGCCACCGGTGCTATTTCTACAGAGCCCTGTGCTGTGAACGGCAGCATGCGTGGGGAGTGACATCACGCGGCTCTGGCCAGTCAGAGCTGGAGACCGCGGACCCGGAAGGAAAAAGGGGCGAAGATGGATGTGGCCTGCAGCGGGGATGATGAGGGCTTTGTTTGCATATAAGTGTCACATAATGTGCTAGTATGCAATGAATACTAGCACATTATTCCTTTACTTTGCAGGGGAAAAAAAAAAAAAAAAAAAAGAAGAAGAAGGAAACATCAGTTTATTTCTCTTTAAATATCTGCCTTGCAATTGGCAGCCTGCAATGGGAGCTCCTTCAGTTTGTTGTTGGGCTGTCTCTCTGTATAGTTAGTCCCCTACATACGAACCTTCAATTTGCGAACTTTCAAAAGATACAAATGTGCGCTTGCGTGTCCAATCATGCGAGTTAGTTCACATTTCTGGTGGTTGTGGTTCTGTATTTTATGGTTTACAGTACTGTATCTATATTTCAACCTTTTTTTCCCCGTGTATTATTTATTTGTGTGAAATGCAGTGGCGGCTGGTGTGCGATCGGTGTGTGCTCCTCTCTTCTGCAGCCACAGGAGGAGCCGACAGCACTCTGCATGAAGGGGCCGGAGGATCGAACTTGGCGGCTGGTGGGTCAGTCTCTCGGTCCTAATCTGTGCGTCTCCTCGCTCCTCGGCCAATGGGATCGCTTCTCCTTTTTTCTCACGGCCCGCTTCCTGAATGGCCGGAAGGAGGATCAGTGTGTGAATAGTGACTATTCATTCACTATTCTCACACACCTGGGTGGGCTTTGGGCGCAATGCTCTGCGCCCCGATCCCACCCTATTTTGAAGCCTATTAGAGCCTCTGGCTCTAATCCCGTGCTTCAGGAATACACACATTGGAATCTATTTATCTGGCGCCCTTCATCTAGGTTAGAGGGCCGGATGCATGGATGGGGAGGGGGTGGGGGGCGGTGCCCGTGCGCCCCTAATGGACGGGCCGTCACTGTGAAATGTGTTAAGGTCACCCCAAAACAAGTGTACACCACTTGTGTTCAATTTGCATCAACACAAATTACAACACGGGCATACAGGTGTGAATCTGGACTGAAGCAGTGTTATGATCTTTCCAACTCAGGATTTATACAGCACTAAGAATTTGTACAACACCTTACAAAATAAAAGGGAGACATTACAGTTACAAGACAATTCTATACAAGAGAGTTCAGAGCAGAGGCTTAAACTAGAACCTTCAGGGCCCCGGTGCAAGAAACCATGAAGGGCCCCCCTGAGCGGAAGCCAATGGGAGATATTGGTGGAGAGGGTCGGTGAACAATGAATGGTTGGTAAGATGGAGGAGTCTGGCAGCAGCATTCATGAGGGACTAAAGTGAGATAATCTGTGTAAAAGGTAAGCCAATGAAAAAAAAAAAAAAAAAAAGAAGAATTTGTACTTCTTGCTGTACATGGCAGTGCCTTATACTTCATTGTAAAGGGTCACCTCTACACCAACCACCAATGTAAGGGCTCACCTCTACACCAACCACCAATGTAAGGGCTCACCTCTACACCAACCACCAATGTAAGGGCTCACCTCTACACCAACCACCAATGTAAGGGCTCACCTCTACACCAACCACCAATGTAAGGGCTCACCTCTACACCAACCACCAATGTAAGGGCTCACCTCTACACCGACCCCTACATTTTTCACCATCTGTGTTTCTCTTCTGGCCATTACTATTATGTTACATTTCATGATTATTAGGTTAACCTCATTCTTTATTATTTGTTTGTATTTAAAAGTCTCCACAACCTATTGATCAGGCTAATATACAATAAGCCAGAAGTCCAATGAATTTAGCACAAGTTCCAAGACCTGAAAACGATTTCAAGGGTTCCCCCAGGATAGAAAGGTGTTTTTTTTCCCCATTTTGAATATAGTAAGTGGGGGTTATAACCCCTGTAAGTTATATTTTTGCTATCTTTGTCCCCCTGGGGAAATTTACCTTCACTGTCTGTCCCATAGCCAAGACAGTAAGTGAGAGGAAATCCCTGCAAATTAAGGGAATCTCTCCCCCCCCCCCCCCCCCAGGTCACCAGAACTAGTGTCTCCATTGGAAGATTTCCCCTCTATTACTTTTCAAGGGACAGCCCAAAATGTAGGATTTTGTTCGATTTTCACTGTCAATGATAATGGTAAAGAGAACAAATAGAGAGGGTGATTCCATCCAAACAGACAGCAATACAAACTGACAGGTGTTCTAATCCTTCTCCCCTCTATCCAAAAAAAAAAAAGTTTTGTCTTCAGTTATATTTTAGGTGGCCAGGGTAAGGACAGTAGTCAGAATGCCCACTCTTCTTTTATGATCAATGAGATTTTGACAGTTTTTGATGATCGCTGGCACTGAGATAAGATCCCAACAGCTGCCCACTCAGACACAAGGAAGGCTAGTTGTTTTAGTTGTTTGCCATGTTTGTCCAGGAGGAGTGTCTATTCTGCATGTGTGGTTTGTTTTGCTCCAAAGGCTAAAGAGGGTGGTACGGGTGAATGCATTTCCTGTGTACAATACGTAGCAAATTCTAGAAGCACTGTGACGACATATCTCATGTTTCTGAGAGCTCCCATCTAAAATGTAACTATTTATACATTAACCAATGCAAACAGCACACTGCAAGAATTTCTTACTGCCTCCGAGGCTGTTAACGTAACATTTACAACTTTAGTATTCCTTAAAGGCATATTATTAGACATATGTAGCCCAGAAAAATCAGATATGCATAGAACAACTATATAATAAACAGAAATATCATTATACACACTGTATGGATAATATTAGGAAAACCAGAAGAAAAGTAATGCTTTTGCCAAAACAACCAATCAGGGTCTTTATGTTCCCAGTGCGGATCGGAAAAGAAAAAGACAAAATCTAATTGGCTGCCAAAGACAGAAGCTGTTGCTCGTAATAACAAATTAGGATTTAAGATTAAAATAATAATATTCACTAGAAAATTATAAAAAAAAAATCTAATTGTTGATCTTATTTTCCTTGCTGTAGCTTTTACTTATTTATGAAATGTTTATTTTTATTTTTTTAAAGTAATTTTGTTTTTCAAAACAGCAAAGAAAACAGTGGGGCTCTTTTTCATTGTGGTTTATATTTACAATTGGGGATGTGATGCATTTAATAACATTGAATATCGAACATAAAACATTGAAGCAAGCTGAACAAAATCTGTAATTTTTGCTGAATGACAGTCCCAGCATATGACAGGCAGGTTTCCTCTATGTGTATAACTAGTCCAGTAATGTCACATTGCTCATGATTCAAAATCAGAACTGTGCCAACCCCTTGGTGACAGATGACAGCTTGCCTTTTAATTTGCAATAAATCCGTTGCTGGAAGCTTTGTCTTACCATGGCTAACCAAAGCCAGATCAACTCACTATCACAGCTAAATAAGGCAGTGTGCAGGCTTGGCGGGGATAAACTGCAGGATCCATCCATTGCATGCTACTGCTGGGAACTGCTGCAACTTTCCCCCCCATCTTGGCCTTAAGCTGACCATATACAACACAACATCCTTAAATCCAAGAACTAATATGAAATGTATTGTAGCTTACCATTCCTTACATGTGGTGGCTGCATTATTTTCTTTTTTAAGGCTTTTACCTATTTTTTCACCTGGTGATCCTGCCAATAAGACACTTCCCATCCTACGGTGCCAACGCTCACTCACTGGAAGACCAGAGTTGGCACCCTAGGCTGCACACTTGATTTGGACTATAAACCCCTCCCCTGTTCATCTTCATGGGTAGGAGTGGATTTGTAGTTCACAGAAGATAGCTGGGAAGGTTGAAAAGGGCTTTGATAAAGCACAATTCGAGTGTGAAACCGTTTGTGCCGTTCCTCCCTTGCTTGTACATGTAGTGCTCCTCATGTTCTTCATGGTTTTATGTGAATAAAGGCATTTGGATCTCAGTTTAGTGTGCAGCCCTCTGGACTTTCCTTTCATTAGGGTTGAAAACATTGTTTGGGGTTTCAGTTCAGCTCATGAGAAGTGGCAAGGACACTGGATTTCTATCAGGATCAACGGAAAAATGTTGAAATAAGAAAACTCGTACAGTCATCACATCTGAGGACTGGTAAGTTGTACTCTATTACATTTTTGTTCTTTGCTTTTAAATAACCTTTAAGGTGGGAGTAAACTCCATTCTCTGACTTTTACCTATAGGCAAGCCTATAATAAGGCTAACCTACAGATAGTGTAAATATCTCCTAAACATGCACAGTCTAGCAGATATTTACTGTACGAGCAGCCAGTGACATCACTACACATGCGCTCTGGAGGAACTGGCCCTCGGGCCGTTCCTTCAGAGCCATGTGCCGTAAACTGCGGCGCACGCATGCACATGTGGGAGTGATGTCATTGCGTCTCCAACCAGTCACACAGCCTGGAGTCTGCGAACCCGAAGGAAGATGGGTGAAGATGGAAGCGTCTGCAGTTCTGACATCTCAGCACTGGAAGGGATTTGTTTTCAGGTAAGTTTAACATAATGTGCTAGTATGCGCATGCTTGCACATTATGACATTACCTTGCAGGGTACAAAAAAAAATAAATAAAAAATGTCCTGGGGCTTACTACCACTTTAAGCTGTAACACCAAAGTACAGTAGTTAGTCAAGGAGTTAACTTCTGTAAAGAACGTACAAGTGTTGTAATTGCTGGTGGGAGATGGGGGGGGGGGGTCATCCAAAGTATTGGAAAATCTCTAGACTCACTGACTAATCAGAACGAAGAATGAGCCCTTTTCACCATGTATCCACTAGGAAAAGAAAAGAAGTTAGGGCAGGTCCCAGAAGAAGGACGAGCAAATCTCTCAGCAGCCTTCACTGTCGGTGAGTTATGTGCCCATCTATGGACACCCCTTAGTGCCAAGTCCTTAGCCAGGAATAAGAAAAAGAATGCAGCCATCACATCTAAAGACTGGTAAGCTGCAATATATTACATTCCTGTTCTTGCCCTTAGATTTCCTTTCACCTTATCTACTTTCACTTTAACTACTTCAAGCACAGCTTACAACAGTCACTCAATGGGTTAACTTTTGGAAGTGACAACAAGAATGTATGAGTGGCGTCATCACTGACGGGGGTCATCCAGTATATTGGAAAACTTCTACACCCACTGACCAATCAGAAAGAACCCCTTTTCACCATGTATCCAGCTGGAGGATAAAAAAAGTTGGGTCAGGTTCCAGAAAAAGGATGAGCAAATCTCCCCCCAGCTTCCATTCCCAGTGAGCTGTGTGCCCCTCTATGGGCACACCCCTAAGTGCTTACCTTGAAATAAGAAAAAGAATGCAGCCTTCGCATCTAAAGACTGGTAAACGTTCTTGCCTTTATATTCTTTAAGCCATAACACCACTCCGAACACAGCTCACAACAGTCAATGGGTTAACTTCTGTAAGTGACAACAAGAACGTACGAGTGTCGTCATCACTGGCAGGGGGTCATCCAGTCTAATGGAAAACCTCTACACCCTCTGACCAATCAGGAAGAAGGAATGACCTCTTTTCACCATGTATCCAGCAGGAGATGAAAAAAAAAAGTTGGGGCAGGTCCCAGAAGAAGGATAAGCAAATCTCTCCCCAGCCTACATTCTGAGTGAGCTATGTGCCCATTTGTGGACACCCCCTTAGCCTGAAATAAGAAAACGAATGCAGCCATCAAATCTAAAGACTGGTAAGCTACACTATACTACATTTGTGTACTTGGGTGGTAAGTGGTAACACATCAGTGAGACAATGGGTGAACTTCGTAAGTGACAACAAGAATGTATGAGTGTGTGTGTGTGTGTGTGTGTGTGTGTGGGGGGGGGGGGGTCATCAAATATATTGGAAAACCTCCAAACTCTTTGGCCAATCAGAAAAAAAGGAATAACCCCTTTTCACCATGTATCTAGAAGGAGAGAAAAAAAGTTGGGGCAGGTCCCAGAAGAAGAAGGAAGAGCCTTGATCACAGACACCCCTTGGTGGCCAGTCCTATCCTAGAAGAGAAGAGAGGCATGCAGCATTGGATTTGTAGGAAGTAAGCAGAGAGAGGAAGGGATTGGATGCACTCACCCCACATGGTCCCCCAGCTGAGTGTCAGCTCCTAGGTACTAGCCCTGCACAGTGGATGAGGCCGGGCAAGGCAGCAGCATGATGATGAATCAGAGAGCAGCTCCCACAATCACTGTGTCAGCCCTGGGCTGCTGACGTCAATGTGCATCTTGTTTAGAGTGTAACATTTCCATTTCCCCGGCTGTAACCCGATTCCAGGAAATCACATGACGTCAGTCTTGTCAGCCCAATTAGCAGAAGAATAAACCATTTTCAGGAGGAGGGGGGAGGGGCCCCTCCAACAAGTTGCTGACAGGGGCCACTCCTCTCCGCTGACATTTCCGAACACTCCTCTCCTGTCTGAGGCGGGAGGGACAAAGTGTTTGCAAAGAGCCCCGCCCTGTGCTGCGACTTGTAGTCCTCCTGAAGACCCAGACCCTACAAGAGATCACCAGCAGGCTGCCTGCCCTGATCACCCCCCTTCACTGCCATGGCCAGAGAGTTCGCAGCTGTGCCTCCCCTTCATGTGTGCGTCCTAGTGCCTGGCGCTGACATCATCGTGACGTCATTGCCCTTCACATGAATAATGATCAGGGGAGAGTCAGGCTGGGGTGTGATGTAACCCATCCCTGGGGAGGGCACACTGACATCAGGAGAGTCTGATTTTTATTAGGCTGATCTCTGGAACCGGAAAATGTTCTCTGATCACTGTGACAGTACATCCCATAATTGTTATAAAGACTTCGATACAGCAGAATCCTTAGTTACATCAAGAAGTACAATGTAACATTGCGAGAGAAGACATCAGAAGAACTTTACAACTCTTATCCCAAATCAAAAATGTAGCATTTTGCAGCTGAGCATTTCTTAAAGTGACACCGCAAAAAACAAACAAATATCCAGTTCTATACAAGTATATTCTTAACCACTTGCCTACCAGACACTTTCACCTCCTTACTGCCCAGGCCAATACTGGGCACTTTCACCTCCTTCCTGCACAGGCCAATACTGGGCACTTTCACCTCCTTCCTGCCCAGGCCAATACTGGGCACTTTCACCCCCTTCCTGCCCAGGCCAATACTGGGCACTTTCACCCCCTTCCTGCCCAGGCCAATACTGGGCACTATCAACTCCTTCGTAAAAAACAAAAGAATTGTCATGAATGATCACTCTAATATATGGACTTGAGCAAGGAAGAATAATAATACAAGTAATTCTTCAACTGTCCAAATATAAACCATTCACCTAATTGCATATAAATAAATTAAAGTTATGTGTGTTCCTCTGAATCAGATAGATGCATATAGAAAGAATTCTCTGGAGAAAAAGAGAGGGCAAACAGCCCAAAAGGGATTCTTCAAGGAGGAACAAAAACGTTTTTTTTTTAGCAAAAATAATAAATACTTTATTATAAATAATTCCACTTTCACCCCCTTCCTGCCCAGGCCAATACTGGGCACCTCCAATGCTCTGCACATTCACCCCCTTCATGCCCAGGCCAATACTGGGCACCTCCAATACCGGGCACTTTCACCCCCATCCTGCCCAGGCCAATACTGGGCACCTCCAATGCTATACACATTCACCCCCTTCCTGTCCAGGCCAATACTGGGCACCTCCAATGCTCTGCACATTCACCCCCCTCCTACCCAGGCCAATACTGGCCACATCCAATACCGGGCACTTTCAGCCCCTTCATGCCCAGGCCAATACTGGGCACCTCCAATGCTATGCACATTCACCCCCTTCCTGTCCAGGCCAATACTGGGCACCTCCAATGCTCTGCACATTCACCCCCCTCCTACCCAGGCCAATACTGGCCACATCCAATACCGGGCTCTTTCACCCCCTTCATGCCCAGGCCAGTACTGGGCACTTTCACCTCCTTCTTGCCCAGGCCAATACTGGTCACCTCCAATACCAGGCACTTTCACCCCCTTCCTGCCCAGGGCAATACTCTGCACCTCCAATACCGGGCACTTTCACCCCCTTCATGCCCAGGCCAATACTGGGCACCTCCAATACCTGGCACTTTCACCCCCTTCCTACCCAGGCCAATACTGGGCACCTCTAATGTTCTGCACATTCACCCCCCTCCTGCCCAGGCCAATGCTGGGCACTTTCACCCCCTTCCTGCCCAGGCCAATACTGGGCACTTTCACCCCCTTCCTGCCCAGGCCAATACTGGGCACTTTCAACTCCTTCGTAAAAAACAAAAGAATTGTCATGAATGATCACTCTAATATATGGACTTGAGCAAGGAAGAATAATAATACAAGTAATTCTTCAACTGTCCAAATATAAACCATTCACCTAATTGCATATAAATAAATTAAAGTTATGTGTGTTCCTCTGAATCAGATAGATGCATATAGAAAGAATTCTCTGGAGAAAAAGAGAGGGCAAACAGCCCAAAAGGGATTCTTCAAGGAGGAACAAAAACGTTTTTTTAGCAAAAATAATAAATACTTTATTATAAATAATTCCACTTTCACCCCCTTCCTGCCCAGGCCAATACTGGGCACCTCCAATGCTCTGCACATTCACCCCCTTCATGCCCAGGCCAATACTGGGCACCTCCAATACCGGGCACTTTCACCCCCATCCTGCCCAGCCCAATACTGGGCACCTCCAATGCTATACACATTCACCCCCTTCCTGTCCAGGCCAATACTGGGCACCTCCAATGCTCTGCACATTCATCCCCCTCCTACCCAGGCCAATACTGGCCACATCCAATACCGGGCACTTTCAGCCCCTTCATGCCCAGGCCAATACTGGGCACCTCCAATGCTATGCACATTCACCCCCTTCCTGTCCAGGCCAATACTGGGCACCTCCAATGCTCTGCACATTCACCCCCCTCCTACCCAGGCCAATACTGGCCACATCCAATACCGGGCTCTTTCACCCCCTTCATGCCCAGGCCAGTACTGGGCACTTTCACCTCCTTCTTGCCCAGGCCAATACTGGTCACCTCCAATACCAGGCACTTTCACCCCCTTCCTGCCCAGGGCAATACTCTGCACCTCCAATACTGGGCACTTTCACCCCCTTCATGCCCAGGCCAATACTGGGCACCTCCAATACCTGGCACTTTCACCCCCTTCCTACCCAGGCCAATACTGGGCACCTCTAATGTTCTGCACATTCACCCCCCTCCTGCCCAGGCCAATGCTGGGCACTTTCACCCCCTTCCCTGCCCAGGCCAATACTGGGCACTTTCACCCCCTTCCTGCCCAGGCCAATACTGGGCACTTTCAACTCCTTCGTAAAAAACAAAAGAATTGTCATGAATGATCACTCTAATATATGGACTTGAGCAAGGAAGAATAATAATACAAGTAATTCTTCAACTGTCCAAATATAAACCATTCACCTAATTGCATATAAATGAATTAAAGTTATGTGTGTTCCTCTGAATCAGATAGATGCATATAGAAAGAATTCTCTGGAGAGAAAGAGAGGGCAAACAGCCCAAAAGGGATTCTTCAAGGAGGAACAAAAACTGTTTTTTAGAAAAAATAATAAATACTTTATTATAAATAATTCCACTTTCACCCCCTTCCTGCCCAGGCCAATACTGGGCACCTCCAATGCTATACACATTCACCCCCTTCCTGTCCAGGCCAATACTGGGCACCTCCAATGCTCTGCACATTCATCCCCCTCCTACCCAGGCCAATACTGGCCACATCCAATACCGGGCACTTTCAGCCCCTTCATGCCCAGGCCAATACTGGGCACCTCCAATGCTATGCACATTCACCCCCTTCCTGTCCAGGCCAATACTGGGCACCTCCAATGCTCTGCACATTCACCCCCCTCCTACCCAGGCCAATACTGGCCACATCCAATACCGGGCTCTTTCACCCCCTTCATGCCCAGGCCAGTACTGGGCACTTTCACCTCCTTCTTGCCCAGGCCAATACTGGTCACCTCCAATACCAGGCACTTTCACCCCCTTCCTGCCCAGGGCAATACTCTGCACCTCCAATACTGGGCACTTTCACCCCCTTCATGCCCAGGCCAATACTGGGCACCTCCAATACCTGGCACTTTCACCCCTTCCTACCCAGGCCAATACTGGGCACCTCTAATGTTCTGCACATTCACCCCCCTCCTGCCCAGGCCAATGCTGGGCACTTTCACCCCCTTCCTGCCCAGGCCAATACTGGGCACTTTCACCCCCTTCCTGCCCAGGCCAATACTGGGCACTTTCAACTCCTTCGTAAAAAACAAAAGAATTGTCATGAATGATCACTCTAATATATGGACTTGAGCAAGGAAGAATAATAATACAAGTAATTCTTCAACTGTCCAAATATAAACCATTCACCTAATTGCGTATAAATGAATTAAAGTTATGTGTGTTCCTCTGAATCAGATAGATGCATATAGAAAGAATTCTCTGGAGAGAAAGAGAGGGCAAACAGCCCAAAAGGGATTCTTCAAGGAGGAACAAAAACTGTTTTTTAGAAAAAATAATAAATACTTTATTATAAATAATTCCACTTTCACCCCCTTCCTGCCCAGGCCAATACTGGGCACCTCCAATGCTCTGCACATTCACCCCCTTCATGCCCAGGCCAATACTGGGCACCTCCAATACCGGGCACTTTCACCCCCATCCTGCCCAGGCCAATACTGGGCACCTCCAATGCTATGCACATTCACCCCCTTTCTGTCCAGGCCAATACTGGGCACCTCCAATGCTCTGCACATTCACCCCCCTCCTACCCAGGCCAATACTGGCCACATCCAATACCGGGCACTTTCACGCCCTTCATGCCCAGGCCAATACTGGGCACCTCCAATGCTCTGCACATTCACCCCCCTCCTACCCAGGCCAATACTGGCCACATCCAATACCGGGCACTTTCACCCCCTTCATGCCCAGGCCAATACTGGGCACTTTCACCCCTTCTTGCCCAGGCCAATACTGGGCACCTCCAATACCAGACACTTTCACCCCCTTCCTGCCCAGGGCAATACTCTGCACCTCCAATACCGGGCACTTTCACCCCCTTCATGCCCAAGCCAATACTGGGCACCTCCAATACTGGGCACTTTCACCCCCTTCCTACCCAGGCCAATACTGGGCACCTCCAATGTTCTGCACATTCACCCCCCTCCTGCCCAGGCCAATACTGGCCACATCCAATACTGGGCACTTTCACCCCCTTCTTACCCAGGCCAATACTGGGCACCTCCAATACCGGGCACTTTCACCCCCTTCCTACCCAGGCCAATACTGAGCACTTCCAATGCTCTGCACTTTCACCCCCTTCATACCCAGGCCAATACTGGGCATCTCCAATACCGGGCACTTTCACCCCCTTCCTGCCCAGGCCAATACTGGCCACCTCCAATTCTATGCACATTCACTCCTTCCTGCCTAGGCTAATACTGGCCACAACTAATAACGGGCATGTGACAGACCTAGCCGGGAGAGAGACTTTTGGAGGGGACTGAATGCTAGCCTCTTGCCGATAAATCGTGGGCCCTGGCATTTGGGGGAACGGTGCTCTTTGTGAGCTGTATGCCTGGGGACCCTTGAGGTGGTATTACTGTGGATTCGGGTCCTGGTCCCCCAGGACACACAGACTCTGGGGAACCTGGATTTGCCATATTAGGAATAGTGGCTGATTCACAATGCTTGGAAAAATACTGTTAGGAGATGCTGATGTAAATTCCAGCCACCTGTCTGTCTGTTGCCTGCTAGAATGTGTATTGTAAATAAGTCTCTAGTATGGGATCTAAGAGTCATTAGATCCCCATTGTTGTTTGTGTTAATTAACTCTGCTATTGTGATAATGTTGATTGGGTTTTCTGAGCTACAAGACAGCCAGTTTGGCCTAAAGGTCATGTCTGAGTCATCTAGGCTGTCTAAAGGGATTAGTTAATTAGCCCATGTTAATTAGGTTTCTGGTCACAGGTGTATGTTCAGAGTAATATGAGCAGGAGGTACGCACCTCCTCTTTTACTATAAAAGAGCCTGTATTTTTCAATAAAAGAGATTCCTGGTTGAACTTACATACAGCCTGCCTGGTGTTTGTTCTGAGCTACACAACTGGATTAGAACGACACATAGCTGTAGTTCTAATCCCGGAGCATCAGATGACTGGACCATCAGACGTGCGATCTGCAATCTGATTCTATAGCAGCAGAGGAGTGTCGGGAGAGTGGAATTGAGCGAGCAGGGGCTCGTTACAGGGCACTTTCACCCCCTTCCTGCCCAGGCCAATACTGGGCACCTCCAATGCTCTGCACTTTCACCCCTTTCATGCCCAGGCCAATACTGAGCACCTCCAATACCGGGCACTTTCACCCCCTTCCTGCCCAGGCCAATACTGCCCACCTCCAATACTGGGCACTTTCACCCCCTTTCTGGCCAGGCCAACTGGGCACCTCCAATACCGGGCACTTTCACCCCCTTCCTGCCCAAGCCAATACAGGGCACCTCCAATACGGGCACTTTCAACCTATACCTGCCCAGGCCAATTTTCAGTGCTGTTGCACTTTAAATGACAATTGCGTGGTCATGCAACACTGTACCCATATGACATTTTTTATAATTTTTTTCACATAAAGCTTTCTTTTGGTGGCATTTAATCACCACTGGGTTTTTAATTTTTTGCTAAATAAAATAAGAATGTATAATATTGCAGCTTACCAGTCCTTAAACCCTGGTTCACAATGGTGCGGCTTTGAAATCGTGCTACCTCAGCACAATTTCAAAGTTGCAGATCAGTGCAATTTGCACCTCCGAATTCTTTGCAGCTTGCAACTTCATTTAACAGAAGTCTATGAAAGTCACAATGAAATCTGCAAAGAGTAGTGCAGGAACCTTTTTCAAAGTCGTTGCGACATGAGTCGCAGCAATTTGAACGGTTCCAGTGCTGACAAAGGGGTGCGAATTGTCATGCGACTTGGAACTGTCAAATCACATGACAAATCGCACTGGTATGAATGGGGAGAAAAATGTGGTGGTTGCATTTGGATGTATAAAAGGTCCGCCTCCTCACTTCGTAGATCCTGTTTCATTCGTAGAAGCTATACTATGGCTTCTATGAATGGAGTAGGTTGGCGGAAGGGGCGGGCATAGTTGGACACTTTTGATGAGTGCCTTTCACTGTAACTATGTTCTATTGACCTCCGCAGCTCCAGGTGATTATAGCAGAGGGGGTGTAGGGAATCAGAGGAGGATGATTACTAGTAAACCAGGAGACAGCAGCACACAGATAGTAAATCATTTACCTTGCGCTGATTTGTTTTTGAATCCAAACTTCACCATCAGTCTTCCACAAAGCACCAGAGCCTACTTTCTGATTAAGATGAACAGATCTGCCTGGGCTTGGTGTGCAAGCATTTTCATTAAACTTGCAAACTTTGCAAAATACCCCACTGAAGTATTGGGGGGGGGGGGGGTAATCTTGTTACTCTATACTAAATGAGAAGCTGAAGTCTGCTATATATAAAATGTACCAGTGCCAAAAAAAAAAAAGACAGCAAACTTTTTGGTCATTTTGCAGGGACTGTCTGAATGGTGTAAGCGCCTCCGCTCGCATCCCGCAATGCCTAGTACTTTACTGGTTGGCCAAGCAATGCCAGGCAGGATTTGTGGTCGCCCATGCTTCCACGTGTTTAGGGTACTTGGAAGAATAAATGGCACACTTCCAGACTTTTACACATATTATTTTGCATTTCTTGAAGAGGAAGTAAACTTCGATCTTTAAGTTATACCTATAGGTAAGCCTATATTAAGGCTTACCTATAGGTAGTGCAAATATCTCCTAACCACGCACCGTTTAGGAGATATTTACTGTCCTAGCAGTCAGTTACATCACTGGCGCATGCGCTCTGAAGGAACGGCTGCTCATGCCATTTCTTCAGAACAGTGTGCTATGACCGGTTTCTCCCACGCGCATGCCCGGAAGGAAGACCGGGTATAGATGCACGCTGTTTCCAGCGATGACATTGCATTGCTTGAAGGCTTTGTTTTCAGGTAAGTTTCACATATTGGGCTAGTATGCAATGCATACTAGCACATTATGCCTTTTGCCTTGCAGGTAAGGCAAAAAAAAAAAAGTGCAGCCGTTTACAACAAGGCAAAGCAGCACAGACATGTGAAGGGGTCAAAATGCACAGATCATGAAGAAGTAATTTGTAAAAAAATAAAAAATAAAATAAACAAATTATGGGTTAAACACACAAGTACTAACTTTCACTCAGGGCTTGTTCACATTATCTTTGTTGAGCCGCACTGATCTACTTTTCAAAAGTTGCATAAAAGGTTTCGTTTAGCACAACTCTTTTCGTAATAATGCATTTTTTTATAGAGGTCTATGCATCAGACCAAAAAGGGCCAACTGAGGAGGAAAGAGGGATTTTGTTCCAAAAAGGGTCAGTTGGGGGTTTAAAATCTAAAATAAAAAATATAAAATAAATAATAAATACATTTTATAATGTGGCACTTCATGGCGTTTCTTTGCTTTCTGTGTTATTTGAGATCTATTTTTTTTATACAGGTATACTTCAAAATTACCCTGTGAGCAACAGTAGGTACAGTAATGCCGTGTACACACGACCGGACTTTTCGACTGAACAGGTCCGACGGAACGAATCCATCGGACAATTTGATCGTGTGTGGGCTTCATCTGACCTTTTCTGTCAAAAAATCTGTCGGACTTTAGAAATAGAATATGTTTCACATCTTTCCGACGGACTCGAGTCCGATCGAAAAATCCCTTCGTCTGTATGCTAGTCTGAAGGACAAAAAAGGACGCAAGGGCAGCTACTCCGTCGCAAAGTCCTTCGGTGTTCAGTCCGGCGAAAAGTCCGGTCATGTGTACATGGCATAAGTGTCCTACCAACGTGCAGGCACTACACTATTCTGCTATTGTCCACTATTATCTTTGCTTAGCAGAAAGCCAATGGGTTGTCCCCCTAACCCCAAGCCTGCCACTACTGCCCCATCCAATGTGACCAACTATGTTGGCCACTAAGGTGCTCCCAGTGGATAAGGGGGAACTGGGACAAAGCTTTAGGCTGGGTTTACACCATTCCGAATTGGATGCGGGTTCACCACATCCAATTCGCAATAGCAGGAGATTTTGACCTATGGAGTCGGTTCACATATTTCCGCAGCGGGTCCTGTGCAATTTGCACAAAAACACTGTGTGTCTTTTGGTCCGTTTGAGACCTGAATTCAGCCTAAATTTTTAGCTGAAACGGTGAACCAGGACACCTTGGACCCCTGCTGTGAGCCGCATGCAGCTCATATGTGAACCCAGCCTGAGGCAGTGTTGACACAGGCTCTTATTAATGGTCAGTCCTTATGGGTGACTGCTACAAAGGCACCCAATGAATTCTCTTGTCTCATGGGGCAGGTGTTGGTTTTGTTGATTTCTGTACTTAATTTCCTGGGATGTGCAACCAACAATTCTCTCTCGGTTAGGCTTTATTTTATATATTTAAAATATATATTTAATATAAGGAGTGGGAAGAGTAATGGGGACTGTGATTTCCAGACCTCAAAAGTTGTACAAAGCCCAAGACCAGACTAATGAGCTGAGAGTCCAAAAACTTTTAATACTGGTATTTCTAAAGAAAAGCCAACACATTTTTTGGGCACAGAAGTACCCCCCTCCTTCAAGGATCAGATATGATATAAACTTAGGAAGACTCAAAATGGTAGAATCACAAGTTGTTTGAAAAATGAAACAAACTGATACAGCACCCAGGAACAAAATGGTTTTGGGCTTTGTACGTGTGGTTTACAAAGTTTGGGTCCGCTGGTTTAAGGGGCACCCAATTTTGTTTTGGGAACAGCTTCACTAAAGCCATTGTGCCTTGTATGAATTTGATTTAACTCCTCAATCCATGATCCACTGAAGCGTCAAATCCAGCACCTCAGTTACAGTTTTATTTCAGATCTCATTACTGACAAATGTCAAAACTATACCCAAGAGAGTGAAAAAATGGACTTTGTAGGCACCAATCGTAAAATTAGATAAGAATATTTTATTATACAAAGAAAAACAGAAATCAAACAACACAAACATTTAAAAAAGCATTGCAATACAACGCAAAATAGTAACTAATGCTCTCTCACATTTGAATAAGGGATAAAGAGGGATAACCCTCAAACCAAGGAGGGAAACCATAACCCTCTGTTCAATATAAGAGACGACATGCTAAAAGAGCTCTACATGTTTCACAAATGAATGCTTCTTCAGGAGCAATTTAAGTCACCTATATTAGGGAGAGAGAAAAAAAAACGACACACACCAAGATAATACATAATATTAATATTCACTTAAAGTCTTGTTAATCGCGTTTCAATTAGTATTAATGAACAGCATAGGGGAGCCAACCGGTGGATCAGTCAACCAACAAGCATATGGTGACAAACAATCACATGCGGGGACATGTCTGGTAATGAAGTTTTAAAATGTGTAAAGCCTGGATCCATAATGGAGTGAAAAGTCCCAATTACCAAAAGAGAATAAGAAGAAGACAAAAGAAAGGAACCAGGAAGAGGAAAGGAAAGAAGGGGAGAAAGAGGAGGAGGAAAAAAAAAAAAAGGGGGAGAAAAAAGAAAAGAGGTAAGAGAAAGGAAAAAAGAGAGGAAAAGCGGGAGGGGGGGGGGGGGGGGGGAGAGAAAAAAAGAGAGAGGGAAGGGAGAAATTAGGGAACCAACACTTACCAGGCAATGATAACAATACACATGGTGTCAGAACGCTCAGACGCTGTGGATCGAGGTGGCCTCCTCGCCACCTCAATCCACGGCGTCTCAGCGTTCTGACACCATGTGTATTGTTATCATTGCCTGGTAAGTGTTGGCTCCCTAATTTCTCGAGTTTAATGTCATGGTATACTTGGATGTCAATCCTTTGATTTGTGATACTGAGTTTCTATGTTGCCCCTATAGATGGCTTGTCGTTGACCGCTGCATTACTGTATTGATGGATATTCAAAAAATCCCAGCATAACCTTATCTATTGTTTTTCCACCGCTGGTGTTCTGTTAGGGAACAACTTATTACTATTGTTCACAGGATTGGTTTGTTATATATCCCTCTACACAAGGTGAGACCTTCTATGTATGCAGTATTGGTTACACTGTCAGCTTTTGGATTGTTTAGCTAGTCCTTTCTTTTCTCTTACTTGCAGAACTTACTGCTGTTCTGCTATATATTTATACAGTTATAGCAACTGGCAGTGTAATTTATACCACTGTTTGTATTTAGATCTTTCACTATTTACTGCGGCTCAGCCATCCTTCAGGTTTAACCTGGCAGCATCTTGTGTACAGCATTTAGCGTTTTTTATCTCCTACTGAGGTAGGCCTTATCATACAGATTTTCTCTATATTACCAGTTCCCCCTCTCTCCGCATCTCTCTGCCTTCTCCCTTTGTCTTTCTTCCCTTTCCCGCCCCTCTTTTCCCCCCCTCCCCCCCCCTCCATTTTCCCTTTTTTTTTTTCTTAACCCCTCCCCCCCCCATTATACCTTCTCCCCTTCTTTCCTTTCCTCTTCCTGGTTCCTTTCTTTTGTCTTCTTCTTATTCTCTTTTGGTAATTGGGACTTTTCACTCCATTATGGATCCAGGCTTTACACATTTTAAAACTTCATTACCAGACACGTCCCCGCATGTGATTGTTTGTCACCATATGCTTGTTGGTTGACTGATCCACCGGTTGGCTCCCCTATGCTGTTCATTAATACTAATTGAAATGCGATTAACAAGACTTTAAGTGAATATTAATATTATGTATTATCTTGGTGTGTGTCGTTTTTTTTTCTCTCTCCCTAATATAGGTGACTTAAATTTCTCCTGAAGAAGCATTCATTTGCGAAACATGTAGAGCTCTTTTAGCATGTCGTCTCTTATATTGAACAGAGGGTTATGGTTTCCCTCCCTGGTTTGAGGGTTATCCCTCTTTATCCCTTATTCAAATGTGAGAGAGCATTAGTTACTATTTTGCGTTGTATTGCAATGCTTTTTTAAATGTTTGTGTTGTTTGATTTCTGTTTTTCTTTGTATAATAAAATATTCTTATCTAATTTTACGATTGGTGCCTACAAAGTCCATTTTTTCACTCTCTTGGGTATAGTTTTGACGTTTGTAGATTTAGGACGTTGGCACTGCTCTACCTATTGAGTCTCCACAGTCCATCCTGTGGTGAGACTTGGTATTCCTGTTCATGCTCATTACTGACAAGTCCAATAGAGATGTAGGAAAGGAATGGGTGACAGTCTATAAGACTATCTATAATTTAAATGTCATATTTGGGTAAATGCTTATATATTTTTGAACGTGACCCTGTCAATATGGCATCAAAACTAATCTAAGAACAGCCTTTGTAACAAGATGCTGTATACTTACCTTTTCCGGTGGGTCATGTGTTCAAACTCCACTACGTTGATGATGATCCCCAGACCTGCTGCAGGCAGGGCTGCTCATAAGGCAGTACAGCCACCCCCCCTATACTGGGCCCAGGCCTCATCAGTTCTAAAGTGGGGCCCAGGGACCTGCCGAGCAATACTGCCTTATTGCTGAGACTTGTGACTCTTGAGCGGTGCTGCCGGCTTCTACTTTTCTTTTCTCCCTCCAGCTGCACCCAGGTAGAATCAGTTCTAGTACCTGCTGTCTGGGACCCCTGTGTGCCCATTTGCCCTCAGTGCTGCCAGTTTCACTCCTCTCCCACCTACAGGGTGGTTATTTCAGGATGGTGAGCGGGGGGCAGATATTGCCTCCGTGCCACTATACACTTGAATGGGTCTTGTTCAACTGGGAGTATAATTTCTTCCATGCCTGCAAAGCATAGCATCATGGCCGTTACATTTCAGCAAAAATATAATTTGATATTTTCAGAGGAGGGGGGCCCTGTCAGGTAGGCTGTATGGGGCCCCGTGATTTATTTCAGCAGCCCTGGCTGCAGGTACTTGACATTTCTGTGGATTTCAAATACTAGCTCCCCTGCTGAATGCTCTTATGTCCTATAGTGCCTTAGGAGTCGGTGGGAAGAACCACAGCAATAGAGGGGGGAAGGGGGTGGGGGTTGGGTGGAACAGGTATTCACACTAGCTATAGTTTTGTTTTGTCTACAGAGGGTTGGCCAGGGTAACATTTCCTCTAGGGTCACTCTTGTCCTTGTTGTCCAATTGCTCTGATTCTCATTTTACAAATTATTAAAAAAGAATCAAGTTGAGCATGAACGTTATTGTATATCCAGCTGATAGCCTCCCATGGCTTCCACTACCATTTATATGCTGATGACACCCAAATCTATCTCTCTGCCCCTCAGCTCACCCCATCAATCTCCTCACGCATCACTGATTTACTAACAGACATATCAGCCTGGATGTAAAACCACTTCCTAAAACTGAATCTATCTAAAACTGAGCTCTTAATATTTCCTCCCCCGCGTGCCCCTTCCCCTGACTTCTCAGACAAGATCAATGGCACATCTATCAGTCCGTCCCCACATGCCAGGGTGCTAGGGGTAACCTTAGACTCTAAACTGTCCTTTAAGGCCCACATACAATCCCTGTCCAAATCATGCCGTCTTAGCCTCCGCAACATTTCCAGAATACGCCCCTTTTTAACTAATGACACCACCAAGCTTCTAATTCACTCCCTGGTTATCTCTCGCCTCGACTACTGCAACTCCCTCCTCATTGGATTACCTTTACATAGACTATCCCCCCTTCAGTTCATAATGAATGCCGCTGCAAGACTCATCCACCTTACCAACCATTCAGTGTCCTCCACCCCTGTCTGCCAATCCCTCCACTGGCTTCCACTCACCCAACAAATAAAATTCAAAGTACTAACAATAATTTACAAAGCCATCCATAACGCTGCCCACAAGCTACATCACTAACCTAGTCCCAAAATACCAACCAAGCCGCTCTCTTCGGTCCTCCCAAGACCTCCTGCTCTCTAGCTCCCTTGTCACCTCCTCCCATACTCGCCTCCAGTATTTCTCCAGAGTTTCTCCCATCCTTTGGAACTCCCTACTCCAATCTGTCCGACTGTCCCCTAATCTATCCATCTTTAGATGATCCCTGAAAACCCTTCTCTTTAAAGAAGCCTATCCTGCTTCTAACACTGTTTTACTTCCTCCACCAGCTCATCCCCCACAGCTATTACCTTTTGTATCAATTGACCCTTCCTTTTTAGATTGTAAGCTCTAATGAGCAGGACCCTCTGATTCCTCTTGTACCAAATTGTAATGTAACTGTAATGTCTGCCTTTATTTTGTTAAGCGCGGCGCAAACTGTTGGCGCTATATAAATCCTGTATAATAATAATCTCCAATTGCTCAATATTAAAGTATATTCACATTTCCATCTGTGTCTTTTATTTTGCAAATGGGAATGCTGAAAATTCTGACTGTCACTTGGTATATTCTATGGGGCCCATCCACACCTCTTCGACCCTCTACTCGAAGAAAAAAGTAGAGATACGTTTTTTGGGGCAGCATCATAGAGGGTGATAAGTCTGCACATAGTAACAGAACCATTTATGTACCTGTTTGATTGATGTAGCTGGCCACCTACACCATAGTTACCAATGCTTTATCATGCTTGCTGCTACAGAGATAATTGTTGACCTTCACACACAATACTTTCTTGAACATTAAGGAACACTATATACATACAGGATTATTAAAGCAAGCTGTAAATCAATTTTTAGATTCTTAAAGTGAACCTGTACTTTACAAAGCAAAATGTTTGCCTTAAGTGGAATTAAAGTCTAATACTAACTATGTTTAAACATGCTCCCCCCCGCGCTCCTACCTATTATTATACAGATTCATAATGCGCCAATAGTTTGCACAGTGCTTTACAACAGTATAGTTACAATACAATTTATTCTCCAAGCTTGCCTTGCCATGCAATATTGTGTGTTTGGCTTCCTGTGTCCTGTGTCCTGCTTGCTGTGTGCTCTATGTTTGTCTCTGTTGCCGATCTTGGCGTGTTCCCGATTATCCCTGTCTGCTTGTGACCCTGACCTTTGGCGTATTCTCGACTATCCCTGTTTGCCTATGACCCTGACCTTTGGCGTGTTCTCGGTTATCCTTGTCTGCTAGTCCCCCCTACATTTGGATACCTCCTTACTATCCCTTGCTGTCCTGGGCTACTGTTTCCTCTCCATCCTCCTGTAGCCTAGCTTGAGCTGGGAGACCCTGGGGGCCACGACCTGGAGCCAGTTGCAGCCCAGTCCATCCTCACCACTAGAGGCTCTGGTGAACACCTGCTGGCTCTTAGACTCCGTGCCCTGGGGAATCTATGCTTTAGGTCCCTGTGGGATCCGTGTTGGTGCTCCAGGGGACCTTCCTTCCTGAACCACCCCGAGTTCCATCCGCAGCAGTCAGCCTTAGGGTCCACTACCTTAGAGGTGCACTGCTGACCCCAACTGGGTGCATCTGTCACTTGGTCTTAGGTGACCTGACAGTTTGCACGGCCATGGACCCGGCTGATGTGCCGCTACCTGCCGATGATCAGCTGTAGGGCATAGTCCACAGACTCGAGACCCAGGAATCTAATCAGACCCAGGTGATGCGATTCCTTCAGGATTTGGCTTGCTGCTTTGAACAACTTCAAGCCTCCTTAGAATCCCTGGTTCCACAACCGCAATCGGCTGCCGTATCAGCTCCGCTTACAGTCGTAGCCGCTAACTGTTTGCACTTACCAGCTCCGTCCCGTTACTTTGGGGATTCCAAGGCCTGCAGAGGGTTCCTTAGCCAGTGTACCATTCGTTTTGAACTCCAGCCCCAAAACTTCCAGTCTGATCGGGCAAAGGTGGCCTATATTATTTCTCTCCTGTCCGGAGAGGCTTAAGCTTGGGCTGCCCCTCTGTGGGAGATGAATGACCCAGTGGTTTCCAGCATCTCTAATTTTTTTAAACTCTTACGGAATATTTTCAAGGAACCAGGTCATGTCTCTTCAGCGGCCAGCACCCTTTTACGTCTCCACCAAGAGTCTGCTTCTGTGGGACAGTATGCTCTTCGTTTCCACATACTGATGGCTGAGCTGAGCTGTAACAATGAGGCCTTAGTCACAGCCTTTCTGCATGGCCTTTCTGATAGAGTGAAGGACGAATTAGCAGGAAGAACCTTCCCCACTGATCTGGACGAAGTTATCTCCTTGTGTAACCAGATTGATATTTTTTTTCAGGAAAGGACCCTAGAAAAGCGACGCCAGCACTCCTTGGTCCTTAGTCAGCCCAAGCTCCCCTCTCTTCATCCTGTGGAGCATCTCCTGCCGGCTGAGGAACCCATGCAGCAGGGCCTGACCAGGCTATCCCCCGGGGAACGTACTAGGCGCAGAACTCTGGCCCTGTGTCTCTGCTGTGGGGGCAAAGGTCATTTTCGTGACACATGCTCATTTCGTCCGGGAAACGCTCGGGTAATACATCTGGAAAGTGGAGTATTGGACCCAAAAAAGTCATCTTCTCATCTCCTTCTTTCAGTGTTTCTTCATGTTGGCGTTTCCTCCCACTCGGCCTTGGCTTATCTGGGTTCGGGAGTCGCTGGCAACTTTATGGACTAGAGAACTGCATCTTCCATGAGCCTTACCCTTTTACCCCTCACCACTCCATTGGTCGTCTCGGCGATTGATGGTACTGTTCTTTCAGGGGGCCCTGTCCGCTTACAGAACCCTCCTGTTAAGATGTCGGTAGGGATACTCCACCAGGAGTGGATATCCTTTCTTATCTTTCCTAAGGTCTCAACCCCTATCGTATTGGGGCTTTCTTGGTTGCAGCTTCACTCTACACACGTTGACTGGGCAGATCCTGGCTTGGGGTCCCTCCTGTTTCTCTTCCTGCCTACTCAAGGTTGCCCCTAAGGGGAGACTTCCCATGGCTACCACCTCAGTATCCTCTGCCCTTCCCGCTGCATATAGCGATTTCCGCAATGTGTTCTGTAAAAAGTCAGCTGAGGTGCTTCCTCCTCACAGGTCCTTTGACTGTGCCATTGACATTGTTCCTGGAACAGCTCTACCCAGGGGTCGTAACTACCCTCTGTCCATCCCAGAGACCCAGGCCATGTCTGTGTATGTTACGGAAAATCTAGAAAAAGGATTCATCCGGAAATCCTCATAGCCTGCAGGAGCAGGGTTCTTTTTTGTTGCCAAAAATGATGGTACCCTAAGACCCTGGATTGACTACGGAGGCCTAAACGCAGTAACGATCAAAAATCGATACCCCCTACTTTTAATATCGGAACTATCCAACAGGTTGAAAGGTGCCTCCATTTTTACCAAGTTGGATCTCAGGGGTGCATATAATTTGATCAGAATACGGGAAGGGGATGAATGGAAAACTGCGTTTAACACTAGAGATGGACATTACGAGTATTTGGTCATGCCCTTTGGTTTGTGTAACGCCCCAGCGGTGTTCCAAAACTTTGTTAACGAAATCTTCAGGGATTTGCTTTACCAATTTGTTGTCATCTACCTGGATGACATTCTCATCTTTTCGGATAGTCTGTCGGTTCACAGAGACCATGTCCGGATTGTACTCCAGCGCCTTCGAGAAAATAATCTGTACGCTAAGCTGGAGAAATGTTCTTTTGAATGTTCTGAAGTCCTGTTTCTGGGATGCTTTGTCTCTAACTTCGGTCTTCGTATGGATCCTGGGAAGGTCTCGGCTATTAACATAGGCTTCTTCCTGCCAGCCTCAAGGCCACACAGCGCTTTCTTGGGTTCACTAATTATTACAGGCAGTTCATTAGGAATTACACCTCTATTGCTGCACCAATTATCGCCTTGACCAAGAAGGGTACTAATGCCAAGGAGTGGTCCCCCAAAGCTGTCTCTGCCTTTCATGATTTGAAACAGGCCTTCATTTCTGGACCTATGTTGAGGCGACCTGACCCGGGGGATCCATTTTTTATTGAAGTGGACGCTTCCTCAACTGGGGTGGGAGCTGTGCTACTTCAATCTCTTGGGAAAAAACATCTACCATGTGCGTTTTTCTCCAGAAAATTTTCTCAGGCGGAGAAGAATTACACTATTGGTGATTGGAAACTTCTTGCGATTAAATTGGCGTTGGAGGAGTGGCATCATCCTTTGGAGGGTTCCCCACATTCCATAACATTTTTCACTGACCATAAAAATCTGCAGTACTTACAGAATGCCAAATGATTGAATCCCAGACAAGCCAGGTGGAGTCTCTTCTTTTCCTGTTTTAACTTCACCATTACGTTCAAACCTGGTTCCTGGAACAGTCGGGATGATGCACTCTCTAGGTCTTTTGACATTCAGGATGAGGAGCCTACCATTGAACCTGAGCCGATTATCCCTACTTCATGCATCCTTCCCCATTCTACCACCCTGAAGTTAAAAATTCCTCCTGGCAAGACCTTCGTCCCCACTGAGCTAAGAGCTAAGATCCTTCATTGGGGACATTGGGGACATGACTCCAAGGTGGCAGGTCATGCTGGGTTTCTTTGATCCTTCCTCCTCAGTCGCCACTACTGGTGGCCTACTCTCCATTCGGATGTCAAAGACTATGTTAAGGCTTGTCATGTCTGTGCCCAGTCTAAGTCCTCCACGCAGGCTCCTGCTGGTCTTCTCATGCCCTTGCCCATTCCCAAGGAGCCCTGGTCTCACATAGCCATGGACTTCATCACTGATCTTCCACCTTCTGAGAAGAATACGGTCATTTGGGTGGTAATTGATTGATTTTCCAAGATGGCTCATTTTGTTCCTCTTCCTGGTCTCCCTTCTGCTCCTGCCTTGGTTCCCATTTTCATACGAGAGATTTTCTGTCTTCATGGTGTCCCTTCCCATGTCGTTTCGGACAGGGGTGTTCAGTTTACTTCTCGCTTTTGGAGAGCCTTTTGCAAATCCCTCAACATTTCCTTGGATTTTACCTCTTCTTACCATCCCCTATCCAATGGCCAGACTGAGAGGGTTAATCAGGAGTTGGAGGTCTTTCTCTGTACCTTGGTCTCGGCTCATCACGATGATTGGGCATCACTAATCCCGTGGGCAGAGTTCTCCCACAACAATCATGTCAACGTCAGTTCTCAGAAGACATCCTTTGTCACTGTTTATGGAAGACATCCTCAGCTTGACGTTCATGATTCCCTCCAGAAAGCTGCCAACAAATTCAAGAGTTTTGCTGACCGTCGCAGGCATAAACCGCCTTCTCTATAGCCAGGAGATAAAGTCTGGCTTTCTACCAGGAACATCAGATTCCGGGTTCCTTCTCTCAAGTTTGCCCCGAGATTCATTGGTCCTTACAATATAATTTCTAAGCTGCATCCTGTTTTAAACTCCAGATCCCTAAAACCTCAGGATCTCAAACTCCTTTCATGTATCCCTCCTGAAACCTTTAGTTTTTAATAGGTTCTCCCGTCCTCTCCTTACCTTGGCTCCAGTCTCTGAAGATGATCAGGAGTACGAGGTCAGTCAAATTTTGGATTCTCGCTTCTGTAAAGGTGTCCTTCAATATCTTGTGGATTGGAAAGGTTTTGGTCCTGAGGAGAGATCTTGGATTTCTGCATGTGAAATCTTGGTACCTCATCTTCTGAGGAAGTTCCATTTTAAGTTCCCCTCCAAGCCTGGTCCCAAGCGGGGGAGGGGGAGGCCTCGTAAGAGGGGGGTACTGTCATGACCTTGCAGTAATGCTTTCATGACCTGTCTGTCTTTTACCTGGTCTGTGTATCAGCCTTGATGCTTGTACTCTCACACCTGCATGCTTAAGTAATCTTCCCTCAGTGTGGCTCCACCCTAGCCTCAACAGGAACCACTATTTAACACAGTATTCTCCAAGCCTGCCTTGCCGTGCAAAATTGTGTGTTTGGCTTCCTGTTTCCTGCTTGCCGTGTGCTCTACGTTTGTCTCTGTTACCGATCCTGGCGTGTTCCTGACTATCCCTGTCTGCTTGGGACCCTGACCTTTGGTGTGTTCTCCACTATCCCTGTTTGCCTGTGACCCTGACCTTTGGCGTGTTCTCTGCTATCCTTGTCTGCTAGTCGCCGCGACATTTGGCTACCTCCTTACTACCCCTTGCTGTCCTGGGCTGCTGTTTACTCTCCATCCTCCTGTAGCCTACCGTGAGCATGAGCTGGGAGACCCTGGGGGCCGCGACCTGGAGCCAGTTGCAGCCCAGTCCATCCTCCCCACTAGAGGCTCTGGTGAACACCTGCTAGCTCTTAGACTCCGCGCCCTGTGGAATCTATGCTCTAGCTCCCTGTGGGATCCGTTTTGGTGCTCCAGGGGACCTTCCTTCCTGAACCACCCCGAGTTCCATCCGCAGCAGTCAGCCTTAGGGTCCACTACCTTAGCGGTGCACTCCTGACCCCAACGGGGTGCATCTGTCACCTGGTCTCAGGTGACCTGACAGGTAATCAGAGGGCCCTGCTCATTAGAGCTTACAATCTACCTATCCTGCCTAACCTGTGTAAAAAAGATGTGTATATTCAGGGCTTTATTTTTAGCTGGAACTTGATGGAACTCAGTTCCACCACCTGTGGCTCAGGCCCTCTGCTCCCTGCTCACCACTATCACTTGTAAAGTCTGGCTTCTGTGTTTACAAATGACAGCTTGTCTCCCAGTGGCTCCCACGGATCTGATCTCCTGAGCGGTGCCCACTAAGTGCAAGATGGAAACAAGGGAGATGCAGGTTCCTGTGGTGCAGTGTGGATGTCGACAGCCCCATTGGATGATCTCCCTGCAAGTGAGAGAGGTGGAGCCACCTACAGTGTGTATAGAGGTACTAGAGAAGAAGAGGGGTGGATGGAGGATGCAGAAGTATGCAGCTGTAGAAGAAGGCTGAACTCTGCACTCTGTGTGCGGCACACCCTTGAACTCTACACCCTGTATGTAGTGCATGCCTGAACTCTGCACGTAGCGTAACTCTGAATTCTGCACTTTGTGTGTAAAACCCTTGAACTCTGCACTCTGTACTGACTATGTACTGCACTATGCAATGTGACCCATGGAAGATTGGTGTGCCTCTCAGACTCGTATAATTGTTTGGGAGCAGTGTAGATGGTGCATAGTTCCTTGCCGACACTCCTGTAGCAGTAGAAGTGGAGCTCGTCTCAGCTCCTTTGACCACTAGAGAGAGAAAAGAAGGAATCCCCGGTGCCGCACATCCATGTGTGTAGTGTAGTGGTGGAAGAGACAACCTCAGCCTAGGCTCCCGCCTGGCCTGGCCCCGACACGTTTCGCCCCACTCCCCAGAGCTTAGTCATAAGCTCCTGAGGGCTGGGTGAAATGCTTTGGGGGCGTAGCCTGGCACGGGCCCAGGCTGAGGTTGTCTCTTCCACTACTGCACTACACGCATTGATGTGCGGCACCGGGGATTACTTTCTTCCTCTCTCAACTATACTATGCACTTCTAGTATTTAATGCCCCTTTAAGACCCTCCCACTGAAATTTGACCACATCCTCTTTTTGATGTGGTTTGGAGGGTGTGTTTGGGAAGGTGGGATTGGGATTGAGTTACTGCACACATTTCTGAGAAAAAAAGCCCTGTGTATACTACCTATTTGTGATCTGCTCTGGTCCAGCCACATGATCCCGCAGCACCGGTATCCCGGTGCCAGTGAGCAGCAGATGCAGGGGAGAGGAGGGAGCATCAACAGCGGCTGGGAAATGGTGGGTCTATGAGTGATGTCATGACTCCCGGAATTCCTAGCCATTGTCAAATGCTCTCTGACACAGGGAAGCCATAGCTGCGGGGTCATGTGACCAGACCAGACTTAAAAAAAAAGTAGGTTAGGCTGGAATTCTAATTTAAAGTAAAACTCTGGGTTAAACTTCCCCCAGGAGCGGAATCCTCTTCTTCCCTCCTATAGCAGTGGGCAGTCCTTACCTCTGTATAGAACCACACACATGTAGCCTGAGCTTCATTCTGTGCAGCACTACTGTAAAGTGAGCCTGGGCTGCTGTGATAATGTATGGCAGTATACATGAAGCCATAGGAGAACCTGAACTGGGTCAAATAACACAAACTGAGTGGACAGAGCAGAATGTCGATGGGAGGCAGCACTGGGGTGAAATTTAGTATTTCAGCAAAAATTCCATTTCTTGTTTTAGGAGCTCCTGGGCACATTTGTTAGAATTTTTCTACTAAACCTGGAGTTGGGTTTCAAATGATCCAGCCTGCCACAGACTGAAGAGAACTAACAAAGTACTTTCTGGTATGAAGAGCATGTGACTCTTCTTTCCACAAAGGTGCCTCAGTGGCAAAGCCAAGCCTCATCATCGCTGTCATGTGGAGGCAGAGGAAAGTGTTCTTAGCCCTGTGTAATCTCCAAGCAGAGCAACTTAGAGCTTACATGGGCTACTGAAGCAGCAGGAAAAACCTGTAAAAACAGCTTTAGAGGATCAGGTCATTAAAGCTAAATTCCAGGGAAAGAGAAAAATGCTCCCTTGCATTGGGACAGCCCAATGCTCATTTAAGTCTAGAGGGCCACGAAAAGCAGTTTATATTTTCCCAATCTTCATATCCTCAACTGCCCTACATTCTAGTGATTGGATGCCCTCTATTATCATCATGATCAATGCAGAGCCTATAGGCCTGCACTGATCGTGAGGATCCTGAGGGAAAATCCACTGCAAGAGTGTAGGGGAGTACAGGAGAGCCCTGACTGCCTGGGAAGCCAATAATTGGGTAAGTAAAAGTACTTTTATCTGCCCCCTAATCCTAAGCAAGCATTTAACCCTGCAGTGCGGGGAGGCAGCAAGGGAGCATTTTGTTTGTCTCTGGAGACAGTCTTTTAAGGACCAGATCTTTTCTGACAATTTTTTGTTTACAAGTAAAAATCTGTATTTTTTTGCTAGAAAATTATTTAGAACCCTCAAACATTATATACTTTTTTGCAGAGGTCCTAGAGAATAAAAATGGCAGTTATTTCAATTTTTTTTATGTCACATGGTATTTGCACAGTGGTTTTCAAACACAATTTTTTTTAAAAACATACTTAATTGAATAAAAAAAAAAAAACACAATATATAACCCAATTTTATTGTAAAATATGAAAGATGATGTTACCCAGAGTAAATAGATACCCAACATGTCATGCTTTGAAATTGTACACTGTGGAATGGCGCCAAACTACAGTACTTAAAAATCTCCATAGGCGACGCTTTAAGACCCCTTAACACGGGCGATTTTAACCTTTTATTCGGCCACTAGCGTGGGGTTAAAAGCACCCCGCTAGCGGCCGAAAAGCGCCGCTAAAACATGGTAAAGTGCCGCTAAAACTAGTGGCGCTTTATCGCTAACGTGGCCACACTACAGTGTGAAAGGGGTCTAAAGGTTAGAGTTACAGAGGAGGTCTAGTGCTAGAAAAATTGCTCTCACTTTAACATTTGCGGTGATACCTCACATGTGCAGTGCGAACACCGTTTACATATAAGGGCGTGACCTACGTATGTGTTCGCCACTGCGCGCGAGCACAGGGGGAAGGGGGCACTTTAAAAAATTTTACACTGTCCCTTTAAAAAAAAAATGTATCACTTTTATTGCTGTCACAAGAAATGTAAACACCTCTTGTGACAACAATTAAGCATGACAGGTCCTCTTTATGAAGAGATCTGGAGTTAATAAGACTCTACATCTCTCCTCTATAATGAAAAGCATCAGATAAAAAAAAAAAAACATTGATCTAATGCTTTCCCCCCAAAAAATTGGCCTTGTTTACCATGGCCATGAACCGGAAGTGATGTCACAACAACACTCCCGGCCTCCTAGGTCATAGAGATGAGCGGAGGGCATCTTTCCTCTGCCAATCTCTATGGCCAGCCACCACCACCGTTCCTGGGTTTCCCGATGAGCCAGGTATGCACAACCAAAATCTAAGCAAGTGAGAACTAGGGGTGTGAGAAGGCACACAGTACAGTGGGCGCAAGGCCAGGACAAAGGGTGGGCAGGAGGGGCGGCTGCCCTGGCAACTATGGTATCATGTGAGGTCGGGGGACGTCAAGGAGATTGGGGGGGAGGGGATTTATGTTACGAAGGAGAATTTGGGGAGTGGCAGGGGGTAAGAATTATTCTAGGATGGCAAATTTAGGAAGGTGTACAAGCAGTGGTGATTTGGGAGGATTTGTGTTGGGAGGGGGGATTTGGGGTGTGTGTGCTAAAAAATTAATATGGCAGAGGGGAAATATTTTTTTTTGGGGGGGGGGTGCTAGTAGAAATGATTGGGGGTATTTGTGCTAGAAGGGGAAATTTGTGGGGGGGGGGAATGATATATGGTAGGATGGGGGCGGGGAATGTGTGCTGGAAGGGTGGGTTTGGATTAGGTGGGGGGGGGGGGGAATTTGTGCTTGGAGGGGAAATTTAAGAGGTAGAGAATTTGTGCTATTAGGGAAATTTTTTTTGGGGGGTGGGGGAATTTGTGCTGGGGGCATATGAGGAGAGAGATGATTTTAGCTGGGGGTAATGGGGAGGGGGGTGGCAAAGATTTGTGCTAGGAGGAGGGTTTTTAGCAAGGTGTGGATTTGTAAGCGAGTAGGGGGGGTATTTAGGGCGTTGACATTTTTTTTTTGGGAGGGGAGGGGATTTTCGCTGACACATAATGCTCATACATCTTGAGGGGGGGCACAATTTGGCATGTTCGCGCTGGGCTCTAGATGGCCTTGTCCCAGCACTGGGTGGGTGTCAGGCAATACAAAACATTACTAGCCTGGGGCAGAGGATCCTGTTACTTATGCCGCATACACACGAGCGGACTTTCCGGCAGACTTGGTCTGGCAGACCGGACACCTTCGGACAATTCAATCGTGTGTGGGCTCCAGCGGACTTTTTTTTCCCAAAAGTCAGACGGACCTAGAAATAAAACATGTTTCAAATCTTTCCGACGGGCTCGTGTCCGGTCGATAAATCCGCTCGTCTGCATTGTAGTCCGACGGACTAAAACCGTTGCTAGGGCAGCTATTGGCTACTGGCTATCAACTTCCTTATTTTAGTCCGGTCGTATGTCATCACCTACAAATCCGTCAGACTTTGGTGTGATCATATGTAGGCAAGTCCGTTCGTTAGGAAAGTCCGTCGGAAGTCCGTCGGATAGACCGTCGGACCAGTCCAAAAGTCAGCTCGTGTGTACGAGGCATTAGGCATCTCAAGGGTCGCCTAGTGGGCTCATTATGACTTAGGGCAGTAGGGCGCCTAAGGGTACAACTGCTCACTCCATGGTGTTCTGCAACAGGTTCTTTTTAAGTCGGAATTTCATCTAGCAGGTCAAAATCCGTTCATGCGTAAGTGGAATGACACTTTAAAATCCTTTCAAAAAAAAATTATTTCACTAATGGTGAACATCTTTTAAAGTACCCATGGACTAAATGATTTTTAGAGATTTATCACCATTTTCTTCCTATTCACGAAAACAACGGAGACAGAACATTTGATTGATTGCACACTGACATTAAATTTTTCAGCTGAAGGAAGAAATTGTGGCCTTTACAGGAGCTTGATCACTGAAGATAGGGAAATGATCTCACCTACGGCTGCCAGTAATTACTGAGCCCCTAGCGCTTATGCGGGGCTCCATGGGACAGTAAAGAGGGCGGGCTCTCTTCCCTGGTTCTCCTCCCCCCTTCTCTCTTCTCGTTTATCCCCTTTAGGCCTGGTACCAAGAAAGGAGACAGGCTCCTTTCGTTTGATTCTTCATTTATCCTTTCCTCATGGCAATTCTTTGAATGATGAAATAGCAGATTTTGAGTCATCTGTGTAGTATGCTTCCTTAGATGAAGCTCTGTGTCTTTTAAAGCGATTTGGCAAAGCATCTTTTATGGCAAAAGCGGACATAAGATCCGTATTTCGCCTTTTACCTGTCAATCCCATAGGTTTTAATTCCCTCGGTTTTTATTTTGAGGATCATTTCTATTTTGATAAGTGCATGCCCATGGGTTTTTCCAAGTCATGTAGTTATTTTGAGGCCTTTTCAACGTTTGTACAGTTGGTTTTGTCACAGAATTCCCCCCAGGGTGGCACTATCCATTATTTAGAGGATTTTTTTTATTTACAGGTCCAGCTGAAGTTCAAGTTTGTTCTGATATGTTGGATTGTTTTTTCAACATCTGTGAGTCATTTGGCATTCCCCTAGCCCACGAGAAAACGGTGGGCCTAGTGATGGTGAATTCCTAGGCATCACAATTGATTCAGTCGCTATGGAATTCCGTTTGCCAATGTCTAAAATTATAAAAATGAGGTTACTTATCTCTAATTTTTTGTCACGAAGACAGGTTCTTTTGCGTGATGTTCAGTCCTTGGACTCTTCACGTTTGTGTCTAGAGTAATCCCAGTAGCCAGAATCTTTTCTCTTAGATTTGCTCTAGCCACTAGGGGGCTTAAAAAATCCTCTTTCCCATGTTTCTATTACTTGTCCCATTAAGGAGGATTTGAAGGTTTGGGACCAATTCCTGATCAATTTTAATGGTCGCACTGTATGGAAGAGCGATTTCATTAAAGATTTTGATATTCGCTTATTTACTGATGCATCCGGTTTCGGTGCCTTCCTGGATGGTCATTGGTGTGCTAATGAATGGCCTGAGTCTTGGAGGTCACCAGATATTAACCGTAATTTGGTTTTATTAGAATTATTCCCTGTGGTGGCGGCTATTACTATTTGGCAAAACAATTTTGAGACTAAATGAGTTATCCTTCATACAATTTATAAAGGAGTATTTTTTGCTGTAAACTGTCTATCATTAAAATCTGAATTGGTAATAAAACTACTCCATTTTTTGGGTTTTGCAATGTATGACTTTTAACATTTGGCTTAAAGCAAAGCATGTCCCTGGTTTTACTAATGAGATCGCCGATTCATTATCTTGTTCCCAGTTCCAGAGGTTTCGGGAACTCGCTCCAGAGGCGGACCAAGAAGGATTCCCATGCCCAGAATTTCTCTGGGGCCTGATATGGGACTAATCGAGGCAAATCTAAGGAATTCCATTGCTTCTAAAACTTGGGAAGAATACTCACAAGGCAAATTAGCATAGACAATAGATATGAATCGATAGTTGTACCAACCAATAATAACAAAAATTATTCTTGTTATAAAAATGTATAGGTGATAATGTGCCTATAAATTAATCTGAGCAAACCAAAAATGTTCAACCATCAATAAAAAACAATTAGTGAAAAATATGTGTTCAAGACACCTAAAATAAATTAGGAAGAATGTTCAATTGTGATAATAAAGTCCAAGAAAGTATCAAAGAAAAATTGTGGAGTAAAAGATGTGAACTCCAAGATCCAGCAATTCACTTGCATGTGACGCCCACCACCAAAGGGGAGAAATGGAGGCTTACCAGAAAGCCTACGACCGCCCTTATTTAGGGGGGTCAAAACAGGCTTAGTAGGTCAACGTAGATGTCCTGCAGGGATAAGATCTATGGCTCCTCCAACTTCCCTTCACGATGGCTCATGGATGATGGCCAGGAGCTCTCCAGAGATTTAAGTGACAGGATGATGCGCTCATCAAACACTTCAGCATGGGAATGTCATGTAAAAAGAAAAAGGAACTTCAGATGATCAAGTTCCGTTTATTCCAAAAAAAGCAGTTGCAATAGCAGATACAAAAATAATTAAAGGTATACACTGCGCTAAATTAAAAAAATATGGTGAGGAGCGGCTACATACAAAGTAACAACAACCAAGAAATAATGTAAAAGAAAAAGAAAAATGTAGCGCATAAAATGTGCAAAAAGTCCTCAATCAAGAAAACAGCTGAAAAATAAATAACCATGAATGGTGAACACAGCAATGATAAAACTTATAAGTCTTTCAATGAAGGTAAATAAAGTCCAGTGAGTGAGTGGAAAAAACTAATATGCGTGGAATGTCCCACTGGAAATAGTATGTAAACGTGTGACGGCAAATGCTCAAACACAGGTAGATCATCAGATCATCCAAAAACTGTATCCAACAACTGCATGTGTCTTGGTGGAAATGATGTGTAAGAAACTCTTACCAGATACATTGGACTCCCTTGTCAGCGACAGGGAATCACTCGAGCGGGTTGCCTCTCAGGGCCTGGAAGCGGACATCACAACTCTGCGAACCTTCTGGGTCAAACTCTGCATGGATCTCCCGGGGCCGCCAGGTGGGTCCTCCCAAAGGATGGCCAAGGTGCGAATCAGAGGGAACAGTGCGTCACGCATAAAGCTGGAGTGGAGGCTGGTTTTATCTCTCAGATGGTATGTGGAGAAAAAATAAACAGGATCCACAAAGTGTAGATGAGCAAGGAGGATTTTTTATTGCTAAAAAAGCCTGGTTACAATAAAAATGTGATCACAGGGTGTAAAAACAAGAATGGGCAACAAGGAGCCACAGACCTTATCCCTGCAGGACATCTACGGTGACCTACTAAGCCTGTTTTGACCCCCCTGAATAAGGGCGGTCGCAGGCTTTCTGGTAAGCCTCCATTTCTCCCCTTTGGTGGTGGGCGTCACATGCAAGTGGATTGCTGGATCTTGGAGTTCACATCTTTTACTCCACAATTTTTCTTTGGGACTTTCTTGGACTTTATTATCACAATTGAACATTCTTCCTAATTTATTTTTGGTGTCTTGAACACATATTTTTCACTAATTGTTTTTTATTGATGGTTGAACATTTTTGGTTTGCTCACATTAATTTATGGGCACATTATCACCTATACATTTTTATAACAAGAATAATTTTAGTTATTATTGGTTGGTACAATTATCGATTCATATCTATTGTCTATGCTAATTTGCCTCGTGTCTGGGTTATAGTTTAGCAACAGGACCCCTATCACGGATATTTTGTTTCTTTAAACCTTAACCTTATCCACTAATTTGTTTATAACAATTTTTGAGGGTAATATTTCTTCACAGTATTTTTATCACTATTTTATAATTATTCACTATATTTTATGTCCAGCGCTACACTGATTTACATCTATACTAATTTTGCCTTATATCTGGGTTATAGTGATTAGCAGCAGGACCCTTATCATAATATTTTGTTCATTATTGTCTTTTTCACTGTTTATGCATGTAGCGCAGTTCTTTATTCATTTTAAGAATACTCACAAGCCTGGTTTAAGTGGTGTAATTTTAGTTCAGAGTCTAATCTTTCTTTCAATTCAGTTAATGCTTATACAGCTTTATGCTTTGTTTCCGCTTTAATTCAAGCTAAACTTAGTCCTGCTTCGGGTAACAAGATTTTAGCGGGGGCCTCATTCTTTTTAAAAATTTCTCGACTTCCTGCTCTTTCTTCCTTTTTTCCAGTCAAACAAGTGCTGAAAGGTTTCAGAAGATCTTCCCCAGCTATTGACAGTAGATGTCCTATTTCATCTGAATTATTGGTGAAACTGATGTCTACACTGGAATCAGCTTTCTTTTCCTCGTTTGAGACTTTGCTGTTCAGAACAGCTTTCATCATTGCCTTTTTGGTGCTTTTAGAATAGGGGAGCTCACAGCACCTAATAAAGCTTCTTCCTCTTTTTTAGTGTTTTCAGACATCTCTGTTACAGAAGATTTGATTAATATTTTTCTCTGTAGATCCAAGATGGACCAATTAGGGAAGGGTCGTTGGATAACTCTTTTTAGAGCTCCTTTTTAGATCATCTGTCCAGTTTTTGGAGTTACTCAATATCTTTCTGCTCGACCCCCCTTTTCAGGTTCATTTTTTATTTGTATTAATCTGTCTCCATTAACAAGATTCCAGTTTTCATCTGTCCTGTCTTCTTGCCTTAAAAAAACTTAACCTTTCTGGCTTTAGTTTCTCTTCACATTCTTTCAGGATAGGTGTGGCTACTGAAGCCAACCTTCTCAGTTTCTCGAATGATGGTTTTAAAAAATTGGGGCGTTGGGATAGTGATAAATTGTATGTTCGTCCTGATCTTGTTATTGTTTAATTTTTCTTAGGTTCTACCAAGAGTGTCATTTGGATAGTAGGACATTCCTTTATATTTTGGGCCAAAAGGAGAACTTCCATCAGGAATTGCAAAACCAATCTTGGTTTGGACGAATTCAGGTTTTTTGGTAAGGGGGTTGAGATGGAGAAACCTAAAGGATCATTTAATTTTCTTACTAGGACAATTGCCTTCTCCTGATGTACTTATCATTCATGCTGGGGCTAATGACCTGGGCAGGAACTTGGGATTTGATTCGCGAGATGAAGAGGGATTTATCTTCTTTTAAGTTGTTATTTCCTTTTGCGGTCATAGTCTTTTCAGAGATGGTACAAAGACTCTTTTGGAAATTACGCAACTTAGTAATTTCCCAAGGTGGTTTTTCTTACCGCCACATAGACCTTGAGGGTTTCCTTCCTGGTCTATACAGAATTGATTTTGTACACCTGTCGCATGTTGACATTTTTGTTTTAGGCTTACAAAACATGGATTGAGAAGGCCACGGCATTGGGGGGCTTCAGCCACTCCGTTTCTGAGTGGCTTTCAGCTGGGGTTTGTCATCCAGTTCAGTTCTGGATGGACTACGTGATAGTATTAATAAATTAAATAATTTATGGTTATGTAATTTTAAGATGAAATACTGTATTTTGCTGTTATGGATGATTATTGTTCATTTTGGGTAACTCCTTAATAAAACGCCGTGACCATAATAGCCAACATGAAATAAATTGTGTTATTTCTCTTTATTCAGTTAACCTTTAGTCCTTTGTGCTATCCCATGACTGAGCCCCTAGGGCTTATGCGGGTCTCCATGGGACAGTACAGAGGGCTGCCTCTCTTCCCTGGTTCTCTCCCCCCCTTTCTCTCTTCTCTTTAGGTTGCTCCAGGTGATGGCAGAATGTAGAGCGCAATAGCATTGGGTCCCGATTTGAATCGGGCGGGATTGAACTGGGCATTGGTTATAAAAGCCGGGGGCTTTACCGCTCTGTTCACCGCCTGAGGAGATCACGCTGAAGATGGAGCCCCGTGCTCCCACCCTCCCTCCTTTATCTATAAATATTTGAATTTTTGTCATGGCGTTTGTTAATGGGGGTTTGTCATACAGTTCAGTTCTGGATGGACTACGCGATAGTATTAATAAATTAAATAATTTATGGTTATGTAATTTTAAGATTAAATATTTTGCTGTTATGGATGATTATTGTTCATTTTGGGTAACCCCTTAATAAACGCTGTGGCCATTATAGCCAACATGAAATAAATTGTGTTATATCTCTTTATTCAGTTATCCTTGAGTCCTTTGTGCTGTCGAATGAAATATCTGCTTTTGTAAGTTTAATGTGGAGGATGTGAAAGGGAAGCAGTACAAGCAAAATAGGCACTACTACACTGTAACAGAGCCAACGGTCAAAGCGGTATTGTTCAATGCAGAAAAAAAAAATTGGCCTGGTTATGGTGTTTGGTAGGGTTTCCTGAATCTTAGGTTAGTCTGAACAAATTTGCAGGTAAGGACTTGTTCACACAAGCAGAGGATAGGCAATAAAATAGGCAGTTGATCTCCATTTTTATTGTCTCCCTACCACCCACTGGCAAGTTAGCATTGCTCATGGACATCTCTGTACCCTTTGTCACAATCATGTTGTTGCAAATTTTATACAGCGTATCTCTTTTGGCAGGTGATACCCTCGCCAAACGCAACCCACGCAAATGAAAAGGACTGTACCACAACCGCAGCGAATGCATGCAGTTGCAGTGCATGAACCTAGGAGGCAGCATATTGCGTCTGAACCATTAATACAGCGATCAGTGCGAATAAAAATGCACTGATTAGTGTAAAAATGTCACTGGCAGTGAAGGGGTTAACACTAGGGGGCAGTGAAGGAGTTAATGTGTGTCCTAGTTTGTGTTCTAACTGAAGGGGGATGGGGACTGTGCAGGGAAACTAACAGATAGCTGTTCATACTCTGTATGAACAGACAATCTGTCAGTTCCCTGCTCAGAGAACGGGAAACTGTGTGTTTACACACACACAGTTCCGGGTTCTCCGTGTGCCCCGAGCGATCGCGGGAGCCCGGCGGTGATCGAGACCGCCGGGCACTCACATCGGCTCGGAGAGCGAGCGGGGGCACGCACGCGCCCCCTAGTGACCACAGGGCGAAGCGACGTTACATAACAACGTTTCCCCCATCCATGCCATGCTGCCGCAGAACAACTGCGGCGGCTGGTCGGTATGTGGTTATATAAACAATCTTTTTATAGTTTGAGGATCTCAAAAAAAAACGCCGCTCAGCAAAACCCCCTATTCCCCCTCCTGCAGATGCCTGTTGCTGATCCCAGGAGCCCATTCACACACCTTGTGCACACCACAAAGAGACTGGGACTCTCTTGGTTTATGATGTACAACAAAACAAACCTTGTTTTGCAAATTTTGCACAAAAAAAAAAACACAAATGATTCTGATAGCACTGTGGGTAGCTAAAAAGAGAGCACAGTGCAGACGTTATCTATTTTCAGGCAGGCTGTCTCTCAATAAAGCCTCAAATGGAAGGGTTCTGGAGGTAGCAAGAGCTAGGGACAGGAGTCACTGCCCTGCTACATTCAGTGGGGGTTTTTACAAAGCTTGAGCTATTGCACTCTGTAAACAGATTTTAAGCAGTAGGTTTAGAGCAGCATTTCTCAACCTTTTTTCAACCAAAGCAGCATTTACATTTATGCACAATGCCAGGGCCCCCCACTCTAAAATGTAAACAAACTAAACTAATATTTTACTAATCACAGCAGCATTCATATATGTGGGCCACCCAACATTAGAGGTGATTTATTCCTCTACTTTCACAAACTCGGACTGACTGGTATTCTAGCTTTTCTCTTCTCCCTCAGTTTCACTCCCTCTCTGCTAGCGTGACCCCGGTGCTGAAAGAGAGGGAAAGGGGAGGGGGAAACAAGGATGCTGTGTTGGTGCCAGGTGTCCTCCTCAATTAATGATATTAGTGGTTGTTAGGATGCCAGTGGCTGGCCTGCACAGTGCTAAAAGTTTTAATGCTGCACAATAAAAACCTGTGGCTGTGTAACAAAATACCAGGCTTGATCCACTTGCTGACTTGTGGGCAATTTGTGGCAATTTTTAGGCATTTGCCAAGGCACCCCTGAAGAACCCAGAAGGCACCCTGGTTGAAAAAAGCTGATACAGAGAAACATGTGAAAATTAGCCTACAGCTCCACCTGCTGATTCAAAAGGAAAATATCAAAAATAGATGTCTTATTTACCTAACCAAAAAAAAAATAGATTTTTATTTTTTTAGTCCAGATTATAAATAAATAAAATATGTACAAAGCCAATACACATTTCTTTGGGATGCAATTTCCACTCAGCAGTATGAGTCTGTGGACTTCCCAACTACATGATGAAGAATCCGTTGGATGAGAGTGACTCAACCTTTGGCTTTGTAATAAGTGTTAGTTGAGAACATCTGAGAATTCTGATGAACATTTTACTGAGGAGTCCTGAGTAATGTAAGAAGCAAGCCTGTGACTCAGCTTTCCAGCAACCACCCAAACGTAAAGCATTTATTTTTCAGTGGTATTGGTTTTTATAGCAGTTCTGTCCACATTGTTTATTCTTTGGACACTGCAAGTTGGTGTTTGATTAAACGCACAAAAAAATTAAATTATAACCAAGTTCACTATGTCAAAATGACACAAGCACAAAAGTTCACAAAACCTTTGCTGCACTTCGCATGCATTACCAGGACTGCTTAGCAACAAAGAGCCTCTAGATCGGTTTAAAATAATGTACAAAAAGAGCAAGTTCTCAGAGATTTGTCTAAAAGCATGACTAATTCAATTATTTCTCCCCTATTACTCGTTTCTAGTGACAAACAGAAGAAGCTGAGCAATTCTGCTGAATCATTGTGAGGCTTGTCCTTGTCATTTCACTTTAGATAACATTTTCTGAGCAAGGTTGTCTGAGCTGCAAATCATGATGATATGCTCTAGTAGAGTTTGTTCTTGTTACAAGCATTTCAGCTACGTTCTTTTTTTTACATCATATCCAAAAAACCAGACCACACAAGGTGACCCACATAAGCAAGGGGATCACGTGGGAATGAACTTAGGACCACAGCAATATAAGGCAAGGACCCCAACCACTGTGCCATCCACCAGGTTAAGGTGTATACCATACCTCCCAACATTTTGAAATGGGAATGAGGGACACCTACTAGCAAACGTATATAGGCATAGGACACACACCCTGCCACACCCCCTTAAAGGAGAATAAACCAAAAAAAAAGTTAATGAAAATCACAAAGGCTTTTTTTACCACTATTATTCCTTTATATTGGCTTTTAAAATTTACAAATGTAGCAATTTCGATTTCGGATGAAAAGTTTAGCACTGGGAAACACTTTTTGAAAGATAAAAAGTGCATTTTATACACAACTATATAGATCAGACCAAAATGAGGGACAAATGAGGAGGAAAGAGGGACAGAGGGACATTGCTCCAAATCAGGGACAGTCCCTCCAAATCAGGGACAGTTGGGAGCTATGGTATACTCACCATTTCACTATAAGTCTGGGTTCACATGTGTAGCACCCTCTGCTTAGGTAGGTGCTAGAGTTAGGTTTTTTTGTGAGAGCAGGTAAATTTAACCAGGCCTAGCTTCCAGCTAGGCCTCTTTGTTTTAATCTGTGTGGGCTGGGAGTGGCTCAGATCAGCAGCTGTGGCTCACAGACAGCATCACTCTACGGTTACCTCCCTCATGCTTCTAGAGGATTCTAGAAGAAGAGGAAGGGAAGTGGGGAGGGGCCGTCTGGTGTGTTTCAGGGAGTCCTGACCAATCCCTTAATTGGATTGGAAGGGGGCAGGCCTCCTTAAATACCCAGAGTCAGCCCAGCTGGGGAGGAGTTGTTGGGTGGAAGAACTGAGGATGGAGTACTAGGCTGTCGGGGCATTTGAGGGAACTCCCCAGTCTGGGGGGGGTGTGACCCATGGGCCTGGGACTCGGGTGCAGGACGGATCCTTCCAAGAACGCATTGAGGATCTGAACAGGAGGCACAGAGAGGAGTCAGAGAGGACAGCAGGAGCTAGTACGGCTGGGCAAGTCTTCAGGAGGGAACCACTGGTCTGCAGCCAGGAGGGCTGGTGAGTGACATGGGCAGTCGGGAGGACTGGAGACAGTGGTGTATTTAGGTTTTGTGCTGCCCTAGGCCTGACAAAGCTTGCGCACCCCCTAATTTAAATATTACCCACCGCTTCCTGTCAAGGCCACACCTCTTCCTTTTTAAGATCCGCCCTGTCATCTTCATGGGAAGAGGACAGAGGGACACCACAGGAGGAGGACAGAGAGGGATGCCGCATTTTTTCATTTGAGGGGTAAGGGGATATGTGCTGGGTGCTTTGGGAGGGGAGGATCAGACCCCCCCCCCACTAGCACATATCCTCTCTCCTCTCAAAGCACCCAGCACATATCCCATTACCCCCCCTCCCCTCATCCATGTGTGTATCTGTTATCTGCCCCCCTTCCCGGTTACGGTGTCCCCCTCCACTGTAAACTATACACAGACCTCAGACCGGCAGCGTGGCTTTTGCACTGAAGTCGTGTCCCTCCTCTGTGGCTCCTCCTCCTCCTGGCTGTGTACACTAGAACATTAGAGCCGAGAAGGAGGAGGAGCCGAGGAGTGTGTGTGGCTGACAGTGGGGAGAGAGGTGGTGGCTGCTACGAAAAGCTGATCGGCGCTTGTGGGACCCCGGGTGGCAGATGTCCTGGGTGCCCACGCTAGCGCACCCTGTATGGCCAGTTACCGAAGCTCAGTGCCGAAACTTGTTGTGGGCTCCGGGACAGTGGCGTCACTAGGTTTGGTGTCACCTGGTGCGGTAAAAATTGTGTCCCCCCTTGAATTTTTGGACTGGAGGCCCAGCGTTGGAGCTCATTTTGGTGGTCAATAAGGCCTAGAGGATATCAGGTTAGGCACTTCCTAATAGCTCAGTTCCTGGGAACAGTAATGGATAATGGCCAACAGGCTCTCTTACCAGACCCGATGAAACTGCAACAGTGATCCCTCCGGCTGGACGTTCGCTCACTCTGGGTTGCCCAGGCTGACTCTAATCAGTAGTGTAGCATGTCTGTACCCCGGCAGTGGCTTCATCTTTCTCCCCCTCTGGTGGTGCAGATACAGCGTGGCTCTCTCTTTGGTGGTGCGGGAAAAGCGTGGCTCTCTCTGGTGGCGTGGCTCCCTGTCTGGTGGTGCAGGTACAGCGTGGCTCTCTGTTGGTGCAGGAACAGCGTGGCTCTCTCTATGGTGGTGCTGGTACAGCGTGGCTCTCTCTCTGGTGGTGTGAGTACAGCGTGGCTCTCTGGTGGTGCAGGTACAGTGTGGCTCCCTCTCTGGTGGTGCGGGAACAATGTGGCTTTCTTTCTGGTGGTGTGGGTACAGTGTGGCTCTCTGGTGGTGTGGGTACAGCGTGGCTCTCTCTGGGGGTGCGGGTACAGCGTGGCTCTCTCTGGTGGTGTGGGTACAGCGTGGCTCTGGTGGTGCGGGTACAGCGTGGCTCTCTGGTGGTGTGGGTACAGCGTGGCTCTGGTGGTGCGGGTATAGCATGGCTCTGGTGGTGCGGGTACAGCGTGGCTCTGGTGGTGCGGATACAGCGTGGCTCTTTGGTGGTGCGGGTACAGCGTGGCTCTGGTGGTGCGGGTACAGCGTGGCTCTCTGGTGGTGCAGGTACAGCGTGGCTCTGGTGGTGCGGGTACAGCATGGCTCTCTGGTGGTGCGGGTACAGCGTGGCTCTCTGGTGGTGCGGGTACAGCGTGGCTCTGGTGGTGCAGGTACAGCATGGCTCTCTGGTGGTGCGGGTACAGCGTGGCTCTGGTGGTGCAGGTACAGCGTGGCTCTCTGGTGGTGCGGGTACAGCGTGGCTCTGGTGGTGCGGGTACAGCGTGGCTCTGGTGGTGTGGGTACAGCGTGGCTCTCTGGTGGTGCGGGTACAGCGTGGCTCTGGTGGTGCGGGTACAGCGTGGCTCTTTGGTGGTGCAGGTACAGCGTGGCTCTGGTGGTGCAGGTACAGCGTGGCTCTCTGGTGGTGCGGGTACAGTGTGGCTCTGGTGGTGCGGGTACAGCGTGGCTCTGGTGGTGCGGGTACAGCGTGGCTCTCTGGTGGTGCAGGTACAGCGTGGCTCTGGTGGTGCAGGTACAGCGTGGCTCTCTGGTGGTGCAGGTACAGCGTGGCTCTGGTGGTGCGGGTACAGCGTGGCTCTGGTGGTGCGGGTACAGCGTGGCTCTGGTGGTGCGGGTACAGCGTGGCTCTGGTGGTGCGGGTACAGCGTGGCTCTCTGGTGGTGCGGGTACAGCGTGGCTCTCTGGTGGTGCAGGTACAGCGTGGCTCTGGTGGTGCGGGTATAGCATGACTCTCTGGTGGTGCGGGTACAGCGTGGCTCTCTGGTGGTGCGGGTACAGCATGGCTCTGGTGGTGCGGGTACAGCGTGGCTCTCTGGTGGTGCGGGTACAGCGTGGCTCTGGTGGTGCGGGTACAGCGTGGCTCTCTGGTGGTGCGGGTACAGCGTGGCTCTCTGGTGGTGCAGGTACAGCGTGGCTCTGGTGGTGCGGGTACAGCGTGGCTCTGGTGGTGCGGGTACAGCGTGGCTCTCTGGTGGTACGGGTACAGCGTGGCTCTGGTGGTGCGGGTACAGCGTGGCTCTCTGGTGGTGCAGGTACAGCGTGGCTCTGGTGGTGCGGGTACAGCATGGCTCTCTGGTGGTGCGGGTACAGCGTGGCTCTCTGGTGGTGCGGGTACAGCGTGGCTCTGGTGGTGCAGGTACAGCGTGGCTCTCTGGTGGTGCGGGTACAGCGTGGCTCAGGTGGTGCGGGTACAGCGCGGCTCTCTGGTGGTGCAGGTACAGCGTGGCTCTGGTGGTGCGGGTACAGCGTGGCTCTCTGGTGGTGCAGGTACAGCGTGGCTCTGGTGGTGCGGGTACAGCGTGGCTCTGGTGGTGCGGGTACAGCGTGGCTCTGGTGGTGCAGGTACAGCGTGGCTCTGGTGGTGTGGGTACAGCGTGGCTCTGGTGGTGCGGGTACAGCGTGGCTCTGGTGGTGCGGGTACAGCGTGGCTCTCTGGTGGTGCGGGTACAGCGTGGCTCCCTCTCTGGCTTCCCCCAGCACAGTACTCTTTTTCTCCTCCTGTAACCCCCCCCCCAGCAGAGTGCATGCATGCTGGGGGCTGTAGCATGTCTGTGGACACAAAGGGGCCGCCACTCTTCAGGGACTACTTTTCCCATGATGCCCCCCAGAGTCTTCTGATTGGCCCTCTGCTGTGGCCAATTATGGGGAGGGAAACAGCGGTCAGGAAGCTGGGCGGCGGCGCAGGGAAACCAATTAGAGCCTCTCTCTCTCTTCTCTCTTCGGCTGACAGAAAGGGAAGGGGGCGAGTGGGGGATATACACAGACAACCCGCAGCTCTCCTCTCCCTGTCACAACGCTGCTGCTCAATTTACCAGAGAGCTCCCCCGCTCGCCCCTCCTCCCCTTTCTGTCAGCCGAAGAGAGAGAGAGCGGCTCTAATTGGTTTCCCTGCGCCGCCGCCCAGCTTCCTGACCGCTGTTTCCCTCCCCATAATTGGCCACAGCAGAGGGCCAATCAGAGAGAGAAGCAAGGCTTCACAGGGGCGGCTTGACGGCTTTCTGGCTCCCTCCGCACACGCGACGCCACTCCTAAGCTGTACTCCTGGTGGCCCTGTTGTGCGGGAAGAGGGCGCAGGTGCCGTTCTCGGGGGGGGGGCGGCCTTTTGCCGCCCCCCCGCAAAGTGCCGCCCTAGGCCTAGGCCAAAACACAGCACTGACTGGAGAGGCATGCCAGAGAGGACTGAGAGGAAACAGTCAGAGCTGGGTGTGGAGCCAGTGAGGACTGCAATGTCATGGGCAGTGAAGTCAGGCAGACTTCCTGCAGGGACTGCAAAGAACTTACTGGGAGCAGTGCCTGCAAAAGGCAGTTGCTGAGGCCTGACTGAGTCAGGGTTGGGCCTAACCACGTGCTAGCTGTGCCTGGAGTTAAAGTGGTATTCCACCCAAAAAAAAAAAAAAATCATGAATGTGCCTAAAAAAAATAAAAAATTACAGTTACAATGCCAGAGCCTCCGAACAGAGGGGGAGACTAGCGGTGTGATCCCCCACATCACTGGACCCTGGGACAGGTAAGGGTCCAATTATTAAAAGTCAGCAGCGGCAGTATTTGTTGCTGCTGACTTTTATTTTTTTATAATGGGAACACCACTTTAAGCGTTGTGCTGGAGAGAGAGAGTAAAGCCTCGTACATACGGTTCAATTGTCGTACGACCGAGTGTCTGAGTTTTGTCAAAAGCGCCTGTGCAGGATTTTGTCTAGCATACTAACTATCCGCAAATTGTCGTTCGACAAACACCAACGTAGTGACACTACGAGAGTATAAAGAGGAAGTTAATTTCTCGAGCGTCACCCTTTGGGCCCCTTCTGCTAATTTCATGTTAGTAGAAGTTTGGTGAGCGTTGATTTGCAAATTTCAGATTTGTGTATTTTTTTTGGTAATGTTTTGTTTTGTTATATTTTGTTTTTTTGAATGGAATGCACTTTTTTGTTAAGTTATTTTTATTTGAATGGCAGATAGCATCTCTAATTGAATTTCTGTTGTTTTTTTTTCTTCACAACAAAAAAATTGTGTAGAATAATACTTGGCTATGTGTTTTTCTTCAAATGACAGTTTGGGAGTAGGCAGTTTCATTAAAAACAACACCAGTGGAAAATTTACAAGGGACACCAACATAGTTGTATCTTTGATCTTAAAAACTCAGGGATAACGGTGTTGTGGTAACTTACCCAAAAAATCAAACAACCATAATATTAATATTATTTATATCACTACAAAACAAATACCTTTTAAAATACATTTGGCATAACTACATCAGTATCACCAGCAAAGCAGCTTCATTATTATCCCAATAAAGAAGAAGAGAATGTGCACTGCATTTCGACATTTCATTACAAATGCGTCACGAATGTTAATTCTTAATTACGAGCGGTAGTTTACAAGACTGAACTCTTCCGGGTCGTTCCTTGATTACGATATGCGTTTTTGTACTTTCAACTTTTGTGTGACGATTTCTGTACTGACCATCCAAAAATCGGACGTTGAGCTGTCGTTCATCATAAATTTACTAGTCTGCTCATCCAGCTTTTGTCTGACGAAAAAGTGAAATTGGCTGTCGAAAGCACCGTACTAGCAATCCGAAAATCAGCAGACAGCTCGTCATAGGAATTTTCCTATCTGATTTTCGTTTCATGTATACGGGCCTTGACAGTCTGCAAGCAAGAGATGTGCTGGAGGAGACTGGAGTAAGCCAAGTGTATATAGTTGTCCCAACTGATTGATATACAATCAACCATTTGCTTGTTCTACTGATTATATTCCTATCCCTATCCATGTTCAAATCCCTCAATAAAAATACAAAACAATCACATGGACTATTCATGGTCTCAAAAGTGACTGGGAAGTGAATGCCGGGCTGGGCAGGGTGACAGGTGGGCCACAAAGTTCAGCAGCCCTCACAGGGGTACCACTACACATATATGCGAATTGGATGAGTTTTTAACTGCATTCAATTTGCATAACTTTTAAATGTGACTGGCTCTCAATGGAGCTAGTTCACACATGTCTGGGGCAAGCCGTGGTGCGGTTTTGAAAAGGGTCCTGTGCGTTTTTGGGTCCAGTTCAGGTGTGAATTCAGGCAAACATTCGTACCTGAATCGCACCTGAACCGTTGAACAGAAACGCACCTGACTCCGGACTGCAATCCGCAGCCAGACATATGTGAATCCGGCCTAAACAGCACAGTACTCCAAGGCATAGGTGTGTAATACCTATTGCATTAGGTTGTTCACTCCAAAGCTCAAACACAAATGCACGTGTGTGTGTGTATATATATATATATGTCAGTAGAATGTCAGTGACAATGTCAGTGGAGCAGTGGACGGTGTCAGTAGAACAATGGACGGTGTCAGTAGAGCAATGGATGGTGTCAGTAGAACAGTGGACGGAGTCAGTAGAACAATGGATGGTGTCAGTAGAAGTGAATGGTGTCAGTAGAGCAATGGATGATGTCAGTAGAGCAATGGATGGTGTCAGTAGAACAGTGAATGGTGTCAGTAGAGCAATGGATGGTGCCAGTAGAGCAATGGACGGTGTCAGTAGAGCAATGGATGGTGTCAGTAGAAAAGTGGACGGAGTCAGTAGAACTGTGGACGAAGTCAGTAGAGCAATGGATGGTGTCAGTAGAAGAGTGAATGGTGCCAGTAGATCAATGGATGGTGTCAGTAAAACAGTGAATGGTGTCAGTAGAGCAATGGATGATGTCAGTATAACAGTGAATGGTGTCAGTACAGCAATGGATGGTGTCAGTAGAAGAGTGAATGGTGTCAGTAGAGCAATTGATGGTGTCAGTAGAACAGTGGATGGTGTCAGTAGAGCAGTGGACAGTGTCAGTAGAACAGTGGACGGTGTCAGTAAAACAGTGGACGGTGTCAGTAGAACAGTGGACGGTGTCAGTAGAACAGTGGACGGTGTCAGTAGAACAGTGGACGGTGTCAGTAGAGCAGTAGACGATGTCATTAAAACACTGGACGGTGTCAGCAGAGCAGTGGATGGTGTCAGTAGAGCAATGGACATGTCAGAAGGACAGAGGTTCATGTCAGTAGGACAGTGGATGGTGTCAGTCAGTAGAGCAGTGGACGGTGTCAGTAGGGCAATGAACTTTGTCAGTAAGGCAGAGGACGGTGTCAGTAGATCAGTTCACCATGTAAGTAGGGCAGTGGACTGTCAGTATTTTATTATTTGTATTATTTTTTACAATTTTTTATTTTTTTACAATTTTTTTTTTCAGGAACCACGCTGGGGGGCTGTGGTGAAATATCAAGGGTCTAAACACTTGCGTTTGAAACAGAGAAAGGGACTGAGGACAGAGATTGGTACCAATCACTCACTGTGTTTATTCAGAAAAGGAAGGGGCTGGTAAATTACATATTTACCAGCCCCTTCCTCCGCTCTCCATCCAGAAACACCCCTGCAGCCGACAGAAGAGGAGGGGATTCGGAGGCGCTGCAGAGGGGGGAACAGACAGCTGGGGGGAATCTGCTCTGCACTGGGTGATTAGGGTATGTCAAGGCACAACCAGCACACCCCGTGCACACGCCTATGCTTTCAGGATGCAGGATGGGCTGCGTTACCTCCAAGGACACTATTTGCGTGGAATATGTAATGTACATTCACTGTGTATTCTGAATGGTTTTTTTTTTGTTTTTTTGTTTTTATACTCTGGATTTATACCATATCCCCAAAGCATACTTTTAATTTATCCACCCAAATCAGTAGTGTGTATGAGACTGTGGAAGTAAACTCTATTAGGCAGAGACTAAAGCCTCGTACACACAATCAGATTTTCGGACGACCGTTCTTCTGTTTTTTGTTGCATGCTAGTCTCATGTAGAAAGTGAAGAGGTTACTTACCATACGAAAATTCTCGTAAGACAGAATAAACTTCAGAAGTGACGTAATGTGTTTTGTATGTATTCTTTTATTTCTGAGCATGCCTAGTCTTGCTCTTACGATTACGATATACGTCAGCACAATGGCAGCGGTGGGCAAATGGGCGTACCTGTACGCCCCCTTTAATTGGCGGGGCTAGTGGGCATCCGCCACGTACAGCGTGCCCGTGCTCGGGTGATCCTGTCACGGAGCCGCAGAACGGGAAAGTGCCTATGTAAACAAGGAATTTCCGTTCTGGCTTGTGTCATGACAAAGATCACTGCTCCCTGTCATCGGGAGCAGTGATTGCTGTCGCTGTCATGTTAGTTGAAGCCCATCCCCCCCACAGTTAGAATCACTCCCTAGGACACACTTAACCCCTTGATCGCCCCTAGTGGTTAACCCCTTCCCTGCCAGTGGCATTTTTATAGCACTGATCGCTGTATTACTAATAAAAAAAATAAATAAAAATGCCATAAAACTATCCCCTATTTTGTAGACGCTATAACTTTTGCGCAAACCAATCAATATACGCTTATTGCGTTTTTTTTTTCACCAACAATATATAGAAGAATATATATCAGCCTAAACTGAGAAAGAAATTTGTTTTTTATATATTTTTGGGGTATATTTATTATAGCAAAATGTAAAAAATATTGCTCTTTTTTCAAAATTTTCGCTATTTTTTTTTTGTTTATAGCTCAAAAAATAAAAACCGCAGAGGTGATCAAATACCACCAAAAGAAAGCTTTATTTGTGGGAAGAAAAGGACGTCAATGTTGTTTGGGTACAGCGTCGCACGACCGCACAATTGTCAGCTAAATTGACGCAGTGTCAAATCCCAAAAAATGCTCTGGCCAGGAAGGGGGTAAAATCTTCCGGGTCCGAAATGGTTAATTCCCTCTTTTACTTTTGCAATATACTTCATGTGCAGACATTTTTCCTACCTTTTGCGGGCCCTAGTCAACTATCTTTAAATTTTACTTTTTGCCCCCCTCTTCCTTTGAAAACTTTGCATTTTGGGTGCAACTTGCAAGGCACTAATCTTATTGTAAGACAAAGGCATAATGAGCTAGTATGAATTGCATACTAGCTCATTATGAAATATTCACCTTAAAATGAAGCCCTCTCAGCAGCGCCTCCACACACCTCTAAGAAGGCTGACATCTACCCCAGTGTTTCTTCCGGGTTCGCGGGCTCTGGCGTTGTGATTGGCCGGAGCAGCGATGACGTCACTCCCGCGCATGCGCGTGGTAGCCGCCGGTCATGGCTAAGGGCCGCTCCTACAGAGCGCATGCACCGATGACTTAGTCGGCGTATACAGTACATATCTCCTAAACGGTGCAAGTTTAGGAGATATTTACAGTACCTATAGGTAAGCCTTATTATAGGCTTACCTATAGGTACAAACAAACCAGGGGAGTTTACCTCCTCTTTAAAAATAAAAAAAAGAGGAGGGATCACATACCCATGCTCTTCCATGGTGATTATCCAATATCAGAAATACATTATATTGCCTCTCAAGAACCCTCAATAGCCCAACATTCAAGTATCTCATTGGCTAACAAAATGGAAGGGAGGAAAAGACCACTCATGACTGCACTGAAGCTGGCTAGAGGTATGAACATGGTAAAAATTAGAATTAAAGAATGAAAAACAAGTAATTAATGATCTACAGATTTAAAGTGATTCTAAAGCCTAAACATTTTCTTACCTTCATGCATTCCTTGAATTGAGGTAAAAAATGTTTAGACATCAGTATTGCCCCCCCCTTCTTTTACTTACCTGAGCCCTCCAGTGTTGTGCACATCTGCAGCTCTACTTTCCCCTCACTACCGTGTCTCACTGGCTTTGCTGGGGCCCCAGGAGGTGGGGCTGAGTCATGCTGTCTGTGTCAATGGACGCAGCAGCGGGGCTCGTGAGCGAGCACATACAAGTTCTATGACTATGGCTTGCTATGAGGGCACTCGGCAGGGGGGAGGAGCCAGGAGAAGAGGAGGATTGCACAGAGCAGGTAAGTCTTACATGTTTGTTATTAAGAAAAAACAGTAGGTTTACAATCACTTTATTGTGCAAGCTGTGGCAACTGCCATTCTACTACCTCAATGGACAAATAGGGACAATCTCGCATTGTCCATGGGGACACTCATTCAGGTCCTAGTAACAAAGGGAATCTAAATCAGAAAAAAAAATATCACAAGTTATAACAACTATCCCCTCCCCCTTCCCTTGTTGCTCTTTTCTGTAGATCTGTGGACACCAGGTTCTCTAATCCTAATTCCCATTAATTGTTGTCATTATTTACATTATACTATCCTGTTAGGTACCAAAGCTGCTGTTATTTTATAACTTTATATGACCAGTAAGTATAGGGTGCATGTTGTAATAGGAAGGTGACACCTCCTCCATGTGTTTCCCCATTAACTCATTGGGCGCCAAGTGTGGGTTGTACTGGAGGCCTACCCTGGGGTGGGTTCTTCTGAGCTACACCAGTCACAAGAAGGGTCAGTTCCCATATCGGCATTACACCTTGACCGAAGGTGTGCTCATCAGTCCTGGGACCAGAGAAGGGCTGCGGTCATGTGAAAGTCAAACATTAAGGCAGTCATCTAATGCAGAGATGAGCCAATAGTGTGAAGTGTCATGTGAAATTCTTTCAAGGATCCTACACACTTGAAAAGAGCCATGCCCACTCCATCAGTCAGCGTACCTCTGTTATCTTACTCTCGGTAACAGATTGGGGTCACACATAGACTCTTGTTTCTTCGTACCCAGTGATCAGGCCATAATTCTCCGTAATGGTAATCCACTCCCAGGGAACGACACGGACAGACAGCTAGGGAGGGAGCTGTAACACCAGACCCCCTCGCTACCGGAGAACCTGTCACCCTACCAGGTACCGTGTCAGTGACTGCTTGCAGATAACCTTTTGTTGCTGTGATGTTCCTAGAACCTTTTGTGTGCTGTAGTGGACTCAAATCCTTCTGTCTATGCGCCACTACCCCATGTTGACCCCTTGAGTAACTTCAGACCAGGCTTAGTGCGGTTAAAAACTTTTACTATAGTGCAGCAGGATGAACATAACATGGTAGAATGACCTTCCCTTATCTAACACTAATAGTGGCTGCCCCAGGGTACCTGCATCAGTGAAATCCATATCTGGCATGACTCGATGGGAGAAGTTCATGGTTTTGTTGTATTCCCACATCCAATTCGCAATAGCAGGAGATTTGGACCGGCTCTCTATAGAGCCAGTTCACATATCTCCGCAGCAGGTCTGGTGCGTTTTGTAGAAAAACGCTGTGCATCTGTTGGTCCATTTCAGGTCCGAATTCAGCCCAAAATTCAGGCTGAAATCGAACCAGCAATGGTGAACCAGGATGCACTGGACCCCCCCGATGTGAGACAAATCCGTCTTATACCCCTTCCACACTGAGATGCTTTACAGACGCTATGGCGCTAAAAATAGCACCTGCAAAGCGACTGTAATGCACCTCTCCTTTCACTCCAATGTGAAAGCCACTGGAGCGGTGCGCTGTCAGGACACTCAAAAAAGTCCTGCAAGCAGCATCTTTGAGGTGCTGTAGGAGTGGTGTATACACCGTTAGTGGGGGTTAAAAGCACCCTGCTATCGACCAAAAAGCGCTGCAAAAACGACGTTAAAGCGCCGCTAATAATAACAGCACTATACCACTGACGCCCAGCACTGCTCAGTGTAAAAGTGCCCTTAGGTGTGAACCCAGCCTGACTCAGCTGCTTTTCAAATCCTTTTTTCCTTATAAAAAGATAGTAGTGACATGAAATAAAACTTGTAAATCATCAGTTTAACGATGGTCATAAAAGAGTTCAATTTGATTGCAGTTGCTGTCGTCTTCTGCTGCTGAAACTAAGAGTCCTTTCACACTGACAGCGCCCGGGCATCAGCAGTAAAGCGCAGCTACTTTTAATGGCGCTTTACTGTCATTTCTGCAGCGCTTTTCGGGCGCTAGCAGGGCACCTTTAACCCCTGTTAGCGGACGAATAAAGGGTTAAAAGCGCCCACAAAGTGCCGCTACCGTGGCGCTTTTTAGGCGATTCGGCGGCACTGCCCATTGATTTCAATGGGCACGGGCGCTTTAGAAATGATACATATACACCGCTCCTAAAGCGCCTCAAAGAAGCTGCTTGCAGGGCTTTTTTTGCCGTCCTCCCAGCGCAGCGCCCCAGTGTGAAAGCACTCGAGCTTTCACACTGGGATTGCAGATGAGGCTTTTTTCAGGCACTTTACGGGCGCTATTTTTAGCGCTAAAGCACTTGAAAAATGCCTCCAGTGTGAAAGGGGTCTAAATTATAGCCTAATCCCCCTGCTCTAGTAAGTCGCAGTGAAACAATGTAAAGCTATTGTAATTACAATTCATATTGATGTGTAACTTTACTGCTCTTTAACATCACTATGCAAAGTGCACTAAATAACATCAACCAATCAACAGATGGGACCGTTTAACCCCTTGTTTACCACATTAATAAACATCCTTCTATTCAAGGGATTAAAACAAACTCACAGCTGCTACTGTTGGAACTGTGTGCTCGGTGTTGCTTTTTTCTGCCATCAATCAGCTTTCATGTAAAAATGATCTGGACAGCTGTAAAGCCGCCCAATGACTTTTACAGTATTAGGAAGGTGTCAGGTGCCACCTGCTGTGGTTCTGAATGTATGCTGAGCTGCGTATTCATGAAAGTAATGTCATTTGGGTTGCCATCTCATTCCTGTAAACCCAAACACATATGAAGTACACAGATTCTGAGGCTAATTTATTGCAGATAAGGGGCCAAGTGAGTTTAATTACCAACTTAATCAGCCGCAGAAATTGTGTAATTCATATGTGCTCAGTTTTAAAGGGATGAGGTGGTAACCCTAAATGTCATCCAGCTCTAGCCAACAATATGGCCTACGGGGCACTCGTAAAAAGCCAGGGAGAAAATGCCAGCGCTGGTGAGGGCCCTCGCCAACATCAGACAGTTGGAAAGTAGGTATTTTTACCTTTAGTTACGCTTTAAGTACAATTAAATAATTTAGGGATTTAGAAGTGGCACTATTACCAGGGTTTAATTGCTTACTGTGTGAAAAAACAGATATGAGCAGGATCTATGAATCATGAATTCATTGACACAGACAACAAATGGTTAGGTTTACACTGTGATTTTGATTTTAATCCCCATACTTATTGTGATATCATTTAGAAAATCATCATTGATACTCCAGCACAATTCCATGATAAACCTAACTAATCTTAAAAAAAAGTGTCGCCCCCCCCCCCCCAAAAAAAAACACCTATGCTGGCTGACCTGTGTAAGAATTATGTATATGCAGGTACTTCCCTTTTTATCAGGCAGCTCCAATCTAGTCACGTGATCAGGCTCCCCTGTGTCAGCCAGCAGCTGCAGGGGAAAGGAGGGAGTGCTGACATCAGATGGGCCATTGAAGCCTATGGGTGACGTCACTCCTCCAAGGCATTGCCAGCCTTTCTTAAGCGCTCTCTCCTCTCCTGGCGCTGGCTGACACAAGGGAGATCACATGATTGGACTGGAGTGGCCTGAAAGTGGGTAAGTATATCTTTCTTACACAGCTTAGTAGGCAAATGTAAATTAGTTACATTTAGTACCTATCTGGTCACAGACAATCCTAATTTCTATGGTGGAGACATATATATCTATGATGCATAAATGTAGCAATCATATATTTATTTACTCAGTTAATGCCAGCATAAATCCATTATCAACCTGGCTGTAACAAATGGCAGGTTCTAGTATTTTTAAATGAAGAATCACATTCTGGACCTCGTTGTAACTCATAGCAGGTTCTAGTTTTGGTATCTGAGGAACCACAATCCTGGGCTGGCTGTAATACATAGTAAGTTATAC
>JBBDGP010004325.1:0-227460 GCA_037952835.1 Lithobates septentrionalis | reverse complement strand
GACCACCTCCCCCGCCCCCCCTAATATTACCAGCATAGACCACCTCCCCCGGGGCCCCCCTTTATATTACCAGCATAGACCACCTCCCCCGGGGCCCCCCTTTATATTACCAGCATAGACCACCTCCCCCGGGGCCCCCCCTTTATATTACCAGCATAGACCACCTCCCCCGCCCCCCTTTATATTACCAGCATAGACCACCTCCCCCGGGGCCCCCCTTTATATTACCAGCATAGACCACCTCCCCCGGGGCCCGGGGGAGGTGGTCTATGCTGGTAATATAAAGGGACACTAATCTAATGGGGGTCACTCTGTAAAGAGGGGTGCTGATCAGTGGTGTCACTACAGGGGGGCTCATTCACACTATAGTCACCTCTGGTGCTGATATAAGATGAACTAATGGGGGGGATGCCGACTGACGATTTAATGGTTGCTCAGCAACCATTAGATCCGCAGTCAGCACCCCCCCCCCCATTAGAGACCCCCATTATATCAGAGTCACCTTATATCAGCACCCACCACTTACAGACCCCATTAGATTAGAGTCCGGTGAAAGGTGTCCGGTATTAAAGTGGTTTTTGGGCTTTTAAACCAATAAAGCTTTATTTGTAATGAAAAAAATGACAGTTGACACCCAGAGCATCATTCACCCCACTGAGCCCCGGCTGTGAAAGGTACAACCCCTGGGTCCGGGTTCACATACGTGCGGCCGCGTGTTGTACAACCCCTGGGTCCGGGTTCACATACGTGCGGCCGCGTGTTGTACAACCCCTGGGTCCGGGTTCACATACGTGCGGCCGCGTGTTGTACAACCCCTGAGTCCGGGTTCACATACGTGCGGCCGCGTGTTGTACAACCCCTGAGTCCGGGTTCACATACGTGCGGCCGCGTGTTTTGCTGGCGGGGTCCGGGCGTGTCTGTTCTCTGGTTCAGGAGCAAATCGGGTCTGAATTCCTCCCTGAATTCGCTCCTGAACCTGAACCAGACCAAAAAGACACACAGGACCCCTTTTTTGTATGCGGACCGCGGCCACCCCAGACCTGTGTGAACCCCTCCATAGAGAGCTCCATAGAGAGCCGGTCACAACTCGCCTGTCATGTGAATTGGATGCGCTTTTCACCACATCCAATTCGCATAACAGGCGAGTGCGACCGGCTCTATGGACATAGGTAAACCCAGCCTAATGACCCGTACCCACGATCCGAATATCGTACGACAGATCGTGCAACTTTTTTTCACTTAATAGTTGCACAGAAATTGAATAGGTTACTAAAAGTCACGAAAATCGACAAAAATTTTTTTAAAAAATGGGTATTTTCGGACGACAACTATACCGACTAAACGGAAATCGTACAATCTGGTATTGTACGAGGAAAATTTTTGTGCTTGTCCGATCTAATAATATCGGATGAATTGTCGGCTCTCGAAAGCAGCGTACACACGATCCGAAAATCGCGCGATTCTTCCTCGGACGGCCGTTTTCGTCCGATATTCGGATCGTGTGTTCGGGCCGTAAGGGGCTCTTATTACACCGCCACAGAATGGCGCTTTTGTGTCATGACATAAATTCTGCGTTGTGTGCAGGAGGAGGACCCCCCCGAGATTTAAGGGACTTGTAAAGTGTATTTTTAACCCCTTCAATACCCGACACTTATACACCTTCCCGCCCAGGACAATTCTCAGCTTTCAGCGCTGTCGCAGTTTGAATGACAATTGCGCGGTCATCCAACACTGTACACAAACACATTTTTTATCATTTTGTTCCCACAAATACAGATTTCTTTTGGTGGTATTTTATCACCTCTGGGGGATTTTTATTTTTTGCGCAACAAATAAAAAAAAAGACCAAAAATTTTGAAAAAAAAACATTTTTTTTTTTTGTTTGTTTCTGTTAAAAATTTTTTGTAAATAAGTACATTTTCTCCAATGACGGGCACTGATAAGGCGACACTGATGGGGACCAATGAGGTGGCACTGATGACGGGCACTGATGACGGGCACTGATAGGTGGCACTGATAGGTGGCACTTGGTGGCACTGATGGGCACTTGTAGGCGGCACTGATAGGTGGCACAGATGGGCACTGATAGGTGGGCACTGATGGGCATGGATGGGCACTGACAGGCGGCACTGATGGGTTGCACTGATGTCACTGATGGGTGGCATTGCTGGGCATCACTGATGTCTGTTAGTACATACTGGTGCCAATCAGTGCCCATTTGTGGGCACTGATTGGCACAGATTGGGCATTCATTTGAACATGTGGATGGCCATGGGGTACATACCCGGCCATCCACATGTTGCCTCCTTCCCTGGTGGTCCAGTGTGGTCATCTGAGGGGGGGCTGCGCTGATAAACAGCACAGACCCCCCCCTGTCAGGAGAGCCGCCGATCGGCTCTCCTCTACTCACGTCTGTCAGACACAAGTGAGGAAAATCCAATCAACGGCTCTTCCTGTTGACATCGTGATCAGCCGTGATTGGACGCGGCTGATCACGTGGTAAAGAGCCTCCGCCGGAGGCTCTTTACCGAGATCGGTGGAGCGGGTTGTCAGACTGACACCCTGTTCCACCGATCGCCGTGATGCGCGCCCCTGTTATCCTGAAGGACGTCGTATGGCGCCCAGTCAGGATAACTGAACCACCGCCTGGCCGTCATTCTGCTATAGGCCGGGGGGGGGGGGGAGTGGTTAAAGTTCATGTGTGTGTAAAGGCAGACGTCTCAATACTTTTGCAAAAGTAATTAAATGTATACACTGCGCTAAAATCTAAAAATAAAAAGTGGGGAGCAGCTACATACAAAGTGACAACAACCAAGAAATACTGTGAAGGAAAAATGTAGCGCATAAATTGTGCAGGAAGTCCTCAATCAAGAAAACAGCTGAAAAATAAATATCAATAAATGGTGTCCACAGCAATGATATGTCTTATAAGTCTCTCAATAAGGGTGAATAAAGTCCAGTAAGTGAGTGGAAAAAACTGTATATGTGTAGAATGTCCCACTGGAAATAATATATAAACGTGTAACGGCAAATGCTCAAACACAGGTAGATCCTCAAATCTTCCAAAAGAACTGTATCCAACAACTGCATATGTCTTGGTAAAGGTGGTGTGTAAGAAACTCTTACCAGATACATTGGACCCCCTTGTCAGCGACAGGGAATCACTCGAGCGGGTCGCCTCTCAGGGCCTGGAAGCGGACATCACAACTCTGTGAACCTTCTGGGTCAAACTCTGCGCGGATCTCCCGGGGCCGCCAGGTGGGTCCTCCCAAAGGATGGCCAAGGTACGAATCAGAGGAGACAGTGCGTCACGCATAAAACTGGAGTGGAGGCTGGATTTTCTCTCAGATGGTATGTGGAGAAAAAATAAACAGGCTCCACATAGTGTAGATGAACAAGGTGGGATTTTTTATTGCAAAAAAAGCCTGGTTACAATAAAAATGTGATCACACGGTATAAAAACAAGAATGGGCAACAAGGAGGATGCTGAAAGCGCCCGACGCGTTTCGATCAATGGATCGTCTACTGGGGCATGCAGCATCCCCTCCAAGTTGCCTTATATTTATAAGTAAAAACATTCATGAAAGCAAATTGTATGAGATGACAAACAGACTTCCCTATTGGATGGATGGGGTCACCTGATCGCACCTGGCTGAACCAGGTGTAAATTGTCACTCATTTGCATTGGTAGTGTGTAATTAACCTGTTGAGTGTTGTTAAACAGACGTCACACTGAACACTGCATCACTGGTATAACTCTGATTAATAAGAACACATCATAATGAAGAAGGAATAAACTGAGAACTGAACTGTCATGTTCAGTACTCACATTGCTGACACTTCTGTGTTTAGCTTGAGACTGAAGGCGAGTCTGTGCCAATCAGAAACATCGTCTACGAGGGCGGGCGGAGCTGACAGCCAATAACTGAGAAGACAGGAAGTCTCCGTCAGCGCCGCCCGACATCCACGAGACAAACAAAGGGAAGTGACGTCAGGCTGAGCAGCGCGCCCGACGTCCTTCCCCTGTCACGTGGTACCTCCGTAGGTGCGTCAGGGGGACAGAGAGGGAGGAGAGACGTGCGTCGAACCGGACGTTCCCGACGTCCACTCCCACGCTCCTCCCCCGTGTCCCCAATGGTAACATTAACCACTTTAAGACCAGCCTCGTTTTGGATTTTAGGTGTTTACAAGTTTAAAACAGGTTTTTTTGCGAGAAAATTACTTAGAACCCCCAAACATTATATATTGTTTTTTTTCTAACACCCTAGAGAATACAATAGCGGTCATTGCAAAACTTTTTTTTGCACCGTATTTGCGCAGCGGTCTTCTAAGCGCACTTTTTTTGGAAAAAATTCACTTTTTTGAAAAAAAAAATAAGACAACAGTAAAGTTAGCCCAAATTTTTTTTATATTGTGAAATATAATGTTACGCCAAGTAAATTGAAACCCATCATGTCACGCTTCAAAATTGTGCCCGCTCGTGGAATAGCGTCAAACTTTTACCCTTAAAAATCTCCATAGGCGACGTTTAAAAAATTCTACAGATTGCATATTTTGCGGTACAGAGAAGGTCTAGGGCTAGAATTATTGCTCTCACTCTACCGGTCGCGGCGATACCTCACATGTGTGGTTTGACCACCGTTTTCAAATGCGGGTGCTACTCACGTATGCGTTCGCTTCTGCGCGCGAGCTCGTCGGGACAGGGCGCTTTAAAAAAAATTATTTTTTTTTTTATTATTTATTTTACTTTTATTTTATTTATTTTTTTCACTGTTTTTAAAAAAAAAAAATTTTGGATCACTTTTATTCCTATTACAAGGAATGTAAACATCCCTTGTAATAGAAAAAAGCATGACAGGTCCTCTTAAATATGAGATCTGGGGTCAAAAAGTTCTCATATTTAGACTAAAATGCAAAAAAAAAAAAAAAGTCGTTTTAAAAAAATGACACAAATAATTGTGCCTTTAAGAGAAGTGGGCGGAGCCGTCGTAATGACGTCGCTCCGGCCGTCACATGGTATGGAGACGGGTGGGGGCCATCTTGGCCTCACTCATCTCCATACCGAGGAAGTGACAGGACCCGATCGCCTCCGCCGCTACCGACGGCTCCGGTAAGCGGCGGAGGGTGCGGGAGAGCGGCGGGAGGGGGGGGTGGCACCTCTCCCGCCGCCGATAACGGTGATCTCGCGGCGAACCCGCCGCAGAGACCACCGTTATCGTGTACAGAACCGCTCACTGTAAAGATGGATACCTCGGTTGTGGCAGCAGCTGCTGCCGTTACCGAGATATCCATCTTCAAAAAAATGACGTATATATACAGTGAGCGGGGCTGAAGTGGTTAAATACAGGTGATGGTTACATGTCCCACACAGATAGTGGGAAACTGGTAAACACCACCTGTGGATGAAGAGATGAGTGACACCGCCTGATGTAGGGCGGGGACATGAAAGGGGGCAGTGTAACTTAGAGGGCTGCCTCTAGATGGAACGGCGCCCGGCTCGCTCCTGCCAATTGAGAATTTCAAAAAGGCAAAGAGACAACCGTTATGTAAATCGAGTCTTCATGATGGAGAGTAACCCCATAATGGATTGGAAATCACTTCCGGTCAAATTAATAAACGGAATGGAGTGGTTCTAACATAAAAACTGGTGAAATTCTTCCAGAAACATATGGTGAAATGAACTGAGCTCATAAATGTTACAACAGCCATGGGTGTGCCGTCTAAAAAATAATAATAGTGTGTCTAACAATCTGAGACCCCCAAAAAGGGGTGAAACTCCCCCTTTCAGCATCCTCCTTGTTGCCCATTCTTGTTTTTATACCGTGTGATCACATTTTTATTGTAACCAGGCTTTTTAGCAATAAAAAATCCCACCTTGTTCATCTACACTATGTGGAGCCTGATCCGTACCTTGGCCATCCTTTGGGAGGACCCACCTGGCGGCCCCGGGAGATCCGCGCAGAGTTTGACCCAGAAGGTTCACAGAGTTGTGATGTCCGCTTCCAGGCCCTGAGAGGCGACCCGCTCGAGTGATTCCCTGTCGCTGACAAGGGGGTCCAATGTATCTGGTAAGAGTTTCTTACACACCACCTTTACCAAGACATATGCAGTTGTTGGATACAGTTCTTTTTGGAAGATTTGAGGATCTACCTGTGTTTGAGCATTTGCCGTTACACGTTTATATATTATTTCCAGTGGGACATTCTACACATATACAGTTTTTTTCACTCACTCACTGGACTTTATTCACCCTTATTGAGAGACTTATAAGATATATCATTGCTGTGGACACCATTTATTGATATTTATTTTTCAGCTGTTTTCTTGATTGAGGACTTCCTGCACAGTTTATGCGCTACATTTTTCCTTCACAGTCCCAATACTTTTGACAATATTGTGTTAGAGATTTCTTTCTGGTGGTAGTTAATAACCACTGAGATTTTTGCGTTTTTGAACATACATTTCTGATGTGTTTTGCAATTTATTTCTGTTTAACAAACTCTGTATAGCCGGTTGTTAAGAAAAGGTGGCGGCCACCGCGTCCTTAACAAACGCAGGAACCCCGCTGACAGCTAAATGTAAAAAAAAAAAAAACTTTTATTGCCACCAAAAAAAAAAAAAAAAAATCAGGAAAAAAATGGCGTCTCATTCCATACCAGGCCCTTTATAATAAACTGCGAATATCCGACTGTTAGGGAGCGGCAGCTGCGCCCCGAGCCCATCTATTTTGAAGCCAACTAGAGTCTCAGGCTCTAATCACGTGCTTCTAAAAAAAACAAAAAATAACCCATAGAATTCCATGCGTCCAGCGCCCTGCATGGAGATTAGGGGGGGGGCGGCGCCCTGCATGGAGATTAGGGGGGGGCGGCGCCCTGCATGGAGATTAGGGGGGGCGGCGCCCTGCATGGAGATTAAGGGGGGGCGGCGCCCTGCATGGAGATTAGGGGGGGGGCGGCGCCCTGCATGGAGATTAGGGGGGGCGGCGCCCTGCATGGAGATTAGGGGGGCGCGGCGCCCTGCATGGAGATTAGGGGGGGACGGCGCCCTGCATGGAGATTAGGGGGGGGCGGCACCCTGTATGAGCGGCCGCCACTGGTGCTCACCCTAATGCAATAGGCTTTGCATAGCTATGTTTACATGGTTGTGTGGAAAGATGTTCAGCCACTTGACCTCCAAAAGGTTTTACCTCCTTCATGACAAGGATTTTTTTTTGCTATTCAGCACTGCACTACTTTCACTGGTAATTGCGCGGTCGTGCAACACTGTACACAAATGACATTTATATCATTTATAAAATTTTTTCACACAAATAGAGCTTTTCTTTTGGTGCTATTTGTCCATCACTGTTTTTTTTTTTTTTGTTTTTTTTTTTTGCAATATCAACCAAAAAAAAAAAAAAAATAACGAAAATTTTGAAAACCCCCCCCCCCCAATATTTTCTGTTTTAAAACCTATCCAATAAAATGGGCTGATCCTTCCAACACTGAGCTTTCGGGGACACTTTAGTATTGGGGACACCAGTATAGTTCTGATCAAGATACTGATCTGTAGAGACCCCGTAATAGTAATGTCGGTGATCAGAGACTTGTAGAGTGACTGTGATAGCGGGGCGGAGACTGGGCCGCAGGGCAGTATTCCAACATGATAACCACCCCAAACACACCTCCGAGACCACCACTGCCTTACTAAAGAAGCTGAGGGTAAAGGTGATGGTCGGACCAAGCACAGTGGCGGTGCGTCCATTAACTAGTTGCCGCCTGCCCACCGCCAAATGGCGGCGGGGCGGTGCGGCTCTCATTCTGGGATGCCATCATATGACGGTGTCCCAGAACGGCTGTCCTCGCACGTTCGATCGTGGCCGCGCCGTGTCACTAGGACACGGTATGACCCCGATCTCTGTAAAAAACCGTGTCCGCGGCTCTTTAACCATGTGATCGGCTGTGTCCAATCACACCCGGTCACATGTAAACGCGGAGATGCCGGTAATCGGTGCTCCTCGCCTCACACTGACAGAGGGCGTGGCGAGGAGAGCCGATCAGCGGCATCTCCTCACAGGAGAGACATCTATACATGTGATCAGTGCCCTGATTACAATAGAGACACCAGTGCCACAAATCAATGCCAGCGATGAGTGCCCACCACTGCCCGTAAGTGCCACCAATCAGTGCCCATTAGTGATGCCAGTCCATGCTGGCTATCAGTCCCGCCTATCAGTGCTGCCTATCAATGCCCCTCCCTCCTGATGAGTGCCCCCACAGCCAGCAGCTTCCTATGGGGGGCACTCAAGCCGAGTCACAGCTCCCTGTGGCTAACTGACTTTGACTTGACCGCCGCAGGAGCCAATGGGGCCTCTACTGTGTCTCAGCCAATCAGGAGGAGAGTTCTGGACGGCTAAGACACTCATGGACATCGCTGGAGAGAGAAGGGGCTCAGGTAAGTGTGACGCTGCACTGAACACCCATGGATTGCATTTTTATCAAGTAAAACTATGTTGGGTTAACCACTTGCTGTCCAGGGCAATTTTTAACATTTCTCACAGACGTGTTCAAATCAGCATTTTTTTGAAGCACGTGACTAGAGCCAGAGGCTCTAATAGGCTTCAAAAAAAGGGTGGGCTCGGGGCGCGGAGCACACCCACTTGTCTGACAATAACGAATGAATACTTGCTATTGTCTTCCTGATTCTCCTCCCAGCCAATCAGGAAGCGGATCCCGTCACCTGAATGGCTGAAGGGAGAGGTGATCCGATTGACCGCCTAGGAGGAGGGGGGAGGAGACACACGGAGGAGAGGAGGGAGGAGATGCATGGAGGAGAGGAGGGAGGAGACGCATGCCGTGATGCAGGGGAGGAGGAGACGCACGGAGGAGGGAGGAGACGCATGGCATGATGCAGGGGAGGAGGAGACGCACGGAGGAGAGGAGGGAGGAGACGCACGGAGGAGAGGAGGGAGGAGACGCACGGAGGAGAGGAGGGAGGAGACGCACGGAGGAGAGGAGGGAGGAGACGCACGGAGCAGAGGAGGGAGGAGACGCACGGAGGAGAGGAGGGAGGAGACGCACGGAGGAGAGGAGGGAGGAGACGCACGCACGGAGGAGAGGAGGGAGGAGACGCACGCACGGAGGAGAGGAGGGAGGAGACGCACGGAGGAGAGGAGGGAGGAGACGCATGGCGTGATGCAGGGGAGGAGGAGACACACGGAGGAGAGGAGGGAGGAGACGCACGGAGGAGAGGAGGGAGGAGACGCATGGCATGATGCAGGGGAGGAGGAGACGCACGGAGGAGAGGAGGGAGGAGACGCACGGAGGAGAGGAGGGAGGAGACGCACGGAGGAGAGGAGGGAGGAGACGCACGGAGGAGAGGAGGGAGGAGACGCATGGCGTGATGCAGGGGAGGAGGAGACGCAGGGGAAGCTGCTGCCCAGAGGAGCGCTGCCGCGACCTAGATGGGGTAGGTGCGGGGCCGACCGACTGACTGGTGGGGAAGGGGGTGGCGCAGGTGACCCTGACCGACCGGGGGGATGGTACCCCCTCAAAAAATATACCACCAGCCGCCACTGCTTGGGGGTATCCCCTTGCAGAGGTTTGCGTAAATTTGCCACACCCACAATTCGCCACCTAATTATTCTCCTATCGGTGCCCAAGACTGAACTTCTATGGCCCTATCCTCCACTTTTCTTATTTGTTAAATACCGAGACTGTGTTTTATGTATTTGTTAACAGTTTGTCTACACAATCCCAGGCTGCAGCGGGGACATAGAAAAGGAGGGAGGGACAGCGAACAGCAGGATCAACCAGGTTTTTATCAAAATACAGAAAACGAATCCCATGGTGACTGAGTGAGTATCCACAGCATGTAATGTAATAGAGAATATAATGTAATAGAGAATATAATGTAATAGAGAATATACTGACAGAATAGTGGTAGTTGCAATTTTGTATGTTACTTGATAATACCGAAAACATCCAGGAAACACAAAATTGCAGTAAAAAACAAACTAAAGTGAATTCTATGACAAAAAAAAAAAAAAAAAGCAACACACTACTCAAATATTTGGTAAAATATAAAAGGCGAGGTTGCACCGAGTAACTAGATACCCAACATGTCAAACCTTAAATTTTGTGTGGGCCACTGAAATGGTGACAAACTTCAGTACCCGATATTTTCTATAAGCGACTCTTCAAATGCCTCCTATAGATCATCTGTTTAGTGTTACGGAGGAGGTCTTGTGCTAGAATTATTGCTCTCACTCCGCCCTGCGATAAGTAACATGTCTATCGCAATCAACGTGTTCACGTGTAGACTTTACATTCATACGTGTATGTATGTGGGGCTAGGGGAACACTTTAGCGGCGCGCAGCAATTTTTTTCTTTTTTATAGTATAAACTATACATATATTTTGCAATTAAATAACATTTCTAATCATATGAAGTTAATTAAGAGTCCCTTCTTTTACATCAGAATCCCCAGAGTTCACCTTTTACATCTGAACTTGAATAGTTTCCATACACTGAAAGGGGGGACTCTGCAGACTCTGATGTAAGGGAGAACTCTGGGGACTCCAACATAAGGGATGCTCTGGAAACCCTGATTTAAAGTGGTTGTACACCCACTTTTACCTACAGGTAAGCCTACATTAAGAGGTAAGGGGGTTGTGTCTTGTTCTATGGGAGGTCTCTGGGGAGGTGGTCTATGCTGCATAGACCTCCCCCGGGCCCCCCCCTTAATATTAGCAGCAGAGACCACCTCCCCCGTGCCCCTCCCCCTTAATGTTAGCACGATAGACCACCTCCCCTGGGCCCCCCCTTAATATTAGCAGCCTAGACCACCTCCCCTGGGCCCCCGCTTAATATTAGCAGCCTAGACCACCTCCCCTGGGCCCCCCCTTAATATTAGCAGCATAGACCACCTCCCCTGGGCCCCCCCCTTAATATTAGCAGCCTAGACCACCTCCCCCGGGGCCCCCTAATAGCAGCCTAGACCACCTCCCCCAAGCCCCCCCCTTAATATTAGCAGCCTAGACCACCTCCCCCGGGCCCCCCCTTAATATTAGCAGCATAGACCACCTCCCCCGTGCCCCCCCCCATAGACTATGCAGCTAATATAAAGGGGGGGCCCTGGGGAAGGTGGTCTATGCTGCTAATATTAAGGGGGGGCCAGGGGAAGTGGTCTATGCTGCTAATATTAAGGGGGGGCCGGGGGAGGTGGTCTATGCAGCTAATATAAAGGGGGGGCCGGGGGAGGTGGTCTATGCTGCTAATATTAAGAGGGGCCCGGGGGAGGTGGTCTATGCTGGTAATATAAAGGGACACTAATCTAATGGGGGTCACTCTGTAAAGAGGGGTGCTGATCAGTGGTGTCACTACAGGGGGGCTCATTCACACTATAGTCACCACTGGTGCTGATATAAGATGAACTAATGGGGGATGCCGACTGACGATTTAGTGGTTGCTGAGCAACCATTAGATCAGCAGTCAGCACCCCCCCATTAGAGACCCCCATTATATCAGAGTCACCTTATATCAGCACCCACCGCTTACAGACCCCCATTAGATTAGAGTCCGGTGAAAGGTGTCCGGTATTAAAGTGTTTTTTGGGCTTTAACCAATAAAGCTTTATTTGTAATGAAAAAAATGACAGTTGACACCCAGAGCATCATTCACCCCACTGAGCCCCGGCTGTGAAAGGTACAACCCCTGAGTCCGGGTTCACATACGTGCGGCCGCGTGTTGTACAACCCCTGAGTCTGGGTTCACATACGTGCGGCCGCGTGTTTTGCTGGCGGGGTCCGGACGTGTCTGTTCTCTGGTTCAGGAGCAAATCGGGTCTGAATTCGCTCCTGAACCAGACCAAAGAGACACACAGGACCCCTTTTTTGTATGCGGACCGCGGCCACCCCAGACCTGTGTGAACCCCTCCATAGAGAGCTCCATAGAGAGCCGGTCACAACTCGCCTGTCATGTGAATTGGATGCGCTTTTCACCACATCCAATTCGCATAACAGGCGAGTGCGACCGGCTCTATGGACATAGGTAAACCCAGCCTAATGACCCGTACCCACGATCCGAATATCGTACGACAGATCGTGCAACTTTTTTCCGCTTAATAGTCGCACATAGAAATTGAATAGGTTACTAAAAGTCACGAAAATCGACGGAAAAATTTAAAAAAAGGGTATTTTCGGACGACAACTATACCGACTAAACGGAAATCGTACAATCTGGTATTGTACGAGGAAAATCTTGGTGCTTGTCCAATCTAATAATATCGGATGAATTGTCGGCTCTCGAAAGCAGCGTACACACGATCCGAAAATCGCGCGATTCTTCCTCGGACGGCCGTTTTCGTCCGATATTCGGATCGTGTGTTCGGGCCGTAAGGGGCTCTTATTACACCGCCACAGAATGGCGCTTTTGTGTCATGACATAAATTCTGCGTCGTGTGCAGGAGGAGGACCCCCCCGAGATTTAAGGGACTTGTAAAGTGTATTTTTAACCCCTTCAATACCCGACACTTATACACCTTCCCGCCCAGGACAATTCTCAGCTTTCAGTGCTGTCGCAATTTGAATGACAATTGCGCGGTCATGCTACACTGTACACAAACACATTTTTTATCATTTTGTTCCCACAAATAGAGATTCCTTTTGATGGTATTTGATCACCTCTGCGGTTTTTATTTTTTGCGCAACAAATAAAAAAAGACCGAAAATTTTGAAAAAAAAAAAACAAGTTTTTTTTTTGTTTCTATTAAAATTTTTTGTAAATAAGTACGTTTTCTCCTTCAATGACGGGCACTAATAGGTGGGTACTGACATGCGGCACTGATGGGCACTCATAGGCGGCACTGATGGGTACTTATGGGTGGCACTGATAGGTGGGTACTGATGGGCACTGACAGATGACACTGATGGTATTGCTGGACTTCTCTGATGTCTGTTAGTACATACTGGTGCCCATTTGTGGATTTTGGGGATTGGGCATTCATTTGAACATGTGGATGGCCATGGGGTACATACCTGGCCATCCACATGTTGCCCCCTTCCCTGGTGGTCCAGTGTGGTCATCTGAGCAGGGGATGTGCTGATAAACAGCACAGACCCCCCCTGTCAGGAGAGCTGCCGATCGGCTCTCCTCTACTCGCGTCTGTCAGACGCAAGTGAGGAAAAGCTGATCAACGGCTCTTCCTGTTGACATCGTGATCAGCTGTGATTGGACACGGCTGATCACGTGGTAAAGAGCCTCCGCCGGTGAGGACTCCGATGTACGGTGAGGACTCGGATGTACGGTGAGGACTCGGATGTACGGTGAGGACTCGGATGTACGGTGAGGACTCGGATGTACGGAGAGGGCTCGGATGTACGGAGAGGGCTCGGATGTACGGAGAGGGCTCGGATGTACGGAGAGGGCTCGGATGTACGGAGAGGGCTCGGATGTACGGAGAGGACTCGGATGTACGGAGAGGGCTCGGATGTACGGTGAGGACTCGGATGTACGGTGAGGACTCGGATGTACGGTGAGGACTCGGATGTACGGTGAGGGCTCGGATGTACGGAGAGGGCTCGGATGTACGGAGAGGGCTCGGATGTACGGAGAGGGCTCGGATGTACGGAGAGGGCTCGGATGTACGGAGAGGGCTCGGATGTACGGAGAGGGCTCGGATGTACGGAGAGGGCTCGGATGTACGGAGAGGGCTCGGATGTACGGAGAGGGCTCGGATGTACGGAGAGGGCTCGGATGTACGGAGAGGGCTCGGATGTACGGAGAGGGCTCGGATGTACGGAGAGGGCTCGGATGTACGGAGAGGGCTCGGATGTACGGAGAGGGCTCGGATGTACGGAGAGGGCTCGGATGTACGGAGAGGGCTCGGATGTACGGAGAGGGCTCGGATGTACGGAGAGGGCTCGGATGTACGGAGAGGGCTCGGATGTACGGAGAGGGCTCGGATGTACGGAGAGGGCTCGGATGTACGGAGAGGGCTCGGATGTACGGAGAGGGCTCGGATGTACGGAGAGGGCTCGGATGTACGGAGAGGGCTCCGATGTACGGTGAGGGCTCCGATGTACGGTGAGGGCTTGGATGTACGGAGAGGACTCCGATGTACGGTGAGGGCTCGGATGTACGGAGAGGACTCCGATGTACGGTGAGGACTCCGATGTACGGTGTGATTTGAGAGCCCTGATACACCTTGGTGTACTCACTCAGAGGCAGGAGGGAGATGGATGGTGAGCTCACTCACCCCTTTGGCAATCAGCACCTCTCATCCAGATGTCTCTGAGGCTGCTGGACTTCAAATCTCCGGCCCTGACTTTCCTTTCCTGAGGCACAGCGCCGGGGATTAGAGTGTTGGGCAGACATAGAGGGGTGGGGTGCAGATGGAGCCCTCTCTCCTCTCTCCTCTCTCCTCTCTCCTCTCTCCTCTCTCCTCTCTCCTCTCTCCTCTCTCCTCTCCCATCTGTCTGTGTGGGGGGAGGGGGGATTGTTAGGCTCCATGCACACTGAAGCTCAAAAAAAGCTTTTTCTGGACTCCAGATTGCCGGCAGAAAACTCTGGTTGAAAAACGACGTGCCTTTAACAGCGTTTTGTACTAGCGTTTATGGGCGTTTTTTTTAGCGTTGGCATTTATGGGTGTTTTTAATAAAAATACACAGAGGACACTCCAAAAATCCCACAATGCATTGAAAAAATAGAACGCCGAGTGCTAATTAACGCGCGTTTATGAGCGTTTATCGGCGTTTGCCGTTTTTTTTGGCGGTGAAAACGGCACTTTGAGCGCGAATTTCTGGCGTTCAGAAAAGAGCCCATAAACTCCACTGCTCATTAAAGCTACAAAAACGCCCGTGTGTGTATGGACACATAGGATAACATAGAGGGGAGTTTTATGGGCTTTAAAAAAAAAAAAAAACACCCCAAACTCCAATAAACTGCAGTGTGAATGGAGAGTGTTGGCTTTAGGGAGTATGAAAGAGAGTGCATCAGAAACTCTCGGCTTAGACAATCACAGCCAGCAAACCTGCCGTGAAGTCATAGTCCAGTCTGAATAAAGTGTCCGGGTTTCAAGCAGTTTAGAACCCGGACGCATGATTCCAAACCCGAACTGTCCGGGTGAATCCCGGACAGGTGGCAAACCCTACTACAGACCTGGCAGTGAAAGGGTTAAAGACACTTTAATCCTCCATTCTTTTTTCGGGAAGGAAGTGATCTTAGTGTAGCCGGGTACCAGACTACAGCAGTATGAGGAGAACACTGGGGCTGTCCGGATACCACTTTTTTTAAGACCGACTACGATCGCTGATACCGATTACTGATACTTTTATTTTTAATGTCACGTAACAGTGTTTTTTTTTTTTTTGGTTTACAATGCTTTCTTTTTTTTCTTCTTTTTTTTTAGGGGGGGGGTGGATGGTGTCTGTTTTGTTTTTTTTATTTAAATTTTTATTATTTTTTTACAATCCTTTTTTTTTTTTTTTTTTTTTTTATTTATTGCAATACTTTGTGTTTTTTTTTTTTTTTTTTTTTTTTTTTTTTTTTTTATTGGCCCTGTTGGGGGGCTTTGGTGAGATATCAGAGGTTTTAACAGACCCCCCCTGATATCTCCCCCTTGAGACATGGAAAAAGATGGAGGATAGAGATTCCCCAGTCCCTTTCTCTGCAGCCTCAGCTGTACTGACAATGAATGGAGAGAAGACAGCGGCTCCTCTCCATTCATAAACTGAGACATTGTAATCACAGGAGGTTACAATGTATCCGTTATGTGAATGGGCAGAGTCAGCTGACTGATCATATAAAAAAGGAGGAGGACATAGAGGGGGACAGCGGAATAGAGGGGGACAGCGGAATAGAGGGGGACAGCGGAATAGAGGGGGACAGCGGAATAGAGGGGGACAGCGGAACGGAGGAGGGGGGACAGCAGAACGGAGGAGGGGGGACAGCGGAACGGGGGAGGGGGGACAGCGGAAGAACGGAGGAGGGGGGACAGCGGAACGGAGGAGGGGGGACAGCGGAACGGAGGAGGGGGGACAGCGGAACGGGGGAGGGGGGACAGCGGAAGAACGGAGGAGGGGGGACAGCGGAAGAACAGCGGAACGGAGGAGGGGGGACAGCGGAACGGAGGAGGGACGGCGGAACGGAGGGGGACAGCGGAGGAGGGACAGCGGAACGGAGGAGGGGGGACAGCGGAACGGAGGGGGACTGGAGGAGGATGTGGTAACAGTCAGCGGTGATCGTGTGTGGGGGGGAGTTACAAGCACCGATCACCGCTGTATAGGTTTCACTAAAGCAGCTGAAAGCCGTGGGGGGGGGGGGGGGAGAAGCTTGCACGTCCCCCACTCACCGATCACTGCTGACTGTACAGGTATCGGGGGAAGCATCAGGAGCATTTGGCTGAGTACAAGTACTTGGGGAAATGCTCGGTATCGGTATCGGGACAACCCTAGAAAACACCTTGCTGTAAAGTTGTTGTGCGGTTGCTGTGTTGTCCTCCAGCCAGCAGGGGGAGAGATAAGTACTCCAAACTTAAAGGACACCTTTGATACAGAAGGTCCCTTGTATATAGAATTGTGTGAATATAAATGTCGTTGTCTTGCCTTTGTCTGAATATTAACCCTTCAGGTTCTCTTTTACCCGTTGATGGTCTTGTTGCTTCACTTTAGTGTTTTGCTGTGTTTGTAGGGTTCATGGTCTTTGCAAGCTTGTGGTAGAGAACAGAGGACCCATCCTAACCAGAGGCTCCTTCTAGGGGGGGGGGGGGGGTAGCGCTACATTAGAAAGCGGAAGATATGAACCATTTTTAATTCTGTCCACCCCCCCCCCCCCCCCCCACCTTCCGAAGTCACCGATCGTCTTCTGTAAAGTCAACATCTCGTGATGGATGGAATTGTGGTTGGTTAATAGATGACAGGGAGGAAAGCGAGCGATTAACTCCACAGGATGATAAGGGATGTAATAAGGAAGTGGGGGAGTAACATTTAGTCCGTAAATTAATTAAAAAGAAGCGAACGTTTAGAAGGTAAACCCGGATTGTGGTGAGGAGAGCAGCCTATTTATAAAAGCTTATCTCCAGGTAAATATGGGAGTGTAGACAATGGAGTCCTGAGATCGACAGCCAGACTCCGGGAGGATCGTCTAAAGCCAAGAATATTGGTTTACAAACATCTCACCTGGGGGGACTTTATATGAAGTTTAATATATATATATATATTCAGTGCCTTGAAAAAGTATTCATACCCCTTGAAATTCCCCACATTTTCTCATGTTACAACCAAAAACGTAAATGTATTTTGTTGGGATTTTATGTGATAGACCAACACAAAGTGTCTCATAATTGTGAAGTGGAAGGAAAATGATAAATGATACAAATAAATATGTGAAAAGTGTGGGGGGGGGGGAGGGGCATTTGTATGGCGCCCCCCGGAGTCAATACTTTGTAGAACCCCCTTTCTCTACAAGTCTTTTTGGGGGTGTCTCTACCAGCTTTGCACATCTAGAGAGGACATTTCTGCCCATTCTTCTTTGTAAAATATCTCAAGCTCTGTCAGATTGGATGGAGAACGTCTGTGAATATGAGAAGGTTTGGCTCGTAGTCTCCACTTTAATTCATTCCAAAGGTGTTCTGTCGGGTTGAGGTCAGGACTCTGTGCAGGCCAATCAAGTTCCTCCACCCCAAACTCGCTCATCCATGTCTTTATGGATCATGCTTTGTGCAAATCATTTGGTGGAGGGGGGATTATGGTGCGGGGGTTGTTTTTTGGGGGTTGGGCTTGGCCCCTATTTGGGGGTTGGGCTTGGCCCTCTTACTGTAGTTCCAGTGAAGGGAACTCTTAAAGTGGTTGTAAACCCCACTCGGTGATTTTTATCCACAGGTGAGCCTATAATGAGGCCAATAATAAGACATTCCTGGAGGTAAAATGAATATCTCCTGAATGTGCGCCGTTTAGGAAATATTCGAGGGGATTTCCGGGTTTTTTATTTTTTGTATTTTTTTTTTTCCTTGAAAATCACCCCCCATGTTGTTCGCACCAAAACCTATAGAGGGCGGTATTAATATGTAATGTAGTTTTTTTAAAAATGTTGTTTATTTTTTTAAAAAATGACTTAGCAGTCCCCTCCGAGCCCGTTCCTATCTTCAGTGTGGGCAGCCGAAACCCGCTGGTATGTCCTTCCGGGATATGGTGCTGCTGGCTACCCAGCATGTACCTCCCGATCCTGCGCATAAACACCATAGTGATGCTACGAGCGGGCAAGTATTTCCTCCCGGGATTGATGACAATCATATTCCAGGAGACATTGTACAGCCGGACATGACGTTCCTCACCGTTGCTCGGTACTGTGGAAGTAAGGAGAACAATTTTTGCTTGGAACAAAAAAAAAAATACCCCCAATGAGAATACGGGAACTTGTCAGGAACGCGGGGGAGGAGTTGATAAAATGCCTGGAACTCCGCCTCCGCCCTGCATGCAGCCAGTGACATCTCCGGGGCATACGCTCTGAAGGTCCAGCATTCCTTGCCGGAACTTCAGCGCTTCCTACCGGAAACCGATAGGGCTCCTGCGCTTGTGCACGGGAGTGACGTCATCGCGGCTGCGGCCAATCACATAGCCTGAGTGTGTGAACCCGGAAGAAAGATTGGGGGGAAGATGTCGGCCCTCTCAGTGGTGACAGTAAAGCTCTGAGGGGCTTCGTTCTAGTATACCATCCCCCCCCACACATTATACCATCACCTTGCAGGTTGGTTTTTATTTTTTTGCATCGTCTGCCCTTTTTTTAACTTTCCATCTATTAAATCTTCTGCCGTTGTTGTTGTTGTTGTTGTTGTTGTTGTTGTTGTTTTACCTTTTGGATAGTAAAAATTTAAGTTTCTGCCAGTAAATCCCTTCTACAGCCCACTTCCTGTTTCTTGTCTGGTCATTAGCCTAGGATTATGACTTCATTCACAGCTCTCTTTCACTCTCATGAGAGTTTGACAGGAAGGGAGGGGTGGGGGTGAGCCATAAGAGGGCCAATGAGAGCTGCAGAGCTGGAGGTGTGCCTCTGTGTGTCTATGGAAATCCAGGACGTGAACAGGCAGCAGCTTCAGCTGCCCACAGTTAAAATGGATGCAGCCAGTGGAGGGAGATTTTGGTAATATTTGGCATATTTGGTAAGTACAGAATCGCAGTATATATAAATTAATATGCAAAGTGGTTGGAGGGAAGTTCAGAATGGCAAAGATGTTTTTATTACAAATTAAGTGAGCAGACTGCGGCTCCTCTTCCTCTTTAAAGTGGTTGTAAATCCCCCCCCCCCCCAAAAAAAACCCTGCAAGACAAAGGCATAATGAGCTAGTAGTGCATTGCATACTAGCTCATTATGAAATACTCACCTTAGATTCGTAGCCCCCACAGCGGTCCCAATACACCGCTCCGGAGTTACTTTCGGGTACCGCGGGCTCCGGCGCTATGATTGGCCGGAGCCGCGATGACGTCACTGGTAATGGCACACTAGCTGAAGCAACAGCACGAATGTCCTGTTGCTTCAGTGCGCATGTGCCGATGACCTCACTGGTACGATGCACTATCTTCAGTGCGCATGTGCCGATGACGTCACTGGTAACGACACACTATCTTCAGTGCGCATGTGCCGATGACGTCACTGGTAACGGCACACTATCTTCAGTGCGCATGTGCCGATGACGTCACTGGTAACGACACACTATCTTCAGTGCGCATGTGCAGATGACGTCACTGGTAACGGCACACTATCTTCAGTGCGCATGTGCCGATGACGTCACTGGTAACGACACACTATCTTCAGTGCGCATGTGCAGATGACATCACTGGTAATGGCACACTATCTTCAGTGCGCATGTGCCGATGACGTCACTGGTAACGGCACACTATCTTCAGTGCGCATGTGCCGATGACGTCACTGGTAACGACACACTATCTTCAGTGCGCATGTGCAGATGACGTCACTGGTAACGGCACACTATCTTCAGTGCGCATGTGCCGATGACGTCACTGGTAACGACACACTATCTTCAGTGCGCATGTGCCGATGACATCACTGGTAACGGCACACTATCTTCAATGCGCATGTGCCGATGACGTCACTGGTAACGACACACTATCTTCAATGCGCATGTGCCGATGACGTCACTGGTAACGACACACTATCTTCAGTGCGCATGTGCCGATGACGTCACTGGTAACGGTACACTATCTTCAGTGCGCATGTGCCGATGACATCACTGGTAATGGCACACTATCTTCAGTGCGCATGTGCCGATGACGTCACTGGTACGATGCACTATCTTCAGTGCGCATGTGCAGATGACGTCACTGGTAACGACACACTATCTTCAGTGCGCATGTGCCGATGACATCACTGGTAATGGCACACTATCTTCAGTGCGCATGTGCTGATGACATCACTGGTAATGGCACACTATCTTCAGTGCGCATGTGCCGATGACATCACTGGTAACGGCACACTATCTTCAGTGCGCATGTGCCGATGACGTCACTGGTAACGGCACACTATCTTCAGTGCGCATGTGCCGATGACATCACTGGTAATGGCACACTATCTTCAGTGCGCATGTGCCGATGACATCACTGGTAATGGCACACTATCTTCAGTGCGCATGTGCCGATGACGTCACTGGTAACGGCACACTATCTTCAATGCGCATGTGCCGATGACGTCACTGGTAACGACACACTATCTTCAGTGCGCATGTGCCGATGACGTCACTGGTAACGGCACACTATCTTCAGTGCGCATGTGCCGATGACGTCACTGGTAACGGCACACTATCTTCAGTGCGCATGTGCAGATGACGTCGGCACATGCTGATACAGAGGATATGTGCAGGTTTAGTAGATATCCGGGGTAGCTACAGGTAGGTCTTATTATAGGCTTACCTGTAGTAAAAAGCAGTCTGTAAGGGTTTACAACCACTTCCACCCCGGACCATTTGGCTGGCCAAAGACCAGAGCGCTTGTTGCGATTCGGCACTGCGTCGCTTTAACTGACAATTACGCAGTCGTGCGACGTGGCTCCCAAACAAAATTGATGTCCTTTTTTCCACACAAATAGAGCTTTCTTTTGGTGGTATTTGATCACCTCTGCGGTTTTTTATTTTTTGCGCTATAAAAAAAAAATTGCAACAATTTTGAAAAAAAAAGCAATATTTTTTACTTTTTGCTATAATAATTATCCCCAAAAAATATATTAAAAAAATTTTTTTTCCTCAGTTTAGGCCGATATGCATTCTTCTACATATTTTTGGTAAAAAAAAAATCGCAATAAGTGTATATTGATTGGTTTGCGCAAAAGTTATAGCGTCTACAAAATAGGGGATAGTTTTATGGCATTTTTATTAATAATTTTTTTTTTTTACTAGTAATGGCGGCGATCAGCGATCTTTATCGTGACTTCGACATTATGGTGGACATGTTGGACACTTTTGGCGCGATTTTGGGACCATTGTCATTTATACAGCGATCAGCGCGATTAAAAATGCATTGATTGCTGTGTAAATGTGACTGGCAGTGAAGGTGTTGACCACTAGGGGGCGGGGAGGGGTTAAGTGTGTCCTAGGGGAGTGATTTTAACTGTGGGGGGGAGGGGCTACGTGTGACACAACACTGATCACGGCTCCCGATTACAGGGAGCAGAGATCAGTGTCCTGTCACTAGGCAGAATGGGGATTGTTTACATCAGCATTTCCCCGTTCTTCCTCTCCGTGAGACGATCGCGGGTATCCCCGCGGACATCGAGTCCACTCATGGAGCTCCCGGCGGGCGCACGTGCAAGCCGCCTCTTTAAGGGCAACGTACAGGTACGTGATTCTGCCTCTACATTCCCTTCTGCCGCAGTATATCTGCGTGAGGCGGTCGGGAAGAGGTTAAGGCGTCAGCCTACCAAGACATTTTTCTTCATAAATTTAGATCAATATGTGTTCTACTCCATACAGTCAGGTCCATAAATATTGGGACATGGACAGAATTCTAATCTTTTTGGCTCTATACACCACCACAATGGGTTTAAAATGAAATGAACAAGATGTGCTTTAACAGCAGACTTTCAGCTTTAATTTGAGGGTATTTACATCCAAATCAGGTGATCGGTGTTGGAATTACAACAGTTTGTATATGTGCCTCCCACTTTTTAAGGGACCAAAAGTAATGGGACAGATTAACAATCATCCATTAAACTTTCACTTTGTAATACTTGGTTGCAAATCCTTTGCAGTCAATTACAGCCTGAAGTCTGGAACGCATAGACATCACCAGACGCTGGGTTTCATCCCTGGTGATGCTCTGCCAGGCCTCTACTGCAACTGTCTTCAGTGCCTGCTTGTTCTTGGGGCATTTTCCCTTCAGTTTTGTCTTCAGCAAGTGAAATGCATGCTCAATCGGATTCAGGTCAGGTGATTGACTTGGCCATTGCATAACATTCCACTTCTTTCCCTTAAAAAACTCTTTGGTTGCTTTCGCAGTATGCTTCGGGTCATTGTCCATCGGGTGAGGCCCAGGCAGGGACCCTCAGGAGTGTGGGCGGCGTCTCAAGCCCTCACCCACCCTGGAGCTGATCTTGTATGTTTTGTACGAGCCACTGGAGCAGTACACAAGTCTTTTATGTCAGTGAGCCTTAACCACTTTCCCACTGGAAGATTTACCCCCCCCCCCCCTTCATGACCAGGCCATTTTTTTGTGATACGGCACTGCGTTCTTTAACTGACGCTGTACCCAAATAATGTTACATAGTAGGTGAGGTTGAAAAAAGACACAAGTCCATCAAGTCCAACCTATGTGTGTGATTTTATGTCAGTATTACATTATATATATCCCTGTATGTTGCGGTCGTTCAGGTTCTTATCTAATCGTTTTTTGAAGCTATCGATGCCCCCCGCTGAGACCACCGCCTGTGGAAGGGAATTCCACATTACCCTTTAAGGGTAAACCTCTTTTCTTCTCATTTTAATGTGTGGCCACAAGTCTTGTTAAACATGCAAAAAAAGTTTTATCCCTATTGTGGGGTCACCAGTACGGGATTTGTATATTGAAATCATATCCCCTCTCAAGCGTCTCTTCTCCAGAGAGAATATGTTCAGAGCTCACAACCTCATAACTAAGATCCTCCAGACCCTTTATTAGCTTTGTTGTCCTTCTTTGTACTCGCTCCATTTCCAGTACATCCTTCCTGAGGACTGGTGCCCAGAACTAGACAGCATACTCCAGGTGCGGCCGGACCAGAGTCGTGTAGAGCGGGAGAATTATCGTTTTATCTCTGGAGTTGATCCCCTTTTTAATGCCAATATTCTGTTTGCTTTGTTAGCAGCAGCTTGGCATTGCTGAGCCTATCATCTACTAGGACCCCCAGGTCCTTTTCCATCCTAGATTCCCCCAGAGGTTCTCCCCCCAGTCTATAGATTGCATTCAGATTTTTGCCACCCAAATGCATTATTTTACATTTTTCTACATTGAACCTCATTTGCCATGTAGTCGCCCCTCCCCCATTCATTTGTTCAGATCTTTTTGCAAGGTTTCCACATCCTGCAGAGAAGTTATTGCCCTGCTTAGCTTAGTATTGTCCACAAATAGATATTGAACTGTTTATCCCCATCCTCCAGGTCATTTATGAACAAATTAAATAGGATTGGTCCCAGCACAGAACCCTGGGGGGACCCCACTACCCACCCCTGACCATTCCGAGTACTCCCCATTTATCACCACCCTCTGAACTTGCCCTTGTAGCCAGTTTTCAATCCATGTACTCACCCTATGGTCCATGCCAACGCACCTTATTTTGACACAGTTCCCCATAATCGTTTACTGTACAAATGCTTTTGCAAAATCCAGATACACCATGTCTATGGGCCTTCCTTTATCTAGATGGCAACTCACCTCCTCATAGATGGTTGGTAGATTGGTTCTTCATGAATCCATGCTGATTACTGCTAATGATACCGTTCTCATTACTAAAATCTTGTATATACTCCCTTATCATCCCCTCCAAGAGCTTGCATACTATTGATGTTAGGCTAACTGGTCTGTAATTCCCAGGGATGTATTTTGGGCCCTTTTTAAATATTGGTGCTACATTGGCTTTTCTCCAATCAGCTGGTACCATTCCAGTCAGTAGACTGTCAGGAAAAATTAGGAACAACGGTCTGGCAATTACTTGACTGAGTTCCCTAAGTACCCTCGGGTGCAAGTCATCTGGTCACAGTGATTTATTAATGTTAAGTTTCCCAAGTCTAAATTTAATCCTGTCCTCAGTTAACCATGGAGGTGCTTCCTGTGATGTGTCATGAGGATAAACACTGCAGTTTTGGTTACTGAAGCCCCCCGATTCCCTCGTGAAGACTGAGGAGAAGAATAAATTCAATACCTTCGCCATCTCCCCATCCTTTGTAACCAGATGTCCTTCCTCATTCTTTATGGGGCCAATATGGTCTGTCCTCCCTTTTTTACTGTTTACATACTTAAAGAATTTCTTGGGATTTTTTTTGCTCTCCTCCGCTATGTGTCTTTCGTGTTCTATCTTAGCCGCCCTAATTACACCCTTACATTTCTTATTGCATTCCTTAGAAAGTCTGAATGCTGATCCCTCAACCTTGTATTTTTTGAAGGCCTTCTCCTTTGCTTTTATATGCATTTTCACATTGGCCATCCAGGACTTTTGTTCGCACTTTTTTAAATGTATTACCCAATGGGATGCATTGGCTAATGCCCTTATTTAATATGCTCTTAAAGCGAACCCATCTCTCCTCCGTATTCTTTGTTCCTAAGATTTTATCCCAGTTTATGCCTTCTAGCAAGGTTTGTAGTTTAGGGAAGTTGGCTCTTTTGAAATTCAGTGTCTGTATTCCCATTTTGTTTCCTTTTTGTGTGATTTATACTGAAGCCAATTGACCTGTAATCGCTGTTACCTAAAATGCCCTGTATTTCCACATCCGTGATCAGGTCTGTATTGTTGGTAATCAGTAGATCTAGTAACGCTTTATTTCTAGTTGGTGCACCTACCATCTGAACCATGAAAATGTCCTGCAAGACATTAAGGAACTGGCGAGCCTTATATGAATGCGCGGTTCCCTCCGCCCAGTTTATGTCTGGATAATTAAAATCACCCATTATGATAACACTTCCCATCCTTGCTGCTAATACAAATTGTAATGTTAATATCAGACACCTTGCCCTTGGTATCAGTTGTGGTTCTTAAAGTGTAAGTAAACCCCCCTATCTTTTCAGCCAAGGAAGCTGCCAACTTTGCCTCTGTTTAATCTACAACTGCCATGATGCTGCACATGTGATCAGTTATGACACCAGCCATTGGATGGTTTGACAGTTTGGTTGAGAGCACAACCAATGGGAGTATTACATTTCCTGCACGTGCCGGAAATGAAGGTGTTTTATGGATGTGTTTACTTCTGCTTCAAAAGGCTATAAGAGCTCCTTAACTTTTTTTTTAATCCTCTCAATATGAACATGTTTCTTCATCTCCAGAAACTGGTGACGAAATATGAGAGATCACCTTGGGGTGTCCACTTTCCAAAAAAGGGGTCATTTTGGAGGTGCTGGCATTTTTATTTGGTATGTTTAATACTTTCGGAAATAAGAGAAACAGGATTTTTTTCCCCAAAATGTGCTGTTCCTCCTTCATGTCTGTTATAGTTACATAGTTAGTAAGGTTGAATAAAGACACCAGTCCATCCTGAGTGTTGTCTCTCAAAACGAGCAGGATTCAAGCCAAAAGCGGTGTGCAGTACTGCTTTTGGCCTGAGGTGGGAGGGCGCCGAAGGGAGCCGAACAGCGCCAATCATTAGCGTTCGGAAATGCACGGATAGGCCCGAGGACAGTTCGTGAACGGAGTCTTCCCGAGGTTTGCCGAGGTCAGCCGAAGTGTGCTCGGGCCGTTTCTGAGGCTCTCCGGCGCCTCTGGCCGCATGCGGTATTGCATCCCATTGAAGTCGATGCGGAACAAATTATTTTCGTTTCAATTGACTTCACTGGGAAAACTCGCTTTGATATGCGAGTACTTTGGATTACGAGCATTCTCCTGGAACAGATCCGAGGTTCCACTGTACTAACATCACACATGTTTGGCCTGTTTGTTCTATATACAATATATACAGCAGCTATTCTCAGCTAAGGTTGCTCCAGAGGTTGTCTGGAGTTTCTTGAGCTGTGGTTGGTTGACCTCCCATCTGATTGTGTTTGCATAGTTTCGGGTCCAGTGCCACTTCACACCGCCATCAGCATGACACCAATGATCTTTATGACGGTCTGTAAATGTGGCATTCTGACCACCATTGTAGGAAGAATTTTCTTTCCATTGATCATATGTATAAGAGGGACATTCTTTCCATTGGCCATTAATGTAAGAGGGACATTCTTTCCATTGACCACCAATGGAGGGAGTCATCCTTCCCACTGACTCCTATGAATTATATCAAGGGTTCCTCTAGTGTAAAAGGGGTTGATATATGGCATATAAAAAGGGCAGACCAGGCAGCTGCCCGGGCCCCAGACTACACTTCATGCGTATATATACACGGCCTATACCTGCAAACATTATACCTGCAGCCATAATATGACCAATTTAAAGAGACTAGACCTATAGTGTTTCCCACTGCCATCCCATGGCTGAAGGGGGATCTAGTGGTAAAGTATGGGGCGAGATTCCTCACCCTGCTGTCATTCCTCACCCTGCTGTCATTCCTCATTATATTTATTATTAGAGAAAAGAAGAAAAAAACCTTCACATACAAAGACAATTAAGGTATGACCAATCTTTATTGGCGATAAATCCATAGAAGGAAATGATTGTTGGGCTTCGGAGAACATCGGAGATCAGTCATGGTTATCCTAGGACTCCTCAAAGGCGGGGCCTTTTTACACCCCTAAACCTTCGGATGATTGAGAGGAAGGCGAAAACCCCCCCAGTCAGATGGGCTCCAAGGGGGAAAAAATTCCTTCCTGACCCCCTAAGGCGATCGGATTGTCCCTGAATCATCAGTCTAGGGTGCCCAGTTCATCTCATATAGAGAAAAAACATACATTTTATGCACAATGCCAAGCTCCACCCGCCAAGATTATGCCCAAAGTGTATACATGTTATGTATGGTGCTATGTAGACATGATATGTCTACATAGACATGTTATGTATGGTTCTATGTATTGCAGGTATGTATGCAATAAAACACACTTACCTGCTTGTTCACAATCATCTTTGGGGCTCATTCAGAATATATGCATTGAGCGTCCCCACAGATCAGTGCCCCCCCACTGATCAATGCATCCGCCCGCCGCACCGATTCCTCATGTTTTCTGTGCCCAGGCCCCTACAGTAGGACCGGTGGTACCCCCCTATTGGTGGCCCTGGTGGTGCTATGTAGACGTGCTGTGTATGATGGTATGTATGGTTCTATGTATGCAGGTATGTATGCAATAAAACACACTTACCTGCTTGTTCACAATCCTCTTTGGGGCTCATTCAGAATATATGCATTGAGCATCTGCACAGATCAGTGCCCCCCCACTGATCAGTGCCTCTGCCCACTGCACCGATTCCTCATGTTTTCTGTGCTCAGCCCCCTACAGGAGGACCAGTGGTACCCCCTTATTGGTGACCCTGATGGTGGTATGTATAGTGGTATGTATGGTGCTAGGTAGGCATGCTGTGTATGGTGGTATGTATGCTGCTATGTATGGTGGAGGGATATCAAAGCCAGTGCGCCAGGTAGCCACAATTATCTCCACTCAGTACTCCTCATGTTGCCATCTCACACCAGGCACATCTCTGTTAATGTCAAATCCCCTCGGATGGTGGTAACGAGGCTCTGCCCTCAGATAATGGCAATGAGGCTCTTCCCTTGGATGGTGTGGACCAGGCTCTGCCCTTGGATGGTGGCGACCAGGCTCTCTATTGATGTCGCTGTCCCTCAGATGGTGGTAACGAGGCTCTACCCTCGGATGTTGGCGTCGGGACTCTCTGACGTCATTGCCTCTTAGATGGTGGTAATAAGGGTCTTCTCTCAAATGGTGGTGAGCAGGCTCTCTGTTGATGTCATTGCCCCTCGGATGGTGGTAATAAGGGTCTCCCCCCAAATGGTGGTGAGGAGGCTCTCTGTTAATGTCATTGCCCCTCAGATGGTGGTAATAAGGCTCTTCCCTCAAATGGTGGTGAGGAGGCTCTCTGTTAATGTCATTGCCGCTCGGATGGTGGTAATAAGGCTCTTCCCTCAAATGGGGGTGAGGAGGCTCTCTGTTAATGTCATTGCCGTTCGGATGGTGGTGATGAAGCTCTTCCCTCAAATGGTGGTGACGAGGCTCTCTGTTAATATCATTGCCGCGCGGATGGTGGTGATGAGGCTCTTCCCTCAAATGGTGGTGAGGAGGCTCTCTGTTAATGTCATTGCCCCTCGGATGGTGGTAATAAGGCTCTTCCCTCAAATGGTGGTGACGAGGCTCTCTGTTAATGTCATTGCCCCTCGGATGGTGGTGATGAGGCTCTTCCCTCAAATGGTGGTGACGAGGCTCTCTGTTAATGTCATTGCCCCTCGGATGGTGGTAATAAGGCTCTTCCCTCAAATGGTGGTGAGGAGGCTCTCTGTTAATGTCATTGCCCCTCGGATGGTGGTGATGAGGCTCTCTGTTGATGTCATTGCCCCTCGGATGGTGGTGATGAGGCTCTCTGTTGATGTCATTGCCCCTCGGATGGTGGTGATGAGGCTCTCTGTTAATGTCATTGCCCCTCGGATGGTGGTGATGAGGCTCTCTGTTGATGTCATTGCCCCTCGGATGGTGGTGATGAGGCTCTCTGTTGATGTCATTGCCCCTCGGATGGTGGTGATGAGGCTCTCTGTTGATGTCATTGCCCCTCGGATGGTGGTGATGAGGCTCTCTGTTGATGTCATTGCCCCTCGGATGGTGGTGATGAGGCTCTCTGTTGATGTCATTGCCCCTCGGATGGTGGTGATGAGGCTCTCTGTTGATGTCATTACCCCTCGGATGGTGGTAATAAGGCTCTTCCCTCAAATGGTGGTGAGGAGGCTCTCTGTTGATGTCATTGCCCCTCGGATGGTGGTGATGAGGCTCTCTGTTGATGTCATTGCCCCTCGGATGGTGGTGATGAGGCTCTCTGTTGATGTCATTGCCCCTCGGATGGTGGTGATGAGGCTCTCTGTTGATGTCATTGCCCCTCGGATGGTGGTGATGAGGCTCTCTGTTGATGTCATTACCCCTCGGATGGTGGTAATAAGGCTCTTCCCTCAAATGGTGGTGAGGAGGCTCTCTGTTGATGTCATTGCCCCTCGGATGGTGGTGATGAGCCTCTCTGTTGATGTCATTGCCCCTCGGATGGTGGTGATGAGCCTCTCTGTTGATGTCATTGCCCCTCGGATGGTGGTGATGAGCCTCTCTGTTGATGTCATTGCCCCTCGGATGGTGGTGATGAGCCTTTCTGTTGATGTCATTGCCCCTCGGATGGTGGTGATGAGGCTCTCTGTTGATGTTGCTGGTTTTCCAGTGGTGATTATTAGGCCACTGGCTGCAATTCACATTCTTGCTCAGGTAGGTGAATCCGTCAAATTTCTTCTGCTTCCATAGAGCTATTGGCCTCCCTTGGTCTACATTTTGAATGAATTCATCCCCTGGAACTCCTTCACTCAGGTGTTCGTTATGAATCTGGAAAGAGAAAAAAGTATTTTGTCAATGTTTCTGATTGATACAGAAAAAAAATCCCTAGAAATCTCCCATTCTCATTGCGCTGGGACTCCTCCCTTATCCGTATACTTACATGTCGAGATGGAAATGGTGGCGGTGAATTCCCTTTCTCTGTCTCCTTCCAGTCCACCTTCCAAAAGAAGGGGTGTTCTCTGATATCTCTTACTTGCCTCATCCGCATCTCTTGGTCTTTACATAAGAACTGTAAAGAGAAAAAAATTGAATAAGATACACTGGAATAACATGAACAATCTATGAACAATTTTATATTTGATTCTGACAGTTACATATTTCAGTTCCTATTGTTTTGCCTTCTAATCTGCTACTATGTTCTGATTGGATTGGATGGTAGCATGGTGCCTTATTTGTGTCATATTAGTTCAGAATAGTTCTTAAAGGAAAGAAACATCAGATATTTTGTAATTAGGAATGTATTAAAAAAGAGCTTTCTATGAAATCTGCACCTGCCATGATTTTTCTTGTGACTCTGGCAGTCCCAGGGGAGTTCTATAAGTTGTCTGTGCAAGGAATCTCCCCAGAAATGTAATTCTATGTGTGTGCGATTGGCCCCATCACTATCCAACGGAACCACCCAGACCATGAATTAAAAAGTTTTTAATTTAATTTAAGGGTTTTAGGGGACACAATGGCTGCAGCTTTCCTCACACATCCTCTGCAATAGGATTTCCATTTTTTTGGATTGTACTATCTATGACTTTTCCATGTCTAAAGGGACACAAGGGCTTCTTCTTTCCTTATGACAGGGGAAGGCAGATCCTTCCATTAAGCAGTCAGCTTGCTGAAAGTACTGCTATGACCTCCATCGATATGTGCCGGTAAGAAGGTGGAATCGTGTTTTCTAAAATCCTATTAAGATATACTGTATGTAACAGGGAAAGGACATTGTCACTTAAAAGATGTAAAAGTTCTATGTACACTTACCCTCTCTATGATGTCATGGAGATTAGTGTCTATTATATGTGGATAATACGGTTCCATGGTGATCACGATCATCTCTTCTTCCTCTGTGGACTCCTTGCCGGTAAGAAATGGATGAATGCCGAAAGTCATCTTATGTACTATTACTCCCAGGGAGAAATAATCAACCATGCCGAAGTATGGAATGTTGTAAAGGACCTGTAGAAACATAATGGAGAGAAAGAAGAATGAGCTCATTGTTGGGTAGAGGACAGAGATGACTTAATGCTGATATATGTGATCTATGAATCCTCCCAGGACTCCCAAAATTGTGCTCAAAAGACATCAAACCGAGGCAGAGCTTGTGAGTATTGGAGGTGGGGCTTTAGGTCTCGCAGAGACACAAAAGGAAATTGGTTGAAGTCTTCCAAATTGAGGTAAATTTCACCAGAACAGGTCTGCCCATTGAAGGTTTCTCCTCACCTCATGTTCTGGGGAAAAATCTAAAACTCTCACTTTCTTTCTCGATGACAATGGTCACCAAATACAAACCAATAGGGACAAATACACCTGGAATATAGTTCCAGCCTGGAAACCTACTGAAAGCAACCAGGTCACCAGTAAAGAAATTCTTAATTTAGTGAAAAGTTACCTCCCTTTAGCTTATCTCTATATCCCATAATAACAAATATTACAATTAGGTCTAATATCAGGTGGATAGCAAGTATCTTACCTCTGGCGCCATGTACCCTGGTGTCCCCGTTTGTCCTTGAATCCTCGTGGACTCCGTAACACCGACTTCTGCCAAGCCGAAATCGGCTATTTTGATGTGCCCGGCGTCGTCCAAAAGGATATTTGCAGGCTTGATGTCTCTGTGGACGATCTCCCTAGAATGCAGAAACTGCAGACCGCAGATCATTTCCGCTATGAAGTATCTGATGGGGGAAAGAGATAGATGAATTAGCATCACAAATCATCACAGAGTAATGAAATCTAAAGATGAAATGACTTCCCCCTGTAATACATAGGGGTATGGATGGACGAGGCTCAGATGAAGGGGCTGACTACATCACTGGCTGTCCTCAGTGGTCAGTCACCCATCCAGAGTGACCCGTTCATTGATCTTACCTTATGGTGTCCTCAGGAAATGGAGCTTCTGCCAAGGCATCATAGAGATCCCCTCTGCCCAGGCATTCCATGACAAAGACGAGATGATTCTGTGTGAACACAAGAGATAAAGTTTACATTATAGACATGCAGGATTTAATTTTGTGGAAGAATAGACAGACACACTTCATTTAGGAAGACCAGACAGAGGAACTACGTAGGCCGCCATTGCTGGACTGTCCTTATTGCAATTCTAGTTCTGTCTGGTCTGGTAAAGAAATTGGAAGGTGAAAAGACTTACCTTTGTCTGGAACGTTCCAAACAGATGTGTAATAAATGGGCACTCTCCGGCTTCTTTCAGCACATCGCGTTCCAAGAAAACCATCTCACAATCATGAAGTATTCTTCTCTTTTCCACAAGTTTAACCGCCAGCTTCTGGTCAATGGCGGGATGAGAGGCCAACATCACCTTCCCAAAGGACCCCTGTCCAAGGACTCTATATGTGGTCATGTGTTCAAAGGAGAGTACGCATGACTGGTCCTTGATGACCACGCTGGATAGGACTGGTGAGGCGATCTCATGGTTTGTGCTGCTGATGGATGAAGATTGTAGACTCTCAACACCACTGCTGAGTCTAATAGATGAAGATTGGTTTTCCTTGTCCTCGGTGGATGGACTGTCTGCAGTATTGTTGTCCTCGGTGGATGGACTGTCTGCAGTATTGTTGCCCTCGGTGGATGGACTGTCTGCAGTATTGTTGTCCTCGGTGGATGGACTGTCTGCAGTATTGTTGTCCTCGGTGGATGGACTGTCTGCAGTATTGTTGTCCTCGGTGGATGGACTGTCTGCAGTATTGTTGCCCTCGGTGGATGGACTGTCTGCAGTATTGTTGTCCTCGGTGGATGGACTGTCTGCAGTATTGTTGTCCTCGGTGGATGGACTGTCTGCAGTATTGTTGTCCTCGGTGGATGGACTGTCTGCAGTATTGTTGTCCTCGGTGGATGGACTGTCTGCAGTATTGTTGTCCTCGGTGGATGGACTGTCTGCAGTATTGTTGTCCTCGGTGGATGGACTGTCTGCAGTATTGTTGTCCTCGGTGGATGGACTGTCTGCAGTATTGTTGTCCTCGGTGGATGGACTGTCTGTAGTATTGTTGTCCTCGGTGGATGGACTGTCTGTAGTATTGTTGTCCTCGGTGGATGGACTGTCTGCAGTATTGTTGTCCTCGGTGGATGGACTGTCTGCAGTATTGTTGTCCTCGGTGGATGGACTGTCTGCAGTATTGTTGTCCTTGGTGGATGGACTGTCTGCAGTATTGTTGTCCTCGGTGGATGGACTGTCTGCAGTATTGTTGTCCTCGGTGGATGGACTGTCTGCAGTATTGTTGTCCTCGGTGGATGGACTGTCTGCAGTATTGTTGTCCTCGCTGGATGGACTGTCTGCAGTATTGTTGTCCTCGCTGGATGGACTGTCTGCAGTATTGTTGTCCTCGCTGGATGGACTGTCTGCAGTATTGTTGTGCTCGGTGGATGGACTGTCTGCAGTATTGTTGTCCTCGGTGGATGGACTGTCTGCAGTATTGTTGTCCTCGGTGGATGGACTGTCTGCAGTATTGTTGTCCTCGGTGGATGGACTGTCTGCAGTATTGTTGTCCTCGGCGGATGGACTGTCTGCAGTATTGTTGTCCTCGGCGGATGGACTGTCTGCAGTACTGTTGTCCTCCATAGTCTCAGACTGTACAGTCTCCTGGTCCTCATTGGTGGATGGAGTGACATGCATGTCCTTGTCCTCCATGGTTGGGTCCTGTACAGTCTTCTGGTCCTTGATGACCACGCTGGATGAAGATTGTAGACTCTCAACACCACTGCTGAGTCTAATAGATGAAGATTGATTTTCCTTGTCCTCAGTGAAGGGACTGACTGCAGTATTGTTGTCCTCGGTGGATGGACTGGCTGCAGTATTGTTGTCCTCGGTGGATGGACTGACTGCAGTAATGTTGTCCTCGGATGGACTGTCTGCAGAACTGTTGTCCTCCATACTCTCAGAATGTACAGTCTCCTGGTCCTCATTGGTGGATGGAGTGACATGCATGTCCTTGTCCTCCATGGTTGGGTCCTGTACAGTCTTCTGGTCCTTGATGACCACGCTGGATGAAGATTGTAGACTCTCAACACCACTGCTGAGTCTAATAGATGAAGATTGATTTTCCTTGTCCTCAGTGAAGGGACTGACTGCAGTATTGTTGTCCTCGGTGGATGGACTGTCTGCAGTATTGTTGTCCTCGGTGGATGGACTGACTGCAGTAATTTTGTCCTCGGTGGATGGACTGTCTGCAGTATTGTTGTCCTCGGTGGATGGACTGTCTGCAGAACAGTTGTCTTCCATAGTCTCAGACTGTACAGTCTCCTGGTCCTCCTTGGTGGATGGAGTGACATGCATGTCCTTGTCCTCCATGGTTGGGTCCTGTACAGTCTTCTGGACCTTATTGGTGGATGGAGTGACTTGGTTTTTTTCGTCCTCCATCATTTTATCCAGTTCAGCCTTACTGATGTACGGAATCCGTATGTAAGGCTGTCTGACGTTGAGATGTTCTTCAATTTGTCCTGGAGAGAGAAGAAGAAAACAGTCATTTTTATTCTTGCTCTTTACACGTGATTGATCGATCTTACACAGAATCGGTGGACATTGAGATGGATTGTCTATTACACATATGGGTGTCATCTGTGTTATGGAAATAATCTCTTATTACACCTTTCTCTTCATGGTGATTCTCTATATACATTATGGCAGTATGGGAGTTCTCAGCCCCTGGGGGGGGGGGGGGGGGGGGTCCATTCTCAGTGACTGGCTTTCTATGTCAGAACAAGTGTAAGATAAAAAGTCCCCATGAGATCCCTAACAGTGATTCCCCCCTGAATCTCAACACTAAATCCTACTATGGCAGCCGGAGGGGGCGGTACACATGCTGCAGCCGCGGTTGAGTTTAAACTCAGTCATTGGGGTTGGGGGTTTCATATACTGCGTGTTCATGTGACTATATATATATACTGTATATCTACATGTGTGTGTATACAAATATAATATGTATATATAAATAAACAAAAATCAAATAATTTACATTTTATATATATATATATATATATATATATATATATATATATATATATATATATACCGTATATACTCGAGTATAAGTCGTTCCAAGTATAAGTCGAGGCCCTAATTTACCACACAAAAAATGGGAAAAACGTATTGACCCGAGTATAAGACGAGGGTGAGAAATGCACAGCTACTGGAAGTGGAAAAGAGGGTCAACAATGCCCATTTGCAGCCTCACTGTGCCCATTTGCAGCCATAGGTCCCCTGAACTTCAAACTCGGTAGTTAAGGGTTCCTAGATACCCCCTAGCTGCAGCCAAAATTTGGGGTCTCTGAACCCAAAGGGTCCCGAAATGACATTGCTGCAGATGGACACAGTTAACCGAATTTGGGGCCCCGTATCTCGGGGCCACTTAGTGCTAAGAACCCCAAATTTGGTGTGCAAACCCAGTGGAACTAGCACCATAAAATTTCCAAAGCTGGGGTTTCTAGCACCAAGTGACCCCGAGATACAGGGCCCCAAAAATCAGTTCAGAAAATGTCAAGCACTTTTCTGCAGCAGAGAATGACATTTTCCGAACCGATTTTGCGGCCCCGTATCTCAGGGCCACTTGGTGCTAGGAACCCCAACTTTGGATATGTTATGGTACCAGTTCCACTGGGTTTGCATACCAAATTTGGGGTTCCTAGCACCAAGTGGCCCTGAGATATGGGGCCCCAAAGTCGGTTCAGAAAATGTCAAGCACTTTTCTGCAGCAGAGAATGACATTTTCCGAACCAATTTTGGGGCCCCGTATCTCAGGGACACTTAGTGCTAGGAACTTCAGCTTTGGATATGTTGTGGTACCAGTTCCACTGGGTTTGCACACCAAATTTGGGGTTCCTAGCACCAAGTGGCCCTGAGATACGGGGCCCCAAAGTCGGTTCGGAAAATGAAATTTTTTGCTGCAGAAAAGTGCTTGACTCGAGTATAAGTCAAGGGGGGCACTTTCAGCACAAAAAAAGTGCTGAAAAATTCGACTTATACTCGAGTATATATATATATATATATATATATATAATTACAAAAAATTAATTATTATATATACAAATAAATAAATATAAAAAATATATTTTTTTTTGTTCTATCTATCTATCTATCTATCTATCTATCTATCTATCTATCTATCTATCTATCTATCTATCTATCTATCTATCTACCCTGTTTCCCCGAAAATAAGACCTAGCGTGATTGTCGGTGATGGCTGCAATATAAGCCCTACCCCCCAAATAAGCCCTACCCTGTTTCCCCGAAAATAAGCCCTACCCTGAAAATAAGACCTACAAGGACTTTAACTAGGGCTTATTTGGGGGGTAGGGCTTATATTGCAGCCATCACCGACAATCATGCTAGGTCTTATTTTCGGGGAAACAGGGTATCTATCTATCTATCTATCTATCTATCTATCTATCTATCTATCTATCTGTGTGGATGACACCTATTAGGTTTCCTTGCAGTCCTGAGTATTATATATTAGGCTCGGGTCGCACCTATTGGGGGGGTTTTAGTGAGTTTTCTGATCCCCAGGAATACACGCCAATCCATGTGACATTATTTCCTATGAGTTCCATTCACATCTATGCAATTTCCTGCATTGTGTGTGTTTTTTTTTTTTTGTGGAAATCTGCAGGGACTTTTTTTTTACATGCAGAGCAGTGCATTTTTGGGTCCATAGACTTCAATAAAAGCGCATCAAAAACACATGAAAAACGCTCCTACTTGTGTTTTTTATCTATTTTTGTTGGGATTTTGTGTTTAAAAAAAAAAAAAAAAAGTATGAAAAATGTTGTGGTGTAAACTTAGCCATATACTACTTACCATCAACATCCTCTGGATTGGTGATGGTGATTTTGTGGCGTCGGAAGGGGCAGATTCTGCCTATGGCAGCCCTGATCCTCTTCCCTATTGCCCTGGCTCCTCCCCTATTAGTGGCGGTAGCGGTGGGCGGTGCATTGGTCGGGTGCTCCCCTGTTATTGGGCGCACGTTTAGTAATAAAACGGAATCCTCTTGGTTGGAATTCAGAAGATTCTTGGCCCTGTAACCGTTCTTTCTCAGAAATCGTGTCATTGTTCTCATAGAACGAGTAACACTGCAGAGAGAGAGAGAAATCGCTTCCTGCTCGGTCAGAATACACAAAGCAAGTGAGCTGCAGGTGCTATGTGATTGTATATGTAGGGGGAGGGGGAGCTACACTATGACATCACAGGTCACATGACCTTGCTGCTGGCAGCCATCCAATAGCTGATAAACAAAGGCATTGGACCTTTTTATGTCGGGTTTCTTTAGTAATTATTGTATCAATAAAAGAAATATGAGACCTCTTTTCTTATTTTACATGTTTTCTGTATGCAGCCTATAATAAAATCATTTTATCCCGGTCTGTAGACTGAATTCACACGGCTTCACCAGCTGGATGGGCTGCTCTATTTTTAGCTCCAACTGAAAAAATCACGTTACCATAACGATCCTTATTCATTTTAAAAACTTTTTTTTTTTAACTGACAATCTTTATTGTGGTGTGTGTGAGGTCAATGTACAAAGCTAACACGTTACCATAACGATCCTTACTTTTTAATTCTATAAACCCTTTTTTTTGAGAGAGAGAGATTTATTTTGCTGATGATATTAATCACTGGGGGGGGGGGGGAGGGTTATTATTTTTTTTTATAAAAATAGAGAAGGAAAAAAAACGATTTCTTCTACATTCTGTTATAAATCATTGTAAATAAAAATATGAGGACAGTGCACACTGATTGCTACTAAATGTACAACGAAGAATTGTTCCGGTATTGAGGGGGTTAAATAACGATTTTTATTACATTTGAAATTTGCTTACTGAATGAAGCTAAATACAAATCTTCCTGACCGGGATTTTTCTCGTACGTTTTGTTTACAAGTTTAAATCTGTATATTTTTTTGCTTGAAAATTACTTAATAACCCCCAAAACATTATACTTTTTTTTTTTTTTTTTTTTTTTTTTTTTTAGCAGAGACCCTAGGGAATAAAATGGTGGGTTTTGCAATTTTTTTTTTTATGTCACACGGTATTTGCTCAGCCGTTTTTCAAACACATCGTTTGGGGGGGAAAAAAATGTAAAAAAAAAATTCACTTTAAAAAACATTTAAAAAATGCAAAAAAACCCACAATACACATCCCACTTTTTTTTTTGCAAAATATAAAAGATGAGTAGATACCAAACACGTCACGTCTTTAAAATTGTGCGCGCCTGTACAACGGCGACAAATAGCGTAACTTTTACTATCCATAGGCGACGCTTTAAAAAGCCTTTACAGATTACCACTTCAGATGTACAGAGGAGGTCGGGTGCGATAATTACTGCCCGTGATCTGATGTTCGCGGTGATACCGCACATGTGCGGGACGATCGCGGCTTCCATACATTTAGGACCAATGCACACATTCGTCTTTGGGCGGGGAGTGGGGTGGGGTTTGCACTTTTTTTTTTTTTTGAATGAATAATTTATATTATTTTTTGATTTTTACACTGTTTAATTTTTTTTAATTAATCATTTATATATATTTTTTGATTTTTACACTGTTTCTTAATTTTTTTTTTTATCACTTTTATTGCTCTCACAGGGAATGTAAACATCCCTTGTGACCGAAATAGTCACATGACAGCGAGTGTTTTTGAAAGATCTGGGGTCCCCAAATCCCTCCTTTGCACTTGAAAGTATTCGGAACGCCAAGAACGGCGTTTTTAAATGCTTTTGATTTTTTAAAACTGGCGCCTTTTAAGGCCTCATACACACCGGACAATATAAAAAAAGCCGCCAGTGGCGTTATCTGTAGAAAGCTGTAGCTGTAGTGCGAGTTTTTTTTTTTTTTAGCAAAATTATATTCCCATAAAAGCTTATGGCTCAAAAACGCTGATAAACACCAAATAGCCAATTTTTTTTTTTTTTGCGTTTTTAAGCTTTTAGCAGAGTTAGAGCCTTTTTAAAGCTAAAAAAACTCCTTAAAACCCCAATTAGTTCTGCTAAAAACTTCTGATAACAGCCTATTAGACGTGTGCAATTCGTGTTCCCAATTCATTTTTTAACAAATTTAGACAAATTTGAAAGTGTATCTTCTTATATGACCCGAATACAGAACACCTGAACTCCGTCATTGGGGGGTTCACATCCCTCGTGTGCATGTATGTGACTATATGTATACTGTGTATATATGTATACTGTATATGTGTGTGTGTATATATATGTATACTGTATATGTGTGTGTATATATGTATACTGTGTGTGTGTGTGTATATATATGTATACTGTATATGTGTGTGTGTGTATATATGTATACTGTATATGTGTGTGTGTGTATATATGTATACTGTATATGTGTGTGTGTGTATATATGTATACTGTATATGTATGTGTGTGTGTGTATATATGTATACTGTGTGTGTATGTGTATATATGTATACTGTGTATGTGTGTCTATATATGTATACTGTATGTGTGTGTGTATGTGTATGTATGTATACTGTATATGTATGTGTGTGTGTGTATATATGTATACTGTATATGCATGTGTGTGTGTGTATATATGTATACTGTATATGTGTGTGTATATATGTATACTGTATGTGTGTGTATATATGTATACTGTATGTGTGTGTGTATATATGTATACTGTATATGTGTGTATATATGTATACTGTATATGTGTGTGTGTGTGTGTATATATGTATACTGTGTACTGTATGTGTATATATGTATACTGTATGTGTGTGTATATATGTATACTGTATATGTATGTGTGTGTATATATGTATACTGTATATGTATGTGTGTGTGTGTGTGTATATGTGTGTGTGTGTGTGTGTGTGTGTGTGTATATATGTATGTGTGTGTATATATGTATACTGTATATGTATGTGTGTGTGTGTATATATGTATACTGTATATGTGTATGTGTGTATATATGTATGTGTATGTATACTGTATATGTATGTGTGTGTGTGTGTATATATGCAGAAATAATTAGTGGGAATGCTTCAGCAGTCCCACTATTGTTGTTCATTTTTTATTTATTTTTAATTTCAATTTTATTATTCCGTACGTTTTTTGGCTCTGCGTAACTGATGAAAAAACTGCCCCATGGTCTTGATGGGGCAGTTTTGATTGTGGCAATATGATGGGGCAGTTTTGATTGTGGCAATATGATGGGGCAGTTTTGATTGTGGCAATATGATGGGGCAGATTTGATTGTGGCAATATGATGGGGCAGTTTTGATGGGGCTATTTTTTTTTTCAATCTGGTAGGTTGGCAAAACTGCTTTGATCGATGAGTTTAGGTGACTTATCCAGAGTACTTTTTGTATCTATCACTATCCATATTACTTACCAATCTCGGTGTCTGTATCCCGGTGATGTTTATTGGCTTTACAGCCGAAACCGAAACATCCAACAACGGCTCTGAAACAGCCGCGTACAAATGCCCGGGTTCTCTTCATTTTGATTGGGGTATCTGCAGGCTGGTCACTGATACCTCCTACCATAGTAGCTGCCCTAACTTTGCTCCGTTTCTCTTTGGTGTTTTTCAGAGAAAGAAGCTGATTACATTTAAATCGGTTCATTATTAAGAATAAAGAAACTCGCTTTAAATGTATGACAATAGAAATCGCAATGAAATTGAATTGATGTAAATCAAATCCAATAAAATCGCAAAAATATCTCAGGAGAGATAAAAAGCACGTCTTCACTGGTCAGTGATCTCTGAGCTTCTGGCTGCCTGCCTTCCCTGCACCTGTCTATAGTGGCTCAGCTGATGACATCATAGGCAGAGGTTTTTTTTTTTCAAATCATGACTCAGCAAAAAAAATAACTGCCACTTTTTCTTAAAGGGGCCACGTCCTTATTTGTGAATTCAGCCTGTAAGATCAGTCTACGTATCTAATAGGGATACGGCTCCTGGAAAAACATGTTATTAGTGGGATTGCTTCAGCAGTCCCATTATTGTTATTCGTTTATTTATTAATTTTATTCCGTACGTTTTTTGGCTCTGCGTAACTTCTGCATATTTTCAGCTATTAAAACCATTCAACTTTTAAAATGTTCATACCTTTCAGCTGATGATGGGACTTTTTCAACTTTTTTTTCTACTATTTATACTTTTTAAAATATTAAGCTTTTTATCACTTTTTTTTTAACATTGAAGTCAATGGTTCAAATCCTTAAAATCTTCTTCCGCTCCCAAAAGTTTCAGCTCCTTCATACTTTCACCTACAGACACCAAACAAACTTTAAAATGTTCACAAAATATTCCTCTATCCGGCTATATCTTTTCAGTTTGATATCTTTTACAGTTTTTGTGAAAAAGCTGTTTGTTTAGTGATCATTTCAGGAAATTTCATTTTAACGGCTTTTGTTGCCATGGTTACCAAAGCTTCTGTTATACACAGTGATGGGCGGTGGGGGAGGCGGCTGGAGCATCTCAGCTCTGATTACAGAGCCCGGGGGAGCTCTGTAAATATATATATATATATATATATATATATATATATATATTGTTATATATATCTATATAAATATATATATTGGGTTTCTTTAGTAATTTTTTTATCAATAAAAGAAATATGAGACATCTTTTCTTATTTTACATGTTTTCTATATGCAGCCCATAATAAAATCATTTTATCCCCGTCTGTAGACTGAATTCACACGGCTTCACCAGCTGGATGGGCTGGTTTTTTTTTTAGCTCCAACTGACAAAAATCACGTTACCATAACGATCCTTATTCATTTTAAAAAACTTTTTTTTTTTTTTTTTAACTGACAATCTTTATTGTGGTGTGTGTGAGGTCAATGTACAAAGCTAACACGTTACCATAACGATCCTTACTTTTTAATTCTATAAACCCTTTTTTTTTTTTTTTTTTTGAGAGAGATTTATTTTGCTGATGATATTAATCACTGGGGGGGAGGGGTTATTGTTTTTTTTTTTTTATAAAAATAGAGAAGGAAAAAAATGATTTCTTCTACATTCTGTTATAAATCATTGTAAATAAAAAATATCAGTACAGTGCACTCTGATTACTACTAAATGTACAATGAAGAATTGTTCCGGTATTGAGGGGGTTAAATAACGATTTTTATTACATTTGAAATTTGCTTACTGAAGCCAAATACAAATCTTCCTGACCGGGATTTTTCTCGCACGTTTTGTTTACAAGTTTAAATCTGTATATTTTGTTGCTTGAAAATTACTTAATAACCCCTAAAACATTATACTTTTTTTTCTTTTTTTTTAGCAGAGACCCTAGGGAATAAATTGGTGGGTTTTGCAATTTTTTTTTTTTTATGTCACACGGTATTTGCTCAGCCATTTTTCAAACAGAGTGTTTGGGGAATAAATGTAAAAAATACACTTAAAAAAAAAAAAGAAATGCAAAAAAAAACCACAATCTTATCCCATTTTTTTTTTTGCAAAATATAAAAGATGAACAAATAGATACCAAATATGTCAAGCTTTAATATTGCGCCTTTACAACGGCGACAAACGGTGTAAATGTTACTATCCATAGGCGATGCTTTAAAAAGCCTTTACAGGTTACCACATTAGATGTACAGAGGAGGTCGGGTGCGAGAATTACTGCCCGTGATCTGATGTTCGCGGTGATACCGCACATGTGTGGGACGATCGCGGTTTGCGTGCGTTTAGGACTGACACACGCATTAGCCTTTGCACGCTGGGGGGGGGGGGGGCTTTTTAATTTTTTAATTAAATTATATATATTTTTTTTTATTTTCACACTAACTTTAATTTTTTATTTGTATTTTTTATCACTTTTTTGCTCTGACAAGGAATGTAAATCTTCCTGGTGACAGTACCAGACACCTGACAGGTCCTCTTTTTATGGAGGGATCTGGGGGGGGGGGTCAATAAGATCCCAAATCCCTCCTTTGCACTTGAAAGTATTCGGAACGCCAAGATCGCCATTTTTAAATGCTTTTGATTTTTTTTAAAACTGGCGCCTGTAAGGCCTCATACACACCGGGCGATATAAAAAAAAAAAAGCCGCCAGTGGCGTTATCTGTAGAAAGCTGTAGCTGTAGAGCGAGTTTTTCAGCGTTTTTTTTTTAGCTGTAGCATTTTTTAGCAAAACTATTCCCATAAATGCTTATGGCTCAAAAAAGCTTAACGCCAAATAGCCACGTTTTTTAGCGTTTTTTAAGCTTTTATCAGAGTTAGAGCATTTTTACAGCTAAAAAACTCCTTAAAAACTCCATTAGTTCTTCTAAAAACTGCCGATAACAGCCTATTAGACGTGTGCCATTCGTTCCGATTCCAAATTTGTTATTTTTAACAGAGCCAAGATCGGTGAATGAACGGAAACCCGTTTAACAATTTTTTCCGTATATTTGAAAAAATTTAAAAATTCGTCAATTTGTAAATTCGAAAATCTGAAATAATAATTAATAATTAAATTATAGGTATTGGAATTTCCTTTCAAATTTGGCTGAAACGAATACGAATTTATCCGAAGTTACGAATTATCCGAAATAACGAATGCCGTATCTAAACGAATGGAACGTAACAAATTAATAATAATAAATAACAATAATAAAACTTTTTATTATTATTAATTCATTCTGTAATGAATTAATAATAATAAATAACAATAATAATAAAAACTTTTTATTCTTATTATTTATTATTAATTAGTTCCGTTTCTTTCATTTAGATGCGACATTCGTTATTTCTGAAAAATTCGTATTCATTTCGTTCGCGAACAGCCAAATTTGAAAGGAAATTATAATACCATATTTAATCGTTGGTTGTTGTTCGTTATTATTTAGGACTTTCGGATTTTCTTTCTTTCGAATTTTCAGATTTTCTTTCTTCTCTCCGGATTTTAGAATTTTTCGGATATACAAATTTTCGAATTGTGATCATAACGAATGACCCAAAAAATGAAAAAACAAAACGAATGAAACGAAAACGAACGCATTTTTTGGCGTTGCCCACGTCTACAGCCTATGTGTGTATGGACACATAGGATAACATGCTGGGGAGTTTTACTGGCTGCGGAAAAAAACATCTGACGCAGAAAAACAGCCGCTGTAAAAACGTCCCGTGTGCACGAGGCCTAAGGCTGCGTACACTTCAGCGTTTTTAAATCGCAGGCAAGATTTGCGGCGAATCTGCCCACGAATTGAAAGCGCCGATGTGTGAATGACCGATGGCGGGACTCGCATTTGAGATGCCGTTCATTTGAATGACACCTCAAATCGCGGCGCGGGTCTGTCGTGCGGTAATTCGCATTGCAATGGCGGCAACACACATCGCAGGAAGCGTGTCGCCCCCAAAAAAAAGTTCAGGAGCTACTCTTGGGGTGACATGCTTCCCGCGACGCGTGTTGCCGGTGGTTGCAACGCCATTTATCACGGCAGATTCGCGCCGCGATTTGAGGTGTCATTCAAATTGCGAGTCCCGCGATCTGTCATTCACACATCGGCGCTTTCAAATCGCAGGCACGTTCGCTGCCAATCTGCCCGCGATTTTTGTTTCAAATATTTTATTGGTAATTTCACATACAACCGTTACATTAAGTTCCATACATAGTTTCTATCGAATAGGTGACAGTGTACATAGAAATAATGTCGGAGAACATTGGTTTAAGGAAAACTGACTGCCCGCGATTTTTAAACCGCTGAAGTGGGAATGCAGCCCGAGTCTCCGGTAATCAGGAAGTGATGTCATGATGTCGTCTTCCGAGTTACTACAGCCGAGACCCAATCAAAGCCAATCCTGGCTTTGTTGGGGATCTCCGGTCAGCCAGCAGACGTGCTGGCTGGTCACTCGGGTCTCCCGGCGGGATAGGCGAGGCCGGGCGGGGCAGGGGGGGATTGGTTGTTATTACAAAAGAGCCGACCGTCGGCTCTAAAAACCGGTAGCGGGGCGATGCCCGCAGCTGCATATTATCCCGCTACAACCACTTAACTATGCAACTCGACTGAGACTCGGCTACGCAAATTCCCTCTACCTAGGACTTCCCAAATACCAAATTTCACATCTACAAGTCGTCCAGAACACAGCAGCCAGACTGGTACCTGGGAAAAAAACCCAGGGAATCGATCGCCCCGTCCCTGAGGACCCTCCATTGACTAGCCGTGAAGGACCAGGTTACATTTAAGACCCTCTGCCTCACTCACAAATGTACACAAGGAAAAGCCCCGCAATACCTCTGCGACAAAATAAAGCACTACACCCCAGGTCTCCCTCTCCGGTCAACTAACCAGAACCTCCTCCACATCCCCAAGACCCGTTATACATTAAAAGGCGAACGAAGGTTCGCAGTCCAAGGACTACGGCTATGGAACGCTCTACCCGCGGACATCCGCTCGGAAGAAAACCATCTGGCCTTCAGAAAGGAGCTCAGATGACCCAGATGGTCTATGGCGGCAAAAGCGCCTTGAGGCAATTTAGTTTGCATATGTAGCGCTATACAAGTCATTCATTCACTGGAAGCCACATGACTTACAGGTACGTACTAGTAGGGGAAAAGTTGCATTGTGTGCAATTGGTACACAATTATGTCTAACCCCCTCACCCCCTCCATACCCACTTCAATACCCAGCCATAGTCATATGACGTCCACAGATGGGATCTCCCATCCTGGGTGGACGTCATATGACGTCCTGGGATTCCCAGCCGTCTAGGGGGCGCGCGCGCCCGCCGCGTTACTCGGGACCCGGTGCGTGTGCCCGGCGGCCGCGATGTCCGCCGGGGACACGCGATTGCCCGTTGACCGGGCCGGCATGTGGATCTGTGTGTGTAAACACACAGATCCACAGCCTGTCAGCTCTGAGGAGAGCGATCTGTGTTCCCAGAACGGAGGAACACTGATCGGTCTCCTCCCCTTGTGCGTCCCCTCCCCCTTCAGTTAGAATCATTCCCTAGGAAACATACTTAACCCCTCCCCGCCCCCTAGTGGTTAACCCCTTCCCTGCCTGTCACATTTACACAGTAATCAATGCAATTTTATAGCATCGATCGCTGTATAAATGTGAATGGTCCCAAAAATGTGTCAAAAGTGTCCGATGTGTCCGCCATAATGTCGCAGTCACGAAAAAAAATCGCGATCGCCGCTAAAAAAAAATAAATAAATATTTTTTTTTTAAAAATGCCATAAATCTATCCCGTATATTGTAGACGCTATAACTTTTGCGCAAACCAATCAATATATGCTTATTGCGATTTTTTTTTTTTTTTTACCAAAAATATGTAGAAGAATACGTATCGGCCGAATCTGAAGAAAAAAATTGTTTTTTAAAAAAAAAATTGGGATATTTATTATAGCAAAAAGTAAAAAATATTGTGTTTTTTTTTCAAAATTGTCGCTCCTCTTTTGTTTATAGTGCAAAAAATAAAAACCGCAGAGGCGATCAAATACCACCAAAAGAAAGCTCTATTTGTGGTGAAAAAAGGACGTCAATTTTTTTTGGGTACAACGTCGCACGACCGCGCAATTGACGTTTAAAGTGTGACAGCGCTGAATACTAAAAATTGGCCTGGCAAGGAAGGGGGTGAAATTGCCCTGTATTGAACCGGTTACACACTCCACCAGGGCCCTTTTTTTTTTTTTGGTTTTTAATCCAAAGAAAGCTTTTATTGATTGGAATGCATTCAGCCCAAAACAACAGAAGTCATCACATATTTTGCATGATGAGTCAAGGTTGAGCTCTAACTACAGAATAAGTACCTCCTGAGAGCATGCATCCTATATAACTGTAGCAAGGTCCCAGGCCTCCTTCAGTCTAATGAGAACTTCCAGGGCCTAGCCGCTCCCGGGAATTGATTGCTTTTGGCACTGGATGTGAACAAGGCCTTTGACACTTTTTGTCCATGACAGTACTCCACCACTATGGCTTTGGTACTTCCTTTCTAAGTTGGATGGCGGCGATGTACGATGCCCCTCGGGCTAAATTTAAATACTAGGGGTTTGAATCCTCTCTTTTTTTCCTATCCGGAGGGGCACTCGACAGGTCTGTCTGCTTTCACCTCTCTTGTTTGTCCTGGCCATAGAACACTGGCGGAGGCGATTCGTTCACATCCAGATATAAAAGGTTAACCCTACTAAGTCTAAGGCGATGTCCGTAAACCCCCCCCCCCCCAGAACTGACTTCTCTAAAAGCAAATTTCCCATTTCAATGGCTCCCCTCATTGCCCTATTTGGGTGACGTCTCACTCCAAAATATGAAGGACTGTACCAGGCCAATTTCCCTCCCCTCTTTAGAAAGCTCACTGAGATGCTACCTTCCTGGTCTCACCTCCCCCGCTATCCTGGTTTGGCAGGATCTCTGCGGTTCCCATGACTTACCTCCCAAAATTGTTGTATTTCTTACAAGTATTACTAGTCCCGGTCGTGAATTCACCAATGCAAGCTCTTGAAATTTGTCTGGGGTTCCACCCGCCCCTGGATCAATAAGCAGACTTTGTACGCTTGGAGGATCAACGGGGGTCTTTCGGTCACCAATCTTCAGGCATATTACACGGCAGCGAACATAGCCCCATTATCTCATCTTCATGACACATATAAAAATGACACTATGGGCCACTATTGATTGGTTGAATCTCACCCTATTCCCATTTCCTCTGTACCCTGGCTCCCTCCCACAAAACGCCCACACGGGTTTGGGCCTTGTATGACACACTCTCTTCGCCTATGGGACTCTGTAAAACTTTCAGCAGGATTATTATCTCCCCACTTACTATTACTGCGTCTTACTCATTGCCCATTATTTCTCTCCAGTTGTCAGAACCCTAAACAGTTCTCACCGTGGACAGATAATGGATTCACTGACGTTCATTCTCTGTTCACCCCTATGAGAATAATAACATTTGAGGTTCTTAGATCTCCCCATGATATCCCACTTCGGGAACATTACAGTTACCTTCAAATTAAACACTTCCTCCAACAACTTACAAAGGCCCAACCTTCCCCTATACAGGCATATGGAAAAATGCAGCGCATGTACAAATGAACATAGGTCTTTACAATGGTAAAACAGTAAAGAAATTACTAATTGACCACAGGTGCCTTGAAACACAAACGTCCATAGATGGATGTGAATGTCCAACCGCACAGGAGGTGTGAGTACTCCAAGGGGTGGTGATGGTCTGATGGTAGTCAGAAAACACCTGGCATCATACAGCGACTTCCCAACCGAGAAACAGGGTCCCAATGGGTCATTCAGAGAAAGTGCAAAAAAGCCTCTTACCAGATCCTGTGGATTCCCATGTCAGCGACAGGGAATCGCATGCGCAGTTTGTCACAAATGACGTGGAATGGGAGCTCAGGAATCGCCAATCTCTTGGATTGTGGTCTGTATGGATCTCGGCCGGCAACCGGATGGGTCCTCACACCGAACCGTCCCAGCGTGCATCAGAAGTTTCACAAACGGTCCCCCGAAAGGAGCAGTTGGAGGGACTGGATCTCATGCGGTAAATGTGGAAACAAAAAGAATGTGCCTCCACATGGTGCAGATAAAAAAGGGTGTTTTTATTGACAAAAACGACCATCCACCGTGATCACGCTTTTATTTGTGTATGGTCGTTTTTGTCAATAAAAACACCCTTTTTTATCTGCACCATGTGGAGGCACATTCTTTTTGTTTCCACATTTACCGCATGAGATCCAGTCCCTCCAACTGCTCCTTTCGGGGGACCGTTTGTGAAACTTCTGATGCATGCTGGGACGGTTCGGTGTGAGGACAGTTCGTTGTGAGGACCCATCCGGTTGCCGGCCGAGATCCATACAGACCACAATCCAAGAGATTGGCGATTCCTGAGCTCCCATTCCACGTCATTTGTGACAAACTGCGCATGCGATTCCCTGTCGCTGACATGGGAATCCACAGGATCTGGTAAGAGGCTTTTTTGCACTTTCTCTGAATGACCCATTGGGACCCTGTTTCTCGGTTGGGAAGTCGCTGTATGATGCCAGGTGTTTTCTGACTACCATCAGACCATCACCACCCCTTGGAGTACTCACACCTCCTGTGCGGTTGGACATTCACATCCATCTATGGACGTTTGTGTTTCAAGGCACCTGTGGTCAATTAGTGATTTCTTTACTGTTTCACCATTTTAAAGACCCATGTTCATTTGTACATGCGCTGCATTTTTCCATATGCCTATTTTGTTGTTTTTGTCAAACTGTATGCAGCAGCTTTTGTTTGTTTTACTGGTTAGCGCGGTGTTTTCTATTTACCGTATATACTCGAGTATAAGTCGTTCCGAGTATAAGTCGAGGCCCTAATTTATCACAAAAAAATGGGAAAAACTTATTGACCCGAGTATAAGACGAGGGTGAGAAATGCACAGCTACTGTAAGTGGAAAAGAGAGTCAACAATGCCAATTTGCAGCATCACTGTTCCCATTTGCAGCCTCACTGTGCCCATTTGCAAGCATAGGTCCCCTGAACTTCAAACTCGGTAGTTAAGGGTTCCTAGATGCCCCCTAGCTGCAGCCAAAATTTGGGGTCTCTGAACCCAAAGGGTCCCGAAATGACATTGCTGCAGATGGACACAGTTGACCGAATTTGGGGCCCCGTATCTCAGGGCCACTTAGTGCTAAGAACCCCAAATTTGGTGTGCAAACCCAGTGGAACTTGCACCATAAAATTGCCAAAGCTGGGGTTTCTAGCACCAAGTGGCCCCGAGATACAGGTCCCCAAAAATCAGTTCAGAAAATGTCAAGCACTTTTTTGCAGCAGAGAATGACATTTTTTGAACCGATTTTGGGGCCCCGTATCTCAGGGCCACTTGGTGCTAGGAACCCCAGCTTTGGATATGTTATGGAACCAGTTCCACTGGGTTTGCACACCAAATTTGGGGTTCCTAGCACCAAGTGGCCCTGAGATATGGGGCCCCAAACTCGGTTCAAAAAATGTCAAGCACTTTTCTGCAGCAGAGAATGACATTTTCCGAACCGCATTTGGGGCCCCGTATCTCGGGGCCACTTAATGCTAGGAACTTTAACTTTGGATATGTTGTGGTACCAGTTCCACTGAGTTTGCACACCAAATTTGGGGTTCCTAGCACTAAGTGGCCCTGAGATACGGGGCCCCAAATTCGGTTCGGAAAATGAAATTTTTTGCTGCAGAAAAGTGCTTGACTCGAGTATAAGTCGAGGGGGGCACTTTCAGCACAAAAAAATGTGCTGAAAAATTCGACTTATACTCGAGTATATACGGTACCTTCCCCTATACACCTTGACCCCTTTGAAAACATCTGTGGGGCTAAACCTCATTCTCTGGGATAAATATCTTTACTTTACTCCTCAATCATTTCCTCTAGGAAACCCCCAGTGAGATTGTATCATCTCCAATGTTAGAGAGACTTGGGTAAACAATTGGATCCATAGGACTGGCAGATCACGACAATAGCCCTTTCTAAGAGTTCTAGGAATGTCCTCATTCTGGAAAATGCAAACAAGGTGTTCTACACATGGTATTATATGCCAGCTAGATAAGCTTGTTTTATTCCTTCCTATTCCCCTCTTTGTTGCTCGCAGGAAGGCACCATGGCCCACATTTGGTGGACAGGTCCTAAAGTATGTAGACTGTGGGTCAGGGTCTATACCCTTCTTCGTAATATGCTCCATTCCAACCTTAAAAGAGACCCCTATGAAGCCCTTCTGTGTAAACCTATCCTTGAACTCCTCTGCCCGGAACACCAATTGATTCTGCACCTTTTTAATGCAACTACGTTGACCATAGCAAGGGCATGGAAAACCCCTGTACTCAGCTTCGAAACCGCTAAAAACCGCATGAACGACATTATGATTAATGAGAAACTGGCGGCCATTTTCTCTGATACTCACAATAAATTTCTTAGGGTCTGGCAACCATGGAAATCATACAACCAACCCTCCAGGTTCAATGACCTTCTTTCAATTTAAGGGTCTCCTAATGCCCCCCCCCCCCCCCCGCTGGACCCTTCCCCATTTCTTTCCCCCTTCTCCTTTCTCTCTCTTACGTCCCTCCTTGCTTTCTACATCCTGTCCAACCATTTCCTTTCTTTTTCTGTATACTTTTCTCTCTGACACTCCTGGTTTCCTGGAGTCGGTCTACTGAAGATGGTTACAGTGATCAAAAAAAAAAATCTTTATCTTTTATCCATAATTAATAAGCAGTTAATCTACGTATGTATGCACTCCTTATTTATCATTTGGTGTTTCCGAGCTTTTGCCTACCATACAATACAGTGCCTTGCAAAAGTATTCACCCCCCCCTTGGAATTTTTCGTGTTTGTTGCCTCACAACCTGGAACTAACATGGCTTGTTTGAGGATTTGCATCATTTAATTTACAGAACACGCCCACAACTTTGAAGATTTTTTTAAATTTTTTTTTATTGTGAAGCAAACAACAAATAGGACAAATAACAGAAAAAGTCAATGTGCATAACTATTCACCCCCCTAAAGTCAATACTTTGTAGAGCCACCTTTTGCGGCTATCACAGCTCCAAGTCACTTTGGATAAGTCTCTATGACTTGCCACATCTTACCACTGGGATTTTTGCCCATTCCTCCTTGCAAAACTTCTCCAGCTCCTTCAAGTTGGATGGTTTGCACTTGTGAACAGCAATCTTTAAGTCTGACCACAGATTTTCTATTGGATTGAGGTCTGGGCTTTGACTAGGCCATTCCAACACATTTCCATGTTTCCCCTTAAACCACTCAAGTGTTGCTTTAGCAGTGTGTTTGGGGTCATTGTCCTGCTGGAAGGTGAACCTCCGTCCTAGCCTCAAATCACACACAGAGTGGTGCAGATTTTGCTCAAGATTTTCCCTGTATTTAGCACCATCCATCTTTCCCTCAACTCCGACCAGTTTCCCTGTCCGGACTGCTGAAAAACATCCCCACAGCATGATGCTGCCACCACCATGTTTCACAGTGGGGATGGTGTTCTTTGGGTGATGTGAATAGTTGGGTTTGCGCCAGACATAGCATTTTCTTTGGCAAAAAAGTTCAATTTTAGTCTCATCAGACCAGAGCACCTTCCTCCATATATTTTGGGAGTCTCCCACATGCCTTTTCACAAACTCAAAACGTCCCATTTTGTTTTTTGCTGAAAGTAATGTCTTTCTTCTGGCCACTCTGCCATAAAGCCCAACTCTATGGAGCGTACGGCTTATTGTGGTCCTATGTACAGATACTCCAGTCTCTGCTGTGGAACTCTGCAGCTCCTCCAGGGTTACCTTAGGTCTCTGTGCTCCTCTCTGATTAATGCCCTCCTTGCCCGCTCCGTGAGTTTTGGTGTGCGGCCGTCTCTTGGCAGGTTGGCTGTTGTGCCATGTTCTTTCCATTTGGTTATGATAGATGTGATGGGGCTCCTAGGGATCATCAAAGATTTGGATATTTTTTTATAACCTAACCCTGACTTGTACTTCTCACCAACATTGTCCCTTACTTGTTTGGAGAGTTCCTTGGTCTTCATGGCAGTGTTTAGTTAGTGGTGCCTCTTGCTTAGGTGTTGCAGCCTCTGGGGCCTTTCACAAAGGTGTGTCTATGTAATGACAGATCATGTGACACTTAGATTGCACACAGGTGGACATCATTTCACTCATTATGTGACTTCTGAAGGTAATTGGTTGCTCCAGAGCTTTTTATGGGCTTCATAACAAAGGGGGGTGAATACATACGCACATGCCAATTATCAGTTTTTTATTTTTGAAAAATAGCTTTATGTATATATTTTTCTAATTTTACTTCACCGACTTAGACTATTGTGTTCTGATCCATCACATATAATTCAGATTAAAAAAAAATTGAACTAAAGGCTGTAATGTAACAAAATAGATAAAAAGCCAAGGGGGGGGGGTGAATACTTTTGCAAGGCACTGTATAATCTGGGGCATTGAATGATCTTCATTGGGACGTAGCGCTGCTGTTTTCTATTCTACTGATGTATATTGTACCGTGTATATAGCATCCCTTTGTTGGGATCTTCTTCTTCAAGTTATGTTTGATGGAACCATCACACTGTTGCACTAATCTGTCGAATTTACTTTTCTACCAATAAAAGATTTTGTAAATGAGAACTTCCAGGGCCAGAGATAGCTGACATCCTTCTGTATATGGTGGGTTGTGGGGCATGGTGGGTGCAAAGTAGTTCAAGTTTTTGGGCGCCAGAAACTGCTTGAATGCAGAAGAGAGTTTATTTCTCTTAACAAACGTTTTGGGGGAGAGAGGGTTAGGGCCTGGACACCCTAAGGTAGTTGCAAGTTCAGTTGGCAGACTCTGTGACTTCAATAGGAGGAACAGCCATGCAGGGAAAGGCATCCAGCAAGACACCACTTCTGCATGTGTAGGAATGTTGTCTCTTATGGCAACAGTCTTTAACAGTTCCTAACACAAAGCTTAAGGGTTCCTCTTCACTTCCACTACAATCACTTCTTGTAGTTCTTCAGCCCACTGGTCTCCCGGTCTCCCTCACTAGACTAGATCATTCACTGTCACTGAATCCCTGGAGCTCCTCCAATCTTCACTGTAGTATCTTCCTTAAGCGTCACCCCCACCTCTCTGCTTGGTCCCTTGGCTGGACACACAAGGCTGCTCTGCAAGCGTCACCTCCGCTGGTTGGGTTCCTGGCTTGATTCCCACTGAAGTTTCCCGATTCTTCTCCGTCCCCGGTTGGTGAGAATGCTGCTCCTGTACTTGCTTCAGTTACTCACTGTGGTCCCTGGTAATAAGGTGGATGGTCCCTTAGTGGTGACAGCTTCCCCTCTACCTCCGACCACGACAGGTTCTCCGGCAGAACCGTCACTTCTGGTTGGACTGCAAGCCGCAATCCCAACCCTGCGCTGCTCTCCTGCTTCTGGATGGGCCCTCAGACAGCCTGGCAGCCAGATGTGCCCGGGATAGGCCCAAACAGCAGCCCGGGCAATACAACACATGTCCACCCAGACAGGCTTTCAGGTGGCACAGAACACGGATCACCTGACTCCACCCAAATATATAGGTTCTCCCAGCAGGCCAAGGGATTTAAGAAAACCCCTGCCCATTGGCTGAGATACCCCATATACCCATAACCTGACCTTGGGTTGCCCTTCTCGTATATAATGTCACCAAGTACCCGGCCACCTAGCGGCAAAAGCGAGAAGTGCAGCAATTACAGACTTAGAGTGAAATCAATTGATTCCTAACAATGGTCCAAGGTAGAGCTACACCTGGCAAGTAAATTTAGGAGCAGCCCGGCCTAAACCCCAGGGGGCTACATAACATACATAGGAACATTACATGACCATTCCAAGCATACTAATTATACTCTGACTTGTCATCCGGCATTAAAGCCGAGAAGCCTGACCAGATCCGCCGGAGCAAGCCCGGGTTCATCCAACCAAGGATCCCGGAGTTTTTCATTCTTTCCCGAGCATCCCCCTATGCCAATAAATAATCTTCCCCATCCTACAGTGTATTACCCACAGTCGTGATCCACTCTCTGACCGTGGGAGGATTCTCCAGATTCCAATGTGACATTCCTGTAGGGCCAGTTCACACCATAGAAACGCAATCCGGATGCGTTCCAGATGCTTTTCTGCATGCGCGTTCTTAGTGCGGTCCAGTGCATTTTTTCCCCCTCTTTTTTATTAACCTTAAATAAGGACATGTGTGATCCAGTACATTTTTGGTGTGTTCCAGTGCGGTTTCGATGCGTTTTACAGCGTTCTAGTCCAGTTCCAGTTTTTACTGGTATGCACTGGAACTGCAAGCACTGGTGTGAACTATGCCATTGAAAACCATATAACCTACTTTCCATGCGCTTTGATGGCCCCCCCCCCTCAGCCCCCCTTTACTTACCTGACACCTCATTGGATCCAGCACCGTGTACGTCTGCAGATCTTTTCTCCCCTCACTTCTGGGTCTTGCTGGCTTTGTCGGGGCACCGGGAGCCATTGGCTCCCAGTGCTGTCAATCAAAGCCAGTGACGAAGAAGCGGGGGGGCAGACAGAGGGGTACTTGTGAAAGCACATGTGCCCCCATGGGAAGCGGCACTGGCCGGAGAGGAGGGGCCAGGAGCGCCGGCGGGGTGGAACCAAAAAGAGGAGGTTCCTGGCCACTCTCTGCGATTCCATTGCCTACCTCTCATTGGAAGCTCTGCAGTGTGTGTGATGTCTAGTCCAGCCCGGCTCTGCCTGATGACAGGTCGTGGCCGGATATACAGGGCCTTGCGTGTCCGAACCAGTGCGCAGGCGCCATGCCATGGCACAGCACGGTGGTAGAAGGTCGCCGCGCATGCGCTGTGTGGCCAATGTGGAGCGGCGTCATGCACCTTACACACACACACCAGCGCACACACACGGTGTTCTGTCAAATTTTCCAACCCATCAGAAACTCCAACTACTTAACTTCTGGTTTCTTTAAACCAGCAGTGATTGGAGTTTTTTGACGAATTGGTGGTTGGACAAAATACTGACAACCGAATAGAGTCCGATGCAGGATATTATGAGCGGAGATTCTTACTTTCTTTGTCCTCGTTAGCCGCTGTGCTATCAAAACAGCTCAATCCTCCTGTACCGGACAGGGCTGTCTTAATGATCCAGCACCCCTGGGCACTGCCCAGGGGCCCCAGCTGCATGGGGGCCCCTGCACTTTACCTGTTCCCTTGTAAACATGTACTGCTCCTTCTTGCTCGGGGAATAAATAAATATATTTTTTCTGGGCCCCATCAGTTCAGTAGAGGGGCCCAAAAGGTGGGAGCTGAGGGACTATTTATTATTTTCATTTTCGGGGCGGAAGTACACCATCCTGCGCCCAGCCACATCCTCTAGAGTCCCTGGCTGCAGGGCTATTGGAGCTGCAGCTCCAGGCCCCTCCCTCTGTCTCTGCCGATGCCTCCAATCACAGGGTCTCTTCCACTCTCACAGATCCTCAGTGTGAGAGGTGCAGTCAGCTGTCTGGGGGGAGGGGCACTGATGTCATCCAGGAGCCGGGAGGAAGGAAATCTGCCATACTGGTGACATGAGGTCAGTAATCTTATTAGGGAGGATTGTCTAGAAACTGACCTGGGGGGTGTAATGATTGTGATAGGGGACAGACTGCTCCCCCCCCCCTCATCTAATGTGCTCTCTTGTGCCCACTATGCCATGTGCAGTTCCTACCATGTAATGTGCAGTGCCCACCATGTACCATACAGTACCCACCATGTAATGTGCTGTGCCATGCAGTGCCCACCATGTCATGTGCTGTACCCACCATGTAATGTGCTGTGCCATGCAGTGCCCACCATGTAATGTGCTGTGCCATGCAGTACCCGCCATGTGATGTGTTGTACCCACCATGTAATGTGCTGTGCCATGCAGTGCCCGCCATGTCATGTGTTGTACCCACCATGTAATGTGCTGTGCCATGCAGTGCCCACCATGTCATGTGCTGTGCCATGCAGTGCCTACCATGTGATGTGTTGTACCCACCATGTAATGTGCTGTGCCATGCAGTGCCCACCATGTAATGTGCTGTGCCATGCAGTGCCCACCATGTAATGTGCTGTGCCATGTAGTGCCCACCATGTGATGTGTTGTACCCACCATGTAATGTGCTGTGCCATGCAGTGCCCACCATGTCATGTGCTGTACCCACCATGTAATGTGCTGTGCCATGCAGTGCCCACCATGTGATGTGTTGTACCCACCATGTAATGTGCTGTGCCATGCAGTACCCGCCATGTGATGTGTTGTACCCACCATGTAATGTGCTGTGCCATGCAGTGCCCGCCATGTCATGTGTTGTACCCACCATGTAATGTGCTGTGCCATGCAGTGCCCACCATGTCATGTGCTGTGCCATGCAGTGCCTACCATGTGATGTGTTGTACCCACCATGTAATGTGCTGTGCCATGCAGTGCCCACCATGTAATGTGCTGTGCCATGTAGTGCCCACCATGTGATGTGTTGTACCCACCATGTAATGTGCTGTGTCATGCAGTACCCGCCATGTGATGTGTTGTACCCACCATGTAATGTGCTGTGCCATGCAGTGCCCACCATGTGATGTGTTGTACCCACCATGTAATGTGCTGTGCCATGCAGTGCCCGCCATGTCATGTGTTGTACCCACCATGTAATGTGCTGTGCCATGCAGTGCCCACCATGTCATGTGCTATGCCATGCAGTGCCTACCATGTGATGTGTTGTACCCACCATGTAATGTGCTGTGCCATGCAGTGCCCACCATGTAATGTGCTGTGCCATGTAGTGCCCACCATGTGATGTGTTGTACCCACCATGTAATGTGCTGTGTCATGCAGTGCCACCATGTGATGTGTTGTACCCACCATGTAATGTGCTGTGCCATGCAGTGCCCACCATGTGATGTGTTGTACCCACCATGTAATGTGCTGTACCATGCAGTGCCCGCCATGTGATGTGTTGTACCATGCAGTGCCCACCATGTAATACGCTGTACCATGCTGTGCCCACCCTGTAATGTGCTGTGCCATGCAGTGCCCACCATGTAATGTGCTGTGCCATGCAGTGCCCACCATGTAATGTGCTGTACCATGCAGTGCCCACCATGTGATGTGTTGTACCCACCATGTAATGTGCTGTGCCATGCAGTGCCCACCATGTGATGTGTTGTACCCACCATGTAATGTGCTGTACCATGCAGTGCCCGCCATGTGATGTGTAGTACCATGCAGTGCCCACCATGTAATGCGCTGTACCATGCTGTGCCCACCCTGTAATGTGCTGTGCCATGCAGTGCCCACCATGTAATGTGCTGTACCATGCAGTGCCCACCATGTGATGTGTTGTACCCACCATGTAATGTGCTGTGCCATGCAGTGCCCACCATGTGATGTGTTGTACCCACCATGTAATGTGCTGTACCATGCAGTGCCCGCCATGTGATGTGTTGTACCCACCATGTAATGTGCTGTGCCATGCAGTGCCCACCATGTGATGTGTTGTACCCACCATGTAATGTGCTGTGCCATGCAGTGCCCACCATGTCATGTGCTGTATTGGAAATTCCAATACCTATCATTTAATAGTTAGTATTAGTTATTTAGTTATTATTTCGGATTTTCGAACTTTCAGGTCTTCAGATTTTCTGACTTTCGTTCTTATTTTTGGATTTCTGTTCTTTCATATTTTCAGATTTTCTTTCTTATTTTTGGATTTTTACGTTTTTGGATTTTCGGATTTCCGGGTTTTTTAGAATTTCCGTATTTTGGAAATTCAAAGTTTTCCGAAGTTAGGAATTTATTTGAAATAACAAATTTCGATCATAACGAATGGCCTGAAAAATGAAAAAAAAAAAAAAAAAAATTAAAACAAAAACAAACAGATTCTTCGGCAGCGCACATATCTACAAGTCAGTGAAGCTGAAGATCACAAGCCAAATTTGAAAGGAAATTCCAATACCGATCATATAATAGTTAGTATAGTTATTATTAGTTATTTTGGATTTTCAAACTTTCGGGTCTTCGGATTTTTGGATTTTCGTTCTTATTTTCGGATTTTTACGTTTTCGGATTGTCAAACTTTCGGGTCTTCGGATTTTTTGGATTTTCAAATTTTCGGATTTTCTTTCTTATTTTTTTCGGATTTTTACGTTTTCGGATTTTTGAACTTCCGGATTTGCGTATAGGAATTTATTTGAAATAGGTATTGAAATTGAATTTAATTTCATTATCATTCAATAGTTAGTAATAGTTATTATTAGTTATTATTTTGGATTTTTGAATTTTCAGGTCTACGGATTTTCGTTTTTATTTTTGGATTTTCGTTCTTTCAAATTTAAGATTTTTGTTCTAATTATCAAAGTTTTTGGAGTTTGGGATTTTCGAAATTCAAATTTTTCCGAAGTTAGTAATTTATTTGAAATAACAAATTTCGATCATAACGAATGGCCTGAAAAATGAAAAAAAAACAGTTAAAACGAACAGATTTTTCAGCAGCGCACACTGAAGATCACAAGCCAAATTTGAAATTCCTATACCTATAATTAACCACTTGCCTACCGGGCACTTAAACCCCCCTCCTATCCAGACCAATTTTCAGCTTTCACCGCTGAAACACTTTGAATGACAATTACGCGGTCATACAACACTGTACCCAAATGAAATTTTTATCATTTTTTCACCACAAATAGAGCTTTCTTTTGGTGGTATTTGATCACCTCTGCGGTTTTTACTTTTTGTTAAAAAAATGTAAAAAACTGAATTTTTTAAAAAAAAAAAATGTTTATTTTTTTATATTTTGTTATAAAAAATTTTAAACGGGTAATTTTTCTCCTTCATTGATGTACGCTGATGAGGCGGCAGTGATGGGCACTGATAGGTGGCAGTGATGGGCAGCACTGGCAGGTGGCACTGATTGGCACTACAGGTGGGCATTGATAGGTGGCACCTGTGGGCACTGTTAGGTGGCACTGTGGGCACTATTAGGTGGCACCTGTGGGCACTGTTAGGTGGCACCTGTGGGCACTGTTAGGTGGCACCTGTGGGCACTATTAGGTGGCACCTGTGGGCACTATTAGGTGGCACTGTGGGCACTGTTAGGTGGCACCTGTGGGCACTGTTAGGTGGCACCTGTGGGCACTGTTAGGTGGCACTGTGGGCACTATTAGGTGGCACCTGTGGGCACTATTAGGTGGCACTGTGGGCGCTGTTAGGTGGCACTGTGGACACTATTAGATGGCACTGTGGGCACTATTAGGTGGCACCTTTAGTGGGCACTGATGAGGCAGATGTACCTCTTCCACTTGGGGACCGATGTCCCCCACATCCGATCCGGTGATTGGCTTTTTTTTCTACTCGCGCTATCAGCGTGAGTAAAAAAAAAAAACGATTACCGATCTTTTGTTTACATCATGTGATCAGCTGTCATTGGCTGACAGCTGATCACATTGTAAGGGGCCGGGACCAGCCCCTTACACAGATCGGTGATCAGCCGAGTCTCAGTGACTCGATGATCACAACGCGCCCGGCGCGCGCCCTCCAGGGAATGTAGGTCCGCGCTGTGGCCGTCATTCGGCCATAGCGCAAATGTCTAGAGGTTAAATAGTTAGTTATTCTTTCGGATTTTGGGAATTTTCCTTCTTATTTTCGAATTTACAAATTGACACATTAACAACAAATTTTCGGATTTTCTTTCTTATTTTCGGATTTTCGAATATAAAAATGTACACATTTACAAATTTTCAAATTTTTGGAGTTTCTTTCTTATTTTTGAATTTACAAATTGACACAATTTTCGAATTTACGAATTGCGATCTTAACGAATGACCCGAACAAACAAAAAAAAACAAATAACGAATGAAACGAAAACGAACAAATATTTCGGCAGGGCACGTGTCTTCTAATTAGTATGGGGTACATATTACTTATTGACCAAAATAAGTGTTCAAAAGTGAGTACATCACACCTCCCAACTTTTTGAGATGGGAATGAGGGACACCTATCAGCAAAAGTATTCAGGCATAGGACACGCCCCTTGCCACGCCCCCTTAAAGGAGAATTGTACACTTACAGGTGCTTTTTTTTTTTTTTTACCACTTCTATTCCTTTATATTGGCTTTTGGACTTTACAAATGCAGCAATTTAGAAATCAGATGAAAGGTTTAGCTCATAGAAACACTTTTTTTATAGATTAAAAAGTGCATTTTATATACATCTATATAGATCAGACCAAAATGAGGGACAAATGAGGAGGAATGAGGGACAGAGGGGCATTGCTCCAAATCGGGGACAGCTGGAAGCTATGGTACATGCATAAAAAAAATGCAGTGTTTTTTGGTGCGGTTCCATTGAAGTCTATTACACCAAAAACGCAATCTGCTGCGGCAAAAAAAAAAGTGCCGACCCTTTCACAAATCTGCACTGGCTTAGAATTCAGAGATGTGAAGGAATTTAATAGGAAATCCCAGTAAATGGAGGTTTCTAGTTGTAGAAACGCCCTGAAAACCGCAGAAGTGTCACCCCGAGCTGAGAGCCGCATAAAACCTTCTATAAGGACTTCTATAAATACTTCTATAAATACTTCTATAAGGACTTCTATAAATACTTCTATAAATACTTCTATAAGGACTTCTATAAATACTTCTATAAGGACTTCTATAAGGACTTCTATAAATACTTCTATAAGGACTTCTATAAATACTTCTATAAATACTTCTATAAGGACTTCTATAAATACTTCTATAAATACTTCTATAAGGACTTCTATAAATACTTCTATAAATACTTCTATAAGGACTTCTATAAATACTTCTATAAATACTTCTATAAGGACTTCTATAAATACTTCTATAAATACTTCTATAAGGACTTCTATAAATACTTCTATAAATACTTCTATAAATACTTCTATAAATACTTCTATAAGGACTTCTATAAATACTTCTATAAATACTTCTATAAGGACTTCTATAAATACTTCTATAAATACTTCTATAAGGACTTCTATAAATACTTCTATAAGGACTTCTATAAATACTTCTATAAATACTTCTATAAATACTTCTATAAATACTTCTATAAATACTTCTATAAGGACTTCTATAAATACTTCTATAAATACTTCTATAAGGACTTCTATAAATACTTCTATAAATACTTCTATAAATACTTCTATAAGGACTTCTATAAATACTTCTATAAGGACTTCTATAAATACTTCTATAAATACTTCTATAAGGACTTCTATAAATACTTCTATAAGGACTTCTATAAATACTTCTATAAATACTTCTATAAATACTTCTATAAATACTTCTATAAGGACTTCTATAAATACTTCTATAAATACTTCTATAAGGACTTCTATAAATACTTCTATAAATACTTCTATAAATACTTCTATAAATACTTCTATAAGGACTTCTATAAATACTTCTATAAGGACTTCTATAAATACTTCTATAAGGACTTCTATAAATACCTGTAATAAATATGTAATAAATAGATCTTCATGTCTTTTCTTTGGTTGTTTTTTGTGCCAAGTTTCATTTTTCTGACATCATTTGAATAATATTAATATGCAAAATAAAATGTGCTTGCCAACCACACGTCCAAAAAAGACGAGATTTAAAGCGGTATTAATCCCCCGAAAGCAAACCTTTATTACATCGCCGCTTCCCCATTCCTAGATGTGACGGCTGCGTTTGTTTTCTTATGTAGGCTTCCCTCTGTTTTCACCTGTTGATCCTGCCAGCAAGTCTGTTGTTTTTTTTTTTTTTTTTCTCAGCAGAGTAAGCCCTCCTACAAATGCAGCAATTGGAGCGTTGAGACAAACCATTTACCGCTGACCGGGGTGCCTACAATGATCAGCATTTGTTTATTTTGTGTAAATTCGTTTTCCAGAAAAGTAGAAAAAAATAATTGTTTGCTGTAACTGATTATAAAGTGTAAAGCTGGAATGTGGCTTCGGTTTGTTAGTGTATTTATATCTGCTAGTCCATCTAACATGGTCTCCTGTGCTCCTTCATCCAGAGTGTGTGGGGGGAGGAGGGGGAGCTCTAATACAGGAGGTGCGTTACTGGCCAGATCACCAGGTGAAAACAGAGGAGAGAAAAAGCCTAAAAAAAAAATAAGAAAACGAATGCGGCCGCCACATCTAATGATTGCAAAACAGGACATCTTTGGATTTGGGTTTAATACGATTTAACCCCTTCAATACCAATACCGGCCCTTTCAGCAGTTTTCAGTTTTCAGCGCTGTCACACTTTGAGTGACAATTACGCGGTCATGCAGCACTGCACACATATCATATTTTTATCATTTTTTTTCACACAAATAGATTTTTCTTTTGGTGGTATTTAAAGTGATTGTAAAGTCTCATTTAAAAAAATAAAATAAAATAACAAACATGTTATACTTCCCTCCTCTGTGCACAGGGCAGCCCCCCAATCCTCCTCTTCTGGGGTCCCTCTTTGTTGCTCCTGGCCCCTCCCTCCTTTGAGTTCCCCCTCAGCCAGCAGCTCTCTATGGGGGGAACCCAAGCTGAGTCAGAGCTCCGTGTGTCCATTCAGACACGGAGCCCCGCCCCCTCTCTCCCCTGATTGGCTGACTGACAGCCGCGGGAGCCAATAGCGCCGCTGCTCTGTCTCAGCCATTCAGGAGGAGTGTGCTGGATGGCTGAGGGGATCCTGGACATCGCTGGAGAGAGGACAGGTAGGTAATTGGGGGGTGCTGGATGGGGGGGGGGCTACTACACACAGAAGGTTTTTTTATCTTAATCCCTAGAATGCATTAACTCCTTTAATCACTGCTGGGTTTTTATTTTTTGCTAAAAAAACAAAAAGACTTTTTTTTTTTTTTTTTATTTTAATTTTTTTTTGTTATGTTTTTCTTAGTTTCTGTCGCAACATTTAGTAAATAAGTAATTTTTCTCCTTCACAGATGTGCACTGATGAGGAGGCACTAATATGCACTGATGGGCACTGATGAGGCTGCACTGATGGGCACTGATGAGGCTTCACTGATGGGCACTGATTGGTGGCACAAATAGGCGGCACCAATGAGGAGGCACTAATATGCAACACTGATGGGCACTGATAGGTGGCACAGATAGGCAGCACTGATGAGGAGGCACCAATATGCAGCACTGATAGACTGCACTGATGGGCACTGATGAGGCTGCACTGATAGGTGGCACTGATGGGCGCTGATAGGTGGGCAGGGTTAGGTGGCACAGATGGGCAGCACTGATGAGCAAGCACCGATGGGTGGCACAGATGGGCACTGACTGGCATCACTGATGGGCACTGTTGGGGCTGCACTGATGATCAGTGTACTGATTTCCTGCAAGTCTCCCCTGTGAGGAGATGCCGCTGATCGGCTCTCCTCTCCTCTCCCTCTGTCAGTGTGAAGTGAGGATAACCGGCGGTTCCGTGTTTACATGTGATTGGACACAGGCGATCACATGGGTAAAGAGCTGTGTTATCGGCTCTTTACCGAGATCGTTGTAACACCGTGTCCCAGGGACGCAGCACGCCCGTCATCACCGAGCTGCGGGTGCACATTCGTGGCAAGACTGGGTGATGTCATACAACGATGACCCAGAACAAGAGGGCACCCCGCCTGCCATCATTTGTCTATATGGTGGGTGGGAGGCGGTTAAAGGAATTGTAAATGTTTTTTTTTTTTTATAAATGTCATGCTTACCTGCTCTGTGTAATGGTTTTATCCTCCTCTTCTGGGGTTCCCGCTGGCGCTCTCTACTCCTCTAATTTTCTGAGTGACCCTATAGCAGGCAGCTTTCTATGGGGACTCGATTCTGATCCAGGCTGCACACACAGTGTGGGGCGGACCCCGCCCCCCCTGATCCCTCCTCATTGGATTTGATTGACAGAAGCAGGAGCCAATGACCAGTGGAGGACGAAGAGAGAGGGAGCAATGCTGCTGCTCTTGGGCACAGCACTGGATCGAGATCGGGGTCAGGAGAGTATTTAGGGGAGAGCAGGAAGATCTTTTTACTTTAATGCAGAGAATGCATTAACCACTTCAAAACCAGCCTCGTTTTGGATTTTAGGTGTTTAAGAGTTTAAAACAGGTTTTTTTGCTAGAAAATTACTTAGAACCCCCAAACATTATATATTGTTTTTTTTCTAACACCCTAGAGAATAAAATGGCGGTCATTGCAATACTTTTTTTTGCACCGTATTTGCGCAGCGGTCTTCTAAGCGCACTTTTTTTGGAAAAAATTCACTTTTTTGAAAAAAAAAATAAGACAACAGTAAAGTTAGCCCAATTTTTTTTTATATTGTGAAATATAATGTTACGCCAAGTAAATTGATACCCATCATGTCACGCTTTAAAATTGCGCCCGCTCGTGGAATGGCGTCAAACTTTTACCCTTAAAAATCTCCATAGGCGACGTTTAAAAAATTCTACAGATTGCATGTTTTGCGTTACAGAGGAGGTCTAGGGCTAGAATTATTGCTCTCACTCTACCGGTCGCGGCGATACCTCACATGTGTGGTTTGACCACCGTTTTCATATGCGGGCGCTACTCACGTATGCGTTCGCTTCTGCGCGCGAGCTCGTCGGGACAGGGCGCTTTAAAAATTTTTTTTTTTTTTTTTTAATTATTTATTTTACTTTATTTTATTTATTTTTTCACTGTTTTTAAAAAAAAAAAAATTTGGATCACTTTTATTCCTATTACAAGGAATGTAAACATCCCTTGTAATAGAAAAAAGCATGACAGGTCCTCTTAAATATGAGATCTGGGGTCAAAAAGTCCTCAGATCTCATATTTAGACTATAATGCAAAAAAAAAAAAAAAAAAAAAAGTCGTTTAAAAAAAATGACACAAAATAAATTGTGCCTTTAAGAGAAGTGGGCGGAGCCGTCGTAATGACGTCGCTCCGGCCGTCACATGGTATAGAGACGGGTGGGGGCCATCTTGGCCTCACTTGTCTCCATACCTCAGCAGGGAAAGGACCCGATCGCCTCCGCCGTTACCGACGGCTCCGGTAAGCGGCGGAGGGTGCGGGAGAGCGGCGGGAGGGGGGGTGGCACCTCTCCCGCCGCCGATAACGGTGATCTCGCGGCGAACCCGCCGCATAGACCACCATTATCGTGTGCAGAATCGCCGGCCCTAAAGATGGATACCTCGGTTGTGGCAGCAGCTGCTGCCGTTACCGAGATATCCATCTTTAAAAAACAGGACGTCAATATACAGTGGGCGGTCGGGAAGCGGTTAAGGTAAAAAAAAACAATGTTGCCTTTATAACCACATTAATTCATTTTTGATGAACGTTTCTTTTACAGACGTCATCACTCTGAGTACCAGTTATAAGTAGAGGATTTGGCATGATGTATAATGCTTTAGTCTGAACGCCTACGCTGTGCCTGCGTCTGTGATTCTGATATTTCTATTATACTCGTCTCCTATTGCCGGTGCACTTGTACAATGTAAGCCGATGGCTGCGTTAACCATTGTTCCTTCCTATTGCCATCTCTCCCTATAATAAAATTATTGTGGAAGAAGAAATATGTTAGGAGCGTTCTTTCTTGTAGCGAGCTATAAAGAATGTACCAAATGCGTTCTCGCTGGATCCTTGCGGATTTTCTCATTGCTCTGCAAATGTTTTCTTGCTTTTTTTCTTAGGCAACTTGTAAAGACAAAACTGACCGAAGAGACCGTATAATCTTGCTGTGTATTGTCCCAATTGCAAAAATTAGAATAAACACTCCTAAAGCCACATCCGTATAGAAAAGAATCGGAAGAGGGGAAGGATAAAGAGCCACAAGGCCCTAAATCGGACTTTACAGGCAAGATGGACAACGGTATAGTTAAAAAAAATATATATTTTTATTCACAATAAAACATGTCAAACAGGTCAAGTGGAAAAGAATTAAAAACCATACAATAGACATATGATAATTGGTAAATATCTAGCCTAAACAAGAGAGTTGACACCAAATAAACGGCAGTGAGCCCCCTGTGCGTCAACGCGTTTCACTATTTCGCTTCGTCAGGACACACTTGGGGGTAGTGGAAAGGAACGGGTCTCACTGTCAAAGATAAATCAATCAGACATTGTATTACAACATATTATAAAATATAATATAAAAATTGTTATAACCAGAGGCAGGGCTTTTTCTCAGTGGGAACGTGGGGGAACCTCCAGCACTAAATGCATGTAAGAGGGTGTGCTGGATGGTCTATTGATGCTGGGGGATCTATTGTCACTGGTGGGGATCTGTTTTTGTGTGGGGGATCTATTGTTGGGGGGGGTCTTATGTTTCTGGTAAGAATCTACTATTGAGGGAGAGGTCTATTGTTACTGTATGCTGATGGGTCTATTGATGCTGGCTGCTGGGAGATCTGTTGTTGCTGCTGGGAGGCCTAATGTTGCTGGGTGGATCTTTTGTTGCTGGTGGTGATATTTTGTTGTGGGTGGTCCATTGTTGCTGTGTGTGTGTCGGGGGGGGGGGGGGGGGGGTGTCTATTGTTGTGTGAGGGATCTATTGTTGCTGTGATGAGGTCTATTGTTGCTGGGGGGTGCTATTTTTGCTGGGGTTGGGTCCATTGTTGCTAGGGGAGTCTATTGTTGTGTTAGCGATCTATTGTTGCTAGGGTGGTATCCTATTGTTGCTGAGGGGACCTATTGTTGCTGGGGAGAGTCTATTATTGTGTGAAGGATATATGGTTGCTGGGGTGGGTTCTATTGTTAGTGGAGATCTATTGTTGCTGGCTCCAGTGGATCTATTTTACTGCTTTCCTTGTTATTAGATAAGAGCAAATTCCATACAAATTATTTAGCACCACAAAATAATACTTGGGGCAGTACTGGGAGGTGGGTAGGGGGTGGGACCAAGGGCCGGTGCTCGGAGAAGCGTAGGGTGCATAGACAAGGGGGAACTCGGAAGGGGGTAGTTCCTGCACTTATTCTCTGAGAAAAAAAGCCCTGTCCAGAGGACATACGCACAACAGATATACATAGCTACATTTTCGCTATTTCGCTTCATCAGGACACACTTGGGGGTAGTTGAAAGGAACGGGTCTCACTGTCAAAGATAAAACAATCAGACATTGTATTACAATAACATATAATATAAAAACTTCCAAATATTGTTATATCCTGAGTAGGGCTGAAACAACTCATCGATTAATCGACAACTAATCGATTATGAAATTAATCGATTACTTTTTTCATAATCGATTAATCGGCCAGTAACATAATGGGGTTAAACCTAAAATGAGCCCTTTTATAGTACAAAAAGAGCAAATAATCGCTACTGTAGATGTTACTTTCAGAGTTCTACAATAAAAAAAAATGAACCCCTTACAGTAGTGATTATCTGCTTTTTTTTTTTTTTTTTTGTACTATAAAGGGCTAATTTTACTTTTTTTAACCCAATTGGCCAAAAAAAAATGCAAAAAATGTAAATCGCCGCAAAATCACGTGCGCAAAAGTTAAAACGTACAGCAAAAAGCACTGCAGAAACAGATTGAAAGCAAACTGCCTAGGTGTGTAGTGAGCCTTATTCTGGCCACGAGGATCAATTTTCAGATGAGAATATTCAGACAAAAAATCTTTGTACATTCGCTGAATGAAAGAATGTTGTTTGAAATTTTTACTTGTTTTTAACATTCTGTTTTTAAAATGAATGTAATTTCTGAACGAAAACCACATACACTGTCTGAAAATTCCTTTCACCAAGAAGTTTTCTATTTCCAAATTTTCCCGTCACTGTGGTTGAAAATGAACGTCGACTTGACCCCACTAGCGATTAGAAAATCGAACGAACGTTCTTAAAAAGAAATTTTTTTTTTGGAGGAAGACATTTGATCTCTGAGTCTGATAATATTTATCAGATTCACCCTTTAATAGTATGTACAGTATATCTCTTCTCTAACACTTTATACAGTGTATCTCCTCTAATAGTATATACAGTATATCTCTTCTGTCTGTTATTCTCAGAGTGGATTAGATATTTTGCTCCCTAACCATATAGTTGGTTATTTATATTTACCACTGCATAGAGATATTTAAGAATAAATTGCCTTTTTTTTAAACTTTACATATTAACTAAATTATACGCCACATTTTTTTTTTTTAAAGGTTATTAATCGATTAATCGAAACAATAATCGGCCAACTAATCGATTATGAAAATAATCGTTAGTTGCAGCCCTAATCCTGAGGACATACGCACAACAGACATACATAGCTACCTCGTCAGCATAAAGTTGTCTCCACATAGAGAACTCCCAGATGATCACTAGAGAATCACCGTGTAAAGCAGGAAATCGTTTCTTACTAATGCCAGCGACCGTATACGGGGCTGCAATAATCAGCATGTTAATCCAAATTAATATCCAAGAAGCAGACAAATTTAAAATTTAAATTGATAACAGTATATAAAAATACAATGCCGGCGTTTTTGGACAATAGGATTTTCATTCAACAAACTACCAAACATCACCGGCATAGGTATTCTCTCCTTCTTGCACATTTCTTAAACCACAGGTTGCCACAGCGGGAGACAGACTGCTGCTGAAGACCTGACACCTTCATACGGTACGATATCACTTCATACTTCCCAGCTGTCCCGGATCCTGTGAGACCTTCCTGGAATTTCAACCAAGTGCCGGACCCCCGCAGGTCCAGGCTGTATCCTGGAGCTCAATGCCGGAATGAGTTCTTGGCACTTGGCTCCACTAAGTTCATCTGCAAGTAGCTGGCGGGGAGAGATACTGTCTGCTGCAGTGTCAGGGAATCAGGGCAGCCTGCTGGAGATGCAGGGGGGGGGAGTGCAGGGCCAGGATGGGGGGGAGGGGGGCGGGGCACACAAAAGCTGTATGTCCTATTGATTGCCCTGAGTTCAGGCTGTCTTCCACCTTCCTCCCAAATTTGCTTTGGTGAACAAAGAGGAAAGCAGGGCAAGGAGGGAATTAGAGGGGGATTGGGGTGCAGAGGTCAGCAGAGAGAGTGGGGTGCAACAGTGAACAGAGAGGGGAGCAGAGGTTAGAAGAGGAAGGGTAGTTATGGTGCAGGGGTTAGCTGAGAGGAGGAGGAGTTATGGTGCAGAAGATAGCTGAGAGGAAGGAGAATTCTAGTGCAGAGGTTAGGAGAGGAGGAGGAGTTATGGGAGCAGAAGTTACCTGAGAAGGGGGGCTTGGGGTTCAGAGGTTAGAAGAGAGGGTTGCTGGGATGTACAGCTCAGCAAGGGGTGATTGGGGTGCAAAGGTAAGCAGAGAGGGTGTAGGATACAGACATGAGCAGAGAGGGGGTTTGGGGTGCAACCTCTCCCCAGAATTCCCCCCCCAAAGGAAGTACAGGGAGGGGGACAGTGTACATAGAGAGGAGGCCGTGTGTACAAAGAGACAAGGTAATGTACAAAGGGAGTGGGAGCAGTTATCTCACGCCCAAAATTTAGCATAATTTAATCACATCCACTTTTGCTTGGGCACGTTACATTCACATCTAAGGTTGCTGTCTTTCTAATGTGTCCCTCATTCTCAAGTCCAAAAGTTGGGAGGTATGTAACTTTGTATAACCAGGTGCTGGACTACAGAAATATGGAGAAGGAGACAACGTCATCTTTACAGTCAGTTTTACTTTACTTTCTACTGCTATGCTGGATGTTGTGTTGCACTATCCCCGCCAGTCATCGGGGGGAGAGCTATAGCCAGGAAAGCCTATAGTCTATGCAGAACTCTGAGGATCATGGGAATTGAAGTCCAGAACATCAACCATAGAATGGGACTCATGGACCTTAACCCTGCAGTGCCCAGAGGCAGAGGGGGGGGTGGTGGAATAGCTTTTACTAGACTGGTCTAGCAGACTTCTTCCTCTCCTTTTCAGTTATCAGAGAAATATATCTACAGCTCATGGTACGTTGGATTCATGGCCAGTGGGAAGAATGCTCCTTACATTGGTGATCAGTGGGAAGAATGCTCCTTACATTGGTGATCAGTGAGAAGAATGTTCCTTACATTGGTGATCAGTGGGAAGAATGTTCCTTACATTGGTGATCAGTGAGAAGAATGTTCCTTACATTGGTGATTAGTGAGAAGAATGTTCCTTACATTGGTGATCAGTGGGAAGAATGCTCCTTACATTGGTGATTAGTGAGAAGAATGTTCCTTACATTGGTGATCAGTGAGAAGAATGTTCCTTACATTGGTGATCAGTGAGAAGAACGTTCCTTACATTGGTGATCAGTGAGAAGAACGTTCCTTACATTGGTGGTCAGTGGGAAGAATGTTCCTTACATTGGTGATCAGTGAGAAGAATGTTCCTTACATTGGTGATCAGTGAGAAGAATGTTCCTTACATTGGTGATCAGTGGGAAGAATGTTCCTTTATATTGGTGATCAGTGAGAAGAATGTTCCTTACATTGGTGATCAGTGAGAAGAATGTTCCTTACATTGGTGATCAGTGGGAAGAATGTTCCTTACATTGGTGATCAGTGGGAAGAATGTTCCTTACATTGGTGATCAATGGGAAGAATGTTCCTTTATATTGGTGATCAGTGAGAAGAATGTTCCTTACATTGGTGATCAGTGGGAAGAATGTCCCTTACATTGGTGATCAATGGGAAGAATGTTCCTTTATATTGGTGATCAGTGAGAAGAATGTTCCTTACATTGGTGATCAATGGGAAGAATGTTCCTTACATTGGTGATCAATGGGAAGAATGTTCCTTTATATTGGTGATCAGTGAGAAGAATGTTCCTTACATTGGTGATCAGTGAAAAGAATGTTCCTTATATTGGTGATCAGTGAGAAGAATGTTCCTTACATTGGTGATCAGTGGGAAGAATGTTCCTTACATTGGTGATCAGTGAGAAGAATGCTCCTTACATTGGTGATCAGGGGGAAGAATGTTCCTTACATTGGTGATCAGTGGGAAGAATGTTCCTTACATTGGTGATCAGTGAGAAGAATGCTCCTTACATTGGTGATCAGGGGGAAGAATGTTCCTTACATTGGTGATCAGTGAGAAGAATGTTCCTTACATTGGTGATCAGTGGGAAGAATGTTCCTTACATTGGTGATCAGTGAGAAGAATGCTCCTTACATTGGTGATCAGTGAGAAGAATGTTCCTTACATTGGTGATCAGTGAGAAGAATGTTCCTTACATTGGTGATCAGTGGGAAGAATGTCCCTTACATTGGTGATCAGTGGGAAGAATGTCCCTTACATTGGTGATCAGTGGGAAGAATGTCCCTTACATTGGTGATCAGTGGGAAGAATGTTCCTTACATTGGTGATCAGTGGGAAGAATGTTCCTTACATTGGTGGTCGGTGGGAAGAATGTTCCTTACATTGGTGGTCAGTGGGAAGAATGTTCCTTACATTGGTGGTCAGTGGGAAGAATGTTCCTTACATTGGTGGTCAGGGAACATTCTTCCCACTGACCACCAATGGATTCTATGTTTCTATCGGGTTCCTCGAGGCATGAAAATAATTTCTAGGGTTCCTCTAGGTTGTAAAGGTTGAGACAAGCTGCTCAGGAAAACTTTCCTCCTCAATGTTTAACCAGAAGACCAAAACAGGGCATTTATTTAACTCTCCGAAGACTGTGTCAATCATTTCTTTAAATAGAGGACTTATTTATATTGCTCTTAGAAGCTCGGCTCAGATAGGAGGAAGAGAACCGCGCGGAACATTCCACGCCATCTTCCCGAGAGACTAACGCTATATTTACTTCACTGTGCTAGAAAATTTTCATCTGACAAACAATCTTTATTACTCTGCTGATCTGGAATGTTCTGTCTATATTGGAGAAAAGTATTGTGGCCAGTGAGAAAATCTGTACATGAGAATCCTGTAATTCACCCGGGATACATCCAGTATGGAGTGACAGAGATATATACATTAATAACAACAGATAAATATAGAGTGTGGGGGATTTATTGGCTACAATGATAACCTGGGGGGGTCGTCATCACCCCAAAAACGTAGTGATGCTAAACGCACACTATTTAATTTATATTGTCCCCTCTATTTCTGTTTGTGGATGACGGCGCTGTAATCATTTTAATTTAACCACTTCAGCCCCGGACCATTTGGCTGGCCGAAGACCAGAGCACTTTTTGCAATCCTGCACTGCGTCACTTTAACTGACAATTGCGCGGTCACACGACGTGGCTCCCAAACAAAACTGACGTCCTTATTTCCACCACAAATAGAGCTTTCTTTTGGTGGTATTTGATCGCCTCTGCGGTTTTTATTTTTTGCGCTATAAACAAAAGAAGAGCGACAAATTTGAAAAAAAAAAAACGCAATATTTTTTACTTTTTGCTATAATAAATATCGCCAAAAAATATATAAAAAAACATTTTTTCCCTTTAGTTTAGGCCGATACGTATTCTTCTACATATTTTTGGTAAAAAAAAATAAATCACAATAAGCATTTATTGATTGGTTTGCGCAAAAGTTATAGTGTCTACAAAATAGGGGATAGTTTTATGGAATTTTTTATTAATAAATATGTTTTTTTTTACTAGTAATGGTGGCAATCATCGATTTTTATCATGACTGCAACATTATGGCGGACACATCGGACACTTTTGGCGCTGTTTTGGGACCAATCGCATTTATACACCGATCAGTGTGATTAAAAATGCATTGTTTACTGTGTAAATGTGACTGGCAGTGAAGGGGTTAACCACTAGGTGGCGCTGAAGGGGTTCAATGTGTCCTAGGGAGTGATTCTAACTGTGGGGGGGGAGGGGCTACGTGTGACACAACACTGATCACCGCTCCCGATTACAGGGAGCTGTGATCAGTGTCCTGTCACTAGGCAGAACAGGGAAATGATTGTTTACATCAGCATTTCCCCATTATTCCTCTCCGTGAGATGATCGCGGGTATCCCCGTGGACATAGAGTCCACGGGACCCGCGATCACGTTCACGGAGCTCGCAGCAGAGTCGCGTGCGCACGCGACCACACGGCGGCAAATTTAAAGAGACGCGCCTGTACGCCCGTTTTCCTGACTGTGCCATTCTGCCAACCTTAATGTTCGTGCGGCGGTCGGCAAGCCGTTAAAAAAAAAAAAAAACTAAGTGAAGGGCGAGAAAGAGTTAACATGACTAAAACTTTAAAATAGCTGACAGAGGAATATCTTTATTTTAGGGTCGTGTTGGTCACGATGACCACGGGATCGATCATTTTTATATTTAAGAATTCGTATCACCACAGATTGGTACTGTGGATACGACGCACTTGTAATTAATGCCACGTCCCGATAATTGAGAATATTATAAGATGAATCTTTGGATGATGGACTCATAGAGCATAATTGACCACTTCAGCCCCCGGAAGGATTTACCCCCCTTCCTGACCAGAGCATTTTTTGCGATTCGGCACTGCGTCGCTTTAAATGACAATTGCGCGGTTGTGCGACGTTGTAACCAAACAAAATTGATGTCCTTTTTTTCCCCCACAAATAGAGCTTTCTTTTGGTGGTATTTGATCGCCTCACTCACAAATGATATAGTCCCCACTGGGTTACCTAAACTAGGTCCCAAGGTTGTCTTTCTGTCCCTTCCCGATCCCCTCTCCTTGTCTCCTTATTTTATCCTCCTCTTCCTCTCTTTTTTTTAAATAATTATTTCTCTAGAATTACAGATCAATGCATGTCTGATATAATTGGACAGCTATGTATTTATCCATTTTAGTTGTTAATTTTAACACAAATATGTTCCTAGGAATGTATTTGCCATGCATGGTTCCTATGGTTGCCTTCTGTGACCTGGTTGTTGTACCCCCCTCCCCCCCTCCAGTGTTCTGCTTTCTCCTTTCTTTTCTTGTTTTCTCTTTTCTCCTTTTTCTATCTCTTTTCTTTTTCACTCTTTTTTTCTATTTCCCTCCTTCTTCCTTGCACCAATTCCCCTCAATCCATTCTAATCCCCCCCCCCCCCCCCCCCATCGAATTTGGCATGGTGATGTGGTGTATTATGCGGCCGCAAAGCATGTCTGTTTTAGCCAATAGGCTGTCAGCGTCACTTTTAGCTCCAAGAAGGAGACATATCTGTCTCTTCCTCGTGCTATGCTCCGGCACTTGGGACAACAAACTCCCCCCCCCCCCCCCCGCTCCTATTGGACACATTGCTACAATGTAGTGAGTGTATAGCTTGTAGCTTGTATAACAGTGTAAATTTGCTGTCCCCTCAAAATAACTCAACACACAGCCATTAATGTCTAAACCGCTGGCAACAAAAGTCAGTACACCCCTAAGTGAAAATGTCCAAATTGGGCCCAAAGTGTCAATATTTTGTGTGGCCTCCATTATTTTCCAGCACTGTCTTAACCCTCTAAGGCATGGAGTATACCAGAGCTTCACAGGTTGTCACTGGAGTCCTCTTCCCCTCCTCCATGATGACATCACAGAGCTGGTGGATGTTAGAGACCTTGTGCTCCTCCACCTTCCATTTGAGGATGTCCCACAGATGATCAATAGGGTTTAGGTCTGGAGACATGCTTGGCCAGTCCATCACCTTTACCCTCAGCTTCTTTAGCAAGGCAGTGGTGGTCTTGGAGGTGTGTTTGGGGTGGTTATCATGTTGGAATACTGCCCTGCGGCCCAGTCTCTGAAGGGAGGGGATCATGCTCTGCTTCAGTATGTCACAGTCCATGTTGGCATTCATGGTTCCCTCAATGATCTGTAGCTCCCCAGTGCCGGCAGCACTCATGCAGCCCCAGACCATGACACTCCCACCACCATGCTTGACTGTAGACAAGACACACTTGTCTTTGTCCTCCTCACCTGGAGTACAAAAATAAATAAAACAATTATAATTTTTTTATTTTTTCATGCTGTCACCAGTCAGTGTCCCTGATCATCGCCACACCAGTTATATGATGACGCTGTAATGTACCGGGGACAGGATGTAAAAACCAAATTGTGAACAACATTTTTTTTTATTTCTTCATTTTCCAAAGAATGATGACAAAAAAAAAATGACAATTTCAAAAAATCCGCCATGCCTCTTACTAAATACCTTGGGCTGTCTACTCCTCAAAAAGGGGTCCTTTGGGGGAAATTTGTACTGTCCTGCCTCAAGAAATGACACCGGCCGTCAGTACATCAGGATTGATCAATTGTCAGATATTTATCCCATAGTTTGTGGACTCTATAACTTTCCTACAGACCAAATAATATACACCGATTTGGGTTATTTTCACCAAAGAAATGTAGCAGATTAAATTTTGGGCTAAATTTATGAAGAAAGGTTATTTATTTGCAAAATGTTATAACAGAAACAAAGAAAATGTGTCTTTTTTTTCAAAATTTTTATAAAAATGTCAGTCTTTTTTTTGTTTGTTTAGCAAAAAATAAATAAAAACCCCAGTGGTAATTAAATACCACCAAAAGAAAGCTGTACTTGTGTGAACAAAAAGATAAAAATGTAGTTTGTGTACAGTGTTGTATGACCGCGCAATTGTCATTCAAAGAGGGACAGCGCTGAAAGGTGAAAATTGTCCTGGGCAGGAAGTGGGGGGGTAATAGTGCCCGGTATTAAAGTGGTTAATAACAAGTTTGATTATTTATTATCTTTCATGATTCTGCACCATGTGAACAAAATAAAAAATATGATATTATTACCTTAGAAAAAGGGGTGTTTTTTTGTTTTCAAAGAGGTTTGAATTATACATGTGCAGAACGAAAAAATTTATTTAGTTTCATTATTTACATAAATTTGTTTAGTTAAATTAATTTCATTCGTTTTCAGAATTCATTTTGTTTATTCGTTTTCAAATCGATTCAAAAAGTTTTTGAATCGAATTAGAAAGGTTTTCGAATTCGAATAGTTTTCCAATTTCCAAAGAGAATAAAAAATAAAGGAATAGAATAGGTTTTTTTCTATTCTATTCCTTTATTTTCTATTCTAATTTATTCTCTTTGGAAGTTGGAAAACTATTAGAGTTTAGAAAAGTATTCAAAAACTTGATGTTTTTGGTTTTCGAAGAGGTTTGAATAGTGCAGAATGCAAAAAAAAAAAATTGTTTTGTTTCGATTCGTTATTTACATAAATTTGTTTTATTAAATTTGTTTCATTTGTTTAATTTTGTTTTCGGAATTCTTTTCGTTTATTCGTTTTAGGATCGATTCGAAAAGTTGTTTTTTTTTCTATTCTATTTTATTCTCTTTGAAAATTAGAAAACTATTCGAATTGGAATTTCATCAGAATTTTTATTTCAAATTTGTTTAAATTCGGTACTATTCTAATTCGGATACATCTGAATTTCCGAATAACGATAATTTGTCCGAATTTTAATTTGGAACAAAACAAACCGCATGTGTCTAGTTTGAATCATCATTGTGTAGAAGTGGAGTGGGGGAGGATGAAAGAGTACAAGGAGCCAATCAGTTCATGGGCTGATGTGAAGCATGCTGATAGGAGTAGAGACCCAGAGCTCTACTGCTTCTCCTTTCACTGGTTCTCATTTCACTGACTGGTCGCAGATCTAGGATGATCAGGGCTCAGAGAAAGTGGGTTGAATGGTGCTAGCCGTTAAAGTGAGGACATCTAGTGGCAGAAAATAATTACTCTTGACGGAAGGTGAATTATCTTTTTGTTGTTCTATCTTTTAAAGGGCTGTTCATTTGTATCTCCTTATTTTGTGGCTGGAGGTCTGCCTCGGTTATGATGCCTGGAATACAACTATTAGTCGAGGTTCCGTAGCAAGCAAAGCTAGGCGCCTTTAATGTCAGCAGGTTTTTTCTTATTTGCGTGATACCAACATCATACTCTGTTCATTCCGGAAATATGTAAGCTGATCTCTGTATGAGGGATTCATTAATACGAGATGACTAATAAAATTGGTTTGTAAAATGTCTCAAACATCCCCTTTTACTCATTACAGTCCAGGAGAACCAATAAACTAAAATTGTTCAGATAAAAACAATCCAAACAACCCAAAACAACCAAAAAATTTGCGGTTTTATGGAGTTTGGAAAACATTGTTCATTAAAGTGGATGTGAAGGCAAATTCAACTGGACTTGTTCAGGAATCTTGAAGATGTTTTGTAGCTTCTCCAAACCATTCCTTCAGATCTAATGGGTGTCAGGACCAGTGGCAGCTGGTGCTCCATCGGTCAGGGGGTGGCAAGCAAACCTGAGACATTTACCCCCCCCCCCCATTGCTCCAGCCCACAACCCCACACCAACCCCCCCCCGGTCACTGACTCGCTCGTCGATCGATCAGCACTTACCCCATCCAAGTCGCAGCTGAGGCTTCCCCTCCTCTGTCTCCTCCGTATCTCGGCGGTCGCTGCTTCTCCTCTGATCCAATCGGGTCTTCGGACTCCCGGCCTATCAGGTTTTAGGACTGCATTGGCCAGCAGGAGAATCAGGAAGACAATAGCGAATATTAATTCGCTAATGTCACACAACTGGGAGCCCACCCTTTTTTTAAGCCGGTTAGAGCCTCAGGTTCTAATCGTGTACTTCAAAAAAGAAAAAAAAAACCATTGAAATCAATGCGTCCGGCGCCCTGCATGTAGATTAGGGGCCAAACGCATGGATTAAGGGGGCGGCGCCCCTGTACCCCTAATGGACGGGCCGCCACTGGTCAGGATGATACTTCAACATTTATATCTACTTAGCCCCAACACCTCCATCCAATCACCGTGGAATGTGTCAAGGCAGGTGCTGATTGTTCACAAACAGGATGGGAGGTGTGAAAGCTGTGGAACCGCCCTAATCCAGTTGCATAATCCCAGTCTTGGTCTTGGGAATCCTGTATATAGGCAGGGATTACCCCTTAATCTGCAAAAGCCATTTAGTAGGCCGAGAGTAAGACATGTCCCATACATAAGGGATAGGAAGGGTTGAGAAGGGTGTTTTGGCCTACTGAAAGCTGAGATGTTGCAGGAGAGCAATGAGTGTATGTCACATACCTGGTCTTAAGGCCGGAATAATGAGAGGGCTTCCCTTGTGGCTGAGTGCACAACACAGTTGGGGATGGTAACAGAGGATGCTGAGCCCAAAGAAGCACGGGTTGCCAGCTGTTCTGTGGCCGGATGGATCTGTGGTGGTGAAGCCAAGCAGAGATGGCAGCAGGTTCAGATTGGCACAATGGAATGTGCAGGCGGATCAGAGCGGGCAGGGCTAGACAAGAGATGCAGTCAGGAAAATTAGCCAAGGTCAATCCAGGTGGTCAGGTAGAAGCATAAAAAGGAGCATAGTTGGGGGCAGGCCAGGGTCATATACAGTGAGTAGATAAGAGTAAGTCCGTGGGGCAAGCTGAGGTCAGAGCCAGGAGAGATGTAGCGCCCTGGGGTTTAGGGAGGGTTGCTCCTCAAAATTTACTTGCCAGGAGTAGTTATCCTGCTTGATTGTTAGAGATCTATAGATTTCACCCTAAGTTTGGCCTTGTTGCACTTTTCTCGTCTACCACTAGGTGGCCGGGTGCTTGGTGGTACTAGATATGAGAAGGGCAACACAATGTAAGGTTATGGGTATGTGGGATGTCTCAGCCAATGGGCAGGGATTTTCTTGGGTCCCTTGGCCTGCTGGGAGATCCTATATATTTTCGGGTGGAGTCAGGTGATCTGTGTTCTGTGCCACCTGGACGGCTGTCTGGGTGGATGTGTGTTGTATTGCCCGGGATGCTAGGCTGGAGATTGGGCCTATCCCAGGCACATCTGGCTGCCAGGCTGTCTGAGGGCCTATCCAGAAGCAAGAGAGCAGCGCAGGTTTGGGACTGCGCCTTGTAGTCCATCCAAAAGTGACAGGTTCTGCCGGCCAGAGAACCTGTCGGGGTCCGAGGTGGAAGGGAAGCTGTCTCCACTAAGGGACCAACCACCTCATTACCAGGGACCACAGTGAGTAACTGAAGCAAGCACCAAAGCAGCATTCTCACCAACCGGGGACAGTTAAGAATTGGGAAACTTCAGTGGGTATCAAGCCAGGGACCCAACCAGCGGAGGTGACGCTTGCAGAGCAGCCTTGTGTGTCAAGCCAAGGACCGAGCAGGCCAGTGGGGTGAAGCTTGAGAGGTACCTGGAGTTCCAAGCTAGGGACCCAGCAGAGAGGCGAGGGTGACGCTTGAGGAAGATACCACTGTGAAGATTGGAGGAGCCCAAGGGATTCAGTGGCAGTGAATTAGTGGGTCTAGTGAGAGATCGGGAGCTCAGTGGGCTGAAGAACTTGTTAAGAGAAATAAAATCTCTTTTGCATTCAAGAAGTGTCTGGTGCCCAAAGACGTTAATCACCTTGCACTCACCATGCCTCACAACCCACCATATACAGAAGAATGTAAGCTATCTCTGGCCCTGGAGGTTCTCATTAGACCGAAGGAAGCCTAGGACCTCGCTACATTTGGCACCCATTGTGGGGATAAGGCGTTATCTCTTATACCTTGCTACAGAGACAAGTCTGGAAGGAATCCAGGTCGGTAACAGGAAATCCAAAGATACTGAGCAGACAGGAACACAGTATACCAGGAGTTGAAGACCAGTCATCAAAGACTGAGTGCATCTGCCATCCTTATAAAGACCAAAAGGTGCCAAGAGCTATTGCGTGTGGCGTGCACCAGTGTGTTTTCTCTGTTACGTTTACACACATTCCCGCACAAGTGAGCACGGCCATGCTGGATGTTGACAAATGTGCCGGGTCTTTACATGTTCCTCTTCTGGATTACACCTGGACAGTGCTCTTTGACCCCGGAATTGGACCTCAGGAACAAGTGATGTCATGTACAGAATTGTGAGTACTAGGGTTGTCCCGATACCGATACTAGTATCGGTATCGGCACCGATACCGAGCATTTGCCCGAGTACTTGTACTCGGGCAAATGCTCCCGATGCTTCCCCCGATACCTGTACAGTCAGCTGTGATCGGCGTGTGGGGGAGTTACAAGATTCCCCCCCCGCCGGCTTTCAGCTGCTTTAGTGACATACAGCGGTGATCGCTCACAGCTGACTGTCACTGCATCCTCCTCCATGCCCCCTCCGTTCCTCTGTCCCCCTCCGCTGTCCCCCTCCGTTCCTCTCTCCTTATCTGTCCCTCTCAGCTGTCCCCTCCGTTCTGCTCTTATCTGTCCCCTCCGTTCTGCTCTCCTTATCTGTCCCCTCCGTTCTCCCCCTCCGTTCCTCCGTCCCCCTCCTCCTTCCTTTGTGTATGGATAGAGTCAGCTGACTCTGTCCATTCACATAACTGAAACATTGTAATCTTCTGTGATTACGATGTGTCGGTTTATGAATGGAGAGGAGCCGCTGTCTTCTCTCCATTCATTCTCAGTGCAGCTGATGCTGCAGAGAAAGGGACTGGGGAATCTCTATCCTCGGTCTCTTTCTCTGTCTCAAGGGGGAGATATCAGAGGTCTGTTAAGACCCCTGATATCTCACCAAAGCCCCCCAAAAGGGCTGATTAAAAAAAAATAAATAAAGAAAGAAAAAAAATATTATTGTAAAAAATAAAAATTGTAAAAAAAAAAAAATAACACACACATACAACGTTCACCCCCTCCCCCCAAAAAAAGCAAGCACTGTTAAACACTGTCACGTGACATTAAAAAAAAAGTATCGGTAATCGGTATCGGCGAGTACTTGAAAAAAAGTATCGTACTTGTACTCGGTCCTAAAAAAGTGGTATCGGGACAACCCTAGTGAGTACCACAATACTTTCTTCCTCCACTTTTCTGGACTTTATAGAAACAATACTTTCTTCCTAGTAGTGTAACACTACCCCCATAAAAGACTCTTAGATTTAACTGGTTCTTCCTGACAACAGTGCAGAGGCAGCCAGGCACACAGTGACAGTCCACTCGCTCTTTAACAGTCTAGGGCAAGGATATGCAATTAGCGGACCTCTAGCTGTTGCAAAACTACAACTCCCATCATGCCTCTGCCTCTGGGTGTCATGCGTGTGGCTGTCAGAGTCTTGCTATGTCTCATGGGACTTGTAGTTCTGCAACAGCTGGAGGTCCACTGGTCTAGAGGGTTGAGTTTTTTTGTATTTTATTGCTTGAAGAAACTTGGGTGGGGGTTTGGGGTGATGTGGAATACTCCAAAATGCTGAGCTCAGTTCTGCAGAGGATAACTCTTTCTCTTTAAACAGCAGCAACACAGCCTTTCACCCACAGCTGCGAACCATGAGAGAGTTTGCAGAACAGGTACAGCTAGACTGAAACAATCTACAGGTTCAAGAATGGGGACCATGAAGTGGCTTAGCACAGGTATAGCTAGACTGGAAAAGTCTAAAGGTTCAAGACTGGAGACCATGAAGTGGCTTAGCACAGGTATAGCTAGACTGGAAAAGTCTAAAGGTTCAAGACTGGAGACCATGAAGTGGCTTTAAGGTGCAGCTCAGAAAGGAGGCTCTACTCACAGAATACTGGAACAAGATCAGTCCATAGGCACACCCTCTTGCAAAGTAGTTCAGCATCCAGTCCTAAGGGTGCCAGGGTTAAACAGCTCCTCTCCACTCAGCTCACTGATCCATCCCCTAAGGGGGGAAAGAGCTATCTCCTTAGGTCTCCAGACTATATTTAACAGCATCCCAGCCACAAACTGGGCACACCATCCCTAAGGATTGGCTGGGCCCTGCTCAATATTCAGACTGAATCAGACTGGTCAGCTGAATTCTCACTCTCTAAGCTGTAGAAACTTCTTCTGGAGGCAGAGGGAAGCAATCAAACTCCTAGCCTGTGAAGCCCTGAACAAACCAGACCAGACCAAACAGTTACTGCTCTTCTGGTTACAGGATCCAAAACTAAATTTGACTAGCAGCCGTATTAGTGTAGCACCCTCTTATTTCAGAGTAGGCTTCTAGCAACTTTAGTTAGCTCCTCTGTAAACAGTGGAGTAGGGGTTTTTAGTATCTCACAGGCTGCTGTTCTGCTATTTCCACCCGTCTCCTAGAGATTTCTGGAAGTGTAGGCAGGTGCAGTCTACTTTCTCCACGGCAGGTGGCGCTCTTCCGAAGCGGCCCTGTTTCTGGAGAGGAAGTCAGAAGGAACAAGGTCCTATATGGTTTCCTGGGTCACTGGGAAATTATCCTACTGGATGCTGCTGCCCCACGTGATTTAAGCAGCCATCTTTGATCAGGCAGAGCCATTTTAAGACCCTGGCTCCTGGGTTTTGGCGCCCTTTGGCAAGTGTACAGAGTTGGGACAGGTACCCCATCTGTGCGGGACAGTGATAACACTAGGGAAAGGTTCCTGACAAGGAGGGTAAAAGTAGGGCCTGATCTCTTCTGGACATTTTCCCGATTAAGGACCAGATGGCCAGGCCACATTTAGTCCCCTCTCAACAGACGCTGTCATTTGGGATGGAATCTACTTCTGTCACGCTGTTGAACTATGAGTGTGCCCAGCTGGGTGGCTTTCCCACCGAGTTTGTTTGGAACTCATGCTGCATTTCGTCAATACAGCTTCAACTTTAACACACAATAAAGCCTACCGCTTCAACATGCTTTTTTGATGTGTTTTTGATGCTTCAGTGATGCTTTTTTGAAGCTTTGCAAATGCCCCGTGTGTGTTGATTTTCTATTTGTTTTAAAGGGGCTCAGTAGAACCCCCACTCAGCAGATCCCCATCTCATTAACATGCTCATTCAGCAGGTCCCCAGCTTATAAGTACACTCGTTCAGTACATCCCCTGCTCAGTAGTACCCGTAGCTCTGCCAATACCCGACTCAGTAGTACCACCAGCTTTGCTGATCCCCTGCTCAGTAGTACCCCCAGAGCTTTGCTGATCCCCCACTCAGTAGTAATCCTCAGTTTTGTTGATCTTCTGGTTTGCTGATCCTCCTCTCTCTGGTCCCGCTCACCTCCTGCTATAGCATATTGCTGTTGTGCTGCTCATCACATGGGAAATCTGCTGGTCTACTCTGGTCCCCCAGCTCTGCTGATTCCCTACTTATTAGTGACCCCTAGCTCTGCTGAACCTCCTCTCTCTCTCTGACCCCTGCTGTCAGGGCTGGGCTCAGCCCTTCCTTCTCAGAGCTGGCCGCTCAGCTGTGGGCTAATTGCCAGCTCCGATCTCTCCACAGTTACTCAGCTGATGATATCCTGCTCGTCAGTCCTGCCTACTTAGGCCATTCAGCTCAGTGGATCTCTGCCTTTGCCTTGGTCAACATCACAGAAACTATCTCCTACGATCCTGTTCAAGACTTGCTTTGCTGACATCCCTTTTGGCTCCAGATCCTGCTTGCTGTTCCACTACATTGATCCCTGACTTCTGGCTTGGTAACTATCCGTTCCGGTTATTGAACTTTGGCTATGTTTTGACTATGTTTGTTCTTTTTACTTTTATTATTAAACACATGTTCTGTACTTCTGTCTCGGCCTGATTTCATGGTTTCTGACACCTGCTCACCTTCCACTTAATTGCTTCTGTGCTGCTCACCACTTGTGACACCTGCTAGTTTCTCCTGCTCTAGTCCCCCAGCTCTGCTGATCCTCTGCTGCTCAGTCCGCTCTCTTCAGTCCCCCACCCCACCTTTCTCTATAGCGTTCCCATGTTGCAAACTACATGGGCTGTCTGCTAGTCGCTCTGCTCCAGTCCTGGCCCCGCTCACGCTGCACACCAGATGTAACATCTACACCAGAAACTCCCAGAATATATACACGTGAACCGGAAGTGACTGCTGATGATGTCTTTCCAGTTTGCTTGTTGGTTTCCCAGTGCATCCTGGGAGATCTCATACCTGCAATACCTCCAAAAAAAAAAAGTGAAGCTAAAGCTGTATAAAAGCCCATCAGAAGCTGCAGGTGCTGTTAGCGACAGTTGTCATAGACTTCGATGGAGGCTTTGGAGATGCTTTATAGCACCAAGAAAGTGACATGTTGGATCATTTTGAAACAAAGCAAAGAAAAACACAATGTGACCCCTTAAAATAATGGATGTATACAACAGATTTGTATGAGTAGCCAAAGAAGGCAGACAAGTTTTACCGCACCAAACTCAAGTGTTCCCTACGAAATGGGCGCTGTGCATCCTGACATCTATGGCTAAACCTGTAAGGGTGAAAGATGTCAAAGTTAGGTTGTCCACAGGAGGGGACAGCAGCATGCTCATGCTTTGTTTTCCCACATAAATTTTTATCGGCCAGTGACATCATCGGTGTGCTGCTACTTTTAATTATTATTATACAGGATTTATATAGCGCCAACAGTTTGGAAGTCCTTGAGATGAGCATGGGAAAAGGTGGTGAGGGAGCTGAAGAGCAGGAGGTCTTTGGAGGAGCAAAGGGAACAGTTTGGTTATTTGGAGACAAGGTTAATGATGTAGCTGGGGGCAGAGTTTGGTTTGGATTGAGAAGTCTTGGAGATGAGCATGGGAGAAGGTGACAAGGGAGCTGAAGAGCAGGAGGTCTTGGGAGGAACAAAGGGAACGGTTTGGTTATTTTAAGACTTGGTTAATGATGTAGCTAGGGGCAGAGTTTGGTTTGTAATGAGAAGTCCCGGAGATGCTCATGGGAGGAGGAGACAAGGGAGCTGAAGAGTAGGAGGGCTTGAGAGGAACAAAGGGAACGGTTTGGTTATTTTAAGACTTGGTTAATGATGTAGCTAGGGGCAGAGTTTGGTTTGGAATGAGAAGTCTTGGAGATGAGCATGGGAGGAGGAGACAAGGGAGCTGAAGAGTAGGAGGGCTTGAGAGGAACAAAGGGAACGGTTTGGTTATTTTAAGACTTGGTTAATGATGTAGCTAGGGGCAGAGTTTGGTTTGGAATGAGAAGTCTTGGAGATGAGCATGGGAGGAGGAGACAAGGGAGCTGAAGAGTAGGAGGGCTTGAGAGGAACAAAGGGAACGGTTTGGTTATTTTAAGACTTGGTTAATGATGTAGCTAGGGGCAGAGTTTGGTTTGGAATGAGAAGTCTTGGAGATGAGCATGGGAGGAGGAGACAAGGGAGCTGAAGAGTAGGAGGGCTTGAGAGGAACAAAGGGAACGGTTTGGTTATTTTAAGACTTGGTTAATGATGTAGCTAGGGGCAGAGTTTGGTTTGTAATGAGAAGTCCCGGAGATGCTCATGGGAGGAGGAGACGAGGGAGCTGAAGAGTAGGAGGGCTTGAGAGGAACAAAGGGAACGGTTTGGTTATTTTAAGACTTGGTTAATGATGTAGCTAGGGGCAGAGTTTGGTTTGGATTGAGAAGTCTTGGAGATGAGCATGGGAGGAGGAGATGAGGGAGCTACAGAACAGCAGGTCTTGGGAGGAATGAAGAGATTGGTTTGGTTGGTATTTTGAGACTAGGTTAGTAATGTAGCTGGGGGCAGAGTTTGTTAGCTTTGGATGGAGAAGTCAAGCAATGTCCTTGTCGGAGGAGCACAAGGCAAGCCCTGAAAGACACATAAGGATCAAATTGGCACAAATGACGCATTGAACGGATGATCCCTAAAGACTAATCCTGAGTCAACAAGTTTCTTGTCACATGTGAGCTTTGAAAGAGCTGAAATGTTCCACCAATTAAGTGAGCACTTCAGCTTCCCTGAGAAAATTACCGTATAAATTGACAGTAATGTTCTAATTATCCCTTCTACAATCCTTCTCAGTCTGTGCCCCATCTTCACAATGAATGCCTGCTGAAAGCCGCTCATTATTACAACGCATGGTCTGATGTGTAATTAGCCGACTACGGTACAATTGGACACCTATCAACAGGATTTCTGTACCTTTTTTATAAATTTCCTTTACCATGGTTCTTCGCAGTCAGTCGGAGAAGTCTAGAATACAGCCAATGTCTATATGAAGTGTGAAATGTCAGTGAGGGAGTAACAATTCATCTTTCATCTGATAAATGTATCTTTCCATCTATAAAGACGTTTTCCACGATGAACATTGTGTAAATTATTTCTTGTTTTACAGTTTCTGTATTTTGAACTTCTGTCGCGAAGGCTGCTTTCACACTTGAGCTGAGAACCATTTTTTTTTTTTTTTAGCGTTTGTATAAGCATATTTTGCATATTTTTGCAGACATCTGAGACTTGAGGGGTTTTTGTATTATTATTTTCAGTCAATAGTTACCAGGGAAAAAATTGTGTGTTTTTCAGGCACTCCTATTGAAGTACGTTGGCCTTGTAACTCAAAAGAAGCTCCTGTACTTCTAACACCGGTCCGTAGTAGCCTGACCCAGGCCGGGTTGTGTGAAGGCTCACTTTCCCAAGAGTAGTACAGTGTTACCATGGTGACACTGAACTACTCTGAAAAAATGTTAAAAAATGAAAGAAAAATAGTAAAAAAAAAAAAAGTTAAGAAATGTTACATTTTATTTTATTTATTATTAAAATAATTATTATTTTATTTCATTACTTTTTTAACATACTGTCACCAGTCTGTGTCCAGATCAGATGGTAAAAAGAAAATTGCGGGGAAAAAACAAATTTTAACAAATTTCTTAATTTTCAAAAAAATTGTGACAAAAAATGACAACTTAAGGGAAACTTGCCATGCCTTTTGCTAAATGCCTCCGACAGTCCACTTATCCATTGGGGGAGAGGTATTTTGGGGGGGGTATATGTACTGTCCCAGCATTTTAGGTCCTCAAGAAATGAGAGCAATACATCAGAATTGATAAGTTTTCAATTATATATCCCATAGTTTGTAGACGCTATAACTTTTACACAAGCCAATTAATATACACATTTTATTGGGATTTTTTTTTTTTTTTTTTTTTTTACCAAAGACATGTATCAGAATACATTTTGGCCTAAATTTACGATACATTTTGATTTTATTGGAATTTTTTTTATTACAGAAAGTAGAAAATATTAGTTGTATTCTTTACGCGCATCTCATTAATAAACTTGACTTGTTAAACAAAAAAAAATAAAACAAAAAATACACACACACACACACACACACACACACACACACACACACACACACACACACACACACACACACACTATATTACCAAAAGTATTGGGACGCCCCTCCAAATCATTGCATTCATGTGTTCCAATCACCTCCATGGCAACAGGTGTATAAAATCACACACCTAGGCATGCAAACGACTTCTACAACCATTTGTGAAGGAATGGGTCACTCTCAGGGGCTCAGGGAATTTAAGCGTGGTTCCGTGATAGGTTGTCACCTGTGCAATAAGTCCATCCGTGAAATTTCCTTGCTACTAAATAGTCCACAGTCATCTGTTAGTGATATTATAACAAAGTGGAAGCAACTGGGTAAAAACAGCAACTCAGCCACGAAGTGGTAGGCCACATAAAATGACAGAGCGGTGGTCAGCGCAGGCTGAAGCTCACAGTGCAAAGAAGTCATCAACTGTCTGCAGAGTCAATAGCTACAGACCTCCAAACTTCATGTGGCCTTCAGATTAGCACAGCAACAGTGCGTAGAGATCTTCATGTAATGGGTTTCCATGGCCGAGCATCCAAACCTTCCATCACCAAGTGCAATGCAAAGCGTTGGATGCCGTGGTGTAACGCACGCCACCACTGGACACTAGAGCACTGGAGACGTGTTCTCTGGTGTGACCAATCATGCTTCTCTGTCTGGCAATCGATGGACGTGTCTGGGTTTGGCGGTTGCCAGGAGAACGGTACTTGCCTGACTGCAATGTGCCAATGGGGGGAGCAAACAATTAGTCATCCCTCCAGCGGCACCCACCCCACCCCCCTACTGTTTAGCGGTTGGTCCAGCACTTACCCCATCAGCGGTGGCGGGTGGCAGGCAGCGTGGTGCAGCGGCTCCGTGTCCTGTCCTCCATGGCGGCTTCCAGATCCCCACCCCCCTCCTAGGCGTCCAATAGGATCGCCAGTCCTTTCAGCCAATGGGGTGACCGGTGGCTTCCCGATTGGCTGAGTGGAGGATCAGTGTTACAACAGCGAATATTCATTCACTATTGTAACACACCTGGGTAGGATCAGAGCGCACTTTCTGCGACCCGAGCCCACCCTATATTGGAGCTTCTAGAAGCTCAAATTGGGGCTTAAAAAAATGGACGGGCCTCCCCTGGTGCCAAGTGTAAAGTTTGGTGGAGGGGGTATATGGTGTGGGGGGAGGGGGGATTATGGAGTGGGGTTGTTTTTCAAGGGTTGGGTTTGGCTCCTTAGTTCCAGTGAAGGGAACTCTTAAGGCGTCAGCATACCAAGACATTTTGGACAATTTCATGCTCCAAACTTTGTGGGAACAGTTTGGGGACGGCCCCTTCCTGTTCCAACATGACTGCACACCAGTGCACAAAGCAAGGTCCATAAAGACATGGATGAGCGAATTTGGGGTGGAGGAACTTGACTGGCCTGCACCGAGTCCTGACCTCAACCCAATTCTCGTCTAACATCAGTGTCTGACCTCACAAATGCGCTTCTGGAAGAATGGTCAAACATTCCCATAGACACCCTCCTAAACCTTGTGGACGGCCTTCCCAGAAGAAGGGGCCAACCCAATATTGAACCCTACGGACTAATGCCCCGTACACACGGTCGGATATTCCAACGGAAAATGTGTGATAGGACCTTGTTGTCGGAAATTCCGACCGTGTGTGGGCTCCATCACACATTTTCCATCGGAATTTCCGACACACAAAGTTTGAGAACTTGCTATAAAATTCTGATCGTGTGTACACAAATCCGACGCACAAAGTGCCACGCATGCTCAGAATAAAAAAAAAAGATAAAAGTTATTGGCCACTGCCCCGTTTATAGACCCGACGTACACGTTTTACGTCACCGCGTTCAGAACGATCGGATTTTCCGACAACTTTGTGTGACCGTGTGTATGCAAGACAAGTTTGAGCCAACATCCGTTGGAAAAAATCTTAGGATTTTGTTGTCGGAATGTCTGATCAATGTCCGACCGTGTGTACGGGGCATAAGACTGGGATGCCATTAAAGTTTGTGTGTAAAGGCAGGCGTCCCAATACTTTTGGCAATATCGTGTGTACACACACACACACACACGCACACATATATATATATATATTACTTACATACATACACATACACACACATACAAACACAATTTAAAACAATTTAATACAATATAACATTTTGAAAAAAAAACACTATTATATATATATATATATATATATATATATATATATATATATATATATAATATTATGTGTGGTTTTTTTTCAAAATTTTCAGTCTTTTTTCATTTATATCGCGAAAAATAAAAAACCCAGTGGTGATCAAATAACATTGAAAAAAAAAGCTCTGCTTGTGTGAAAATGCTAAAAAATGCATTTGCGTACAGTATTTCAGTATTTCATGACTACACAATTAACAGTTAAAGTAGAGCAGTGCTGAATAGCAAAAATTGGCCTGGTCCTGAGTCCTGAAAGGGGTAAAACCTTCTGGCACTCAAGTGGTTAATAAACACTTATTGCGCATGCACAAGTAGCGTTCTATGCAGGGGCGGATCAAGGGGGGGCAATTGCCACCCCCGAGAAATCTTTTGCGGGCCGGGCGGTGGAGCTCCGCAGGCAGATAAAAGAGCGGGAGGGCCGGGTGGCTCCATTTGAGGGTGGGCAGGCGGGTGAGAGAGCGGATTGGCCGGGCTGCCGGGTGGCTCTGTGTGTGGATGGGCTGGTGAGACGTGAGACTGAGCAGGCTAGGGGTGTGTGTGTGTGGGTGACTGGCCAATCAGCGAGCCGACGGGCAGGGGAGCAGAGAGATGACATCATCTCTCACTGCCCCCCCGCATCTCTGCAGTAACTTCCGCCCTCACTGTGCAGGTAGCGTGGGCAGAGATTACATTATCTCTCTGCTGCCTTACTCTGGGACAAAGAAGCAAGAGACAAGCAAAACACCACCTTACCTGGCACGTGACAATCCGCATCTGGTGGCAGGTGACGTGGCAAGTGACAATCCACAACATGTGGCAGGCGACGTGGCAAATGACAATCCAGAAGGTGTGGCAGGTTACGTGGCAAGTGACAATCCACAACATGTGGCAGGCGACGTGGCAAATGACAATCCAGAAGGTGTGGCAGGTTACGTGGCAAGTGACAATCCGCAACATGTGGCAGGCGACGTGGCAAATGACAATCCAGAAGGTGTGGCAGGTTACGTGGCAAGTGACAATCCGCAACGTGTGGCAGGCGACGGTGGCAAGTGACATGCTTGGGGTTCCCACTGATTCTGCATTATACTAAGTTGAATGATTTCATTTTATATTACAATGTATTAATAGAAATAATGCGCTTCAATCATCATGACACCATAACAACCATGGTGCCGGGATGATTAAAGCACCAACAACAGCCATTTCCCCGATAAATTGCCAGCAAATAAAAAACGTATTTTCTGGCAGTGCCCCTCCAGAGACTAGACTCTGGATCCGCCCCTGGTTCTGTTCTGGTGCCCTCCCCTTTACAAGGCAATGCTGAACACTGCAGAACCTGGTGCCATTTTATTGATAATGATTGCTCAGTGGACGGTGTCAGTAGGGCTGTGGATAGTGTCAGTCGTTTTTGAATTTTTTATTGTATTTTGTATAATTTTTTTAAAGTTTTATTTTTTCATTATTTTTGACAATATTATTTTTTTTACAATTTTTAGGATCCCTGTTGGGGCCTTTGGTGAAATATCAGTGGCGCTAAACAGGCCACTGATGTCTCACTTTTGAGATAGAGAAAGGGGCTGAGGACAGGGATTGCCCAGTTCCTTTCTCTGCAGCCAAGCAGCACTGGACCGTGAATAAATGGGAAATCCTCTGCGCTTCCTGTCCATTCACAAACCAAAGCATAGTAAACAGTTTACTATGCTTCAGTGATGAATGTATCCGGGTGAAATCACTCACTGTGTTCATTCAGAAAAGAAAGGGGCTAGTAAATTACATATTTATTGGCCCCTTTCCCGCTCTACATCCTGAAACAATCCCCTGCAGAAGTCGGAAAGGAGAGGAGGGTAAGCCAACAGCCCTACAGGTGAGCAGGGGGGCCCAGGCAGCAGAAAGAAGATGGAACAGGGACAAGAGGGGTAACGGGGGTGCCAAATACTGGTACTGATCCCCTGCATCTTCCTCCTGTGGCCATTCCCAGTGGGAGGGAGAGGAGGAGAAGCCGGCTTTCAGCTGCTGCAATACAGATTGGTTCCAGTAAATGCCACCTTTGCCGCTCCTTCTGTCCAGGTTCTGAGGGTTGGCAAGGAAAAAAAGGGAATTGCGGGGCTACCCATCACATGCCTGCAATTGATATGTAGATCACGTTCGATGGGTTGCCGACCCCCGGATTAGTGTGTGCCCAGGCACACTTAGCACACCCCATGCATGCATACAATCCTTTTCTCCTTGTATTCAGCTATGAAGACCAGTCTAGGAAGAATCCACGACTCTCAAACTCCAAATGCATACATGTCTGCTTTTTAGCTGCCAGACATCTGTAGGGAGGTGGTGCGGTCTGTAAGTACACAGAGTCCGATTGCAGTAAAATGTGGAACTTGTATTAAACAGAATGCCACCGTTACAAACTCCCTGGTGGGACAAGGCCACCAGGGAAGCAACTCACAGTTCAATGTAGTCAGATGTGGCAAAGAAGGGGTGCTGACAGCCTCTGTTTCAGAGGGTGAAGTGCGGTCTGGTCAGTCCAGTCCCAAGAGGGAAGCTATTTCCCAAGCGGGTCCATAACCTGTCTCTCCTCATCAGAAACCTCCCCCCACCGCTAATTACTTTCCCAAACAAGCGGGGTCTCTCTCCCGCAAGAAGCATGCCAGGTGCAGGGACTTAAATAGACCCTGCTGACCCAAGATGGCCGCTGAGGGTCACATGGCCGTAGCCAACCGGAATGCTCCTCCAATGACCCAGGAAACCATAAAGAAACCTTCTTCCCCTTGGATTTCCTCTCCAGGCTGTGGTACTTTTCAATTTGAGCGCCACCCACAGTGAAGAAAACAGACTGAACCTGCCTACACCCTCAGTCACCAACAGATGGAACTCTCCTCAGGCTCCTACTATTACCGAGGTCAAAGCTGCTGTTCAATATGTTTTCTTTAATAAAAAAAAGTTTGATGCTGATCTAAAATCACATCTGACGCCTTCACACTTTGAGCTAAAATGTAGAGATTACAGGAAGAGCGTCTCTACAGCTACCGAGGAGGGGGTTCAATGCTCTCCCAATCTCCTCCAAAATAATCTCACCAAACTTTTCTAGTCTCGGTTTTCCATTTTTCTTTTTTTTTTCCTTTGTGACTTTTAATGCCACCTACGTTTTCAGTACCAAGTGCTACTTTATTGTTAGGTACACTCTAGTGTCATACAACGACGTTGCTGCTTGTTTATCTCCCTCTCGATTTTTTTATGTTTAGGAATACAGTGGAACCTTGGATTACGAGCATAATCCTTTCCAGGAGAATGCTTGTAATCCAAACCACTCGCAAATCAAAGTGAGTTTCCCCATAGAAGTCAATGGAAACAAAGATAATTTGTTCCACATTGACTTCTATTGCATGCAATACCGGATGTGGCCAGAGGTGGGGGAGGGGCACCGGAGAGACTCGGAAATACTCGGGGACAGCTTGGCTGAATTTGGAAACCCTCGGAAAGACTCAGAAACAGAGTATTTCCGAGTGATTACGAGTATTTCCGAACGGCTCCGAACCATTCCGAGTGTCACAGGTGCCCCCGCACCTCTGGCCAAATGCGGTCTGCTTGTTTTGCAAGACAACACTCGCAAACCGAGTCAGGATTTAAAAAAAAAAAGTTGCTAGTCTTTCAAAACGCTCGTTAACCATGTTACTCGTTAACCAAGATTCCCACTGTATAACAAATCTCACCATGTCTCCAATTCCTCCCTTCTTTTGGGGATAATACTGGAAAAATCAATGCTGCTGATGCCCAGTATTCATAACTAACTTGCTGCGGTCATCTCTGACCTGCAGTGTTTATGGAGATTTTAACTCAACCAAGGTACCTACTTTTGTCAAAATACGAGCTTACATACATTGACATTATTTGTTTTATGTTGATGTTTATATCTGAAAAAATCTAACAAAATGTGACTTAAAAAAAAAAAAATGTCCCATGCAGCCGGTGCTGCAGCTTCTTTCTGGCTGACGGCGGGGGCTGCGCAGTGTGAACCTGGAAGAGCCCAGCTCTGAGCAGTTCTGGGTTCACAGCTGTCAATCTTCCTTGTTTTCCATTTCTTCTCTTCATTTAATGGCCAATGGGCTAAGAAGACCTGGGGTCTGTGAATCCGGTACATTCAAACAAGAAGGCTGCCATATGTGAGGACCCAGCTTGGTCCAGACCACTAATATGAAGAAGCCAAAATACTCTTCCCATCTTGCTCACTTTTTGTTTTTTCTCTTCACACAATGGCCAATGGGCTAAGAAGACTTGGGTTCTGTGAATCAGGTGCATTCAAACAAGAAGGCTGCCATATGTGAGGACCAAGCTTGGTCCAAACCACTAATCTGAAGGAGCCAAAGTCTACCAAGGAGTGCGACACTCTTCCCATCCTTCTCATTTCCTGTTTTTTCTCTTCACATAATGGCCAATGGGCAAGGAAGACTTGGAGTTTGTGAATCAAGTACATTCAACCATTGAGGTTGCCTTATGTGAGGAACCAACTTGATCTAAATAACTAATCTGGAGGAGCCAAAATAATCTTCCCATCTTGCTCACTTTTTGTTTTTTCTCTTCACACAATGGCCAATGGGCTAAGGAGACTTGGTGTCTGTGAATTAGGTACATTCAACTAGGAAGGCTGCCATATGTAAGGACCCAACTTGGCCCAAACGATTAATCTGGAGGAGCCAAAGTCTACCAGGGAGTATAATACTCTTCCTATTTTCTTCACTTTCTGTTTCTTCTCTTCACATAATGGCCAATGGGCTAAAAAGACTTGGGGTCAGTGAATCAGGAACATTCAACCAGGAAGGCTGCCATATATGAGGACCCAACTTGACCCAAACCACTAATCTGGAGAAGCCAAAGTCTACCAAGGAGTGTAATACTCTTGCCATCTTCCTCATTTCCTGTTTCTTCTCTTCATATAATGGCCGATGGCCTATGAAGACCTGGGGTTTGTGAATCAGGCACATTCAATTAGGAAGGCAGCCATATGTAAGGACCCAACTTGGCCCAAACCACTAATCTGGAGGATCCAAAGTCTACCGAGGAGTGTAATACTCTTCCTGTCTTCCTCATTTGCTGTTTCTTCTCTTCATATAATGGCCAATGGGTTAAGAAGACTTGAGGTTTGTGAATCGGGTACATTCAACTAGGAAGGCTGCCATATACAAGGACCCAACTTGGCCCAAACCACTAATCTGGAGGATCCAAAATCTACCAAGTAGTGCAAAACTCTGGCTATCTTTTTCGCTTTCCATTTCTTCTCTTCACATATTGTTGCTGAGTAAGGGAACATGGCTGAAACCATTGATGACCAACATATTACTGTATACAGCATATTATATTGTGATTATATATCTCTGCTCTACGTCAAGTTTAAAATAGACGATGTCTTCTGCAACTCTTCCTTGACATATTGAAGCTGATTTACTGAAGGGTTTGAGAACGTTCACATAATAAAATGTGCGATGATTCCCTTCAATTACCCAGTCGTGTGAAAAGAAAACCCGTGTTTTCTCATTTCATCTGCAGATGATTGGGTAATTGAAGTGATTCTTCACACTTTTTATTACGGGAACTTGCTCGTTGGCATAATGTCAGCAGACTTACATAGGGAACACGTGGCTGTTATGCTTGTATGGATGGGATAATAGAGAGCTTGTACACTTTTGTAAACCTTTATTGGAAGCGCACAAAAAAATTCTATAGTAAGAGAATTGATCATAATGAGCATTGAATACTGAGCATTAATAAGGGAATAACATAGAAAGGACAGTCCATACGCCTCTTAGTCTAAGCGGTCTTCGTCACACCTATGACTAAGACTACATAGGCTAAAACGCGTAAGACTCTGCCATCTTGTGAGCAACATAGATCTTCAATGCAACAGAATATGGAAGAGTCATTGTGTGTTTGAATTGTTCATGAACATTGACCACAGTAAAAGTGCTTGGCTATGCACTGCGTTGGTAAATTGGAGCACGATCGTGCGGGTTGAGCGGTGTATTCTTGGTTTTGTTATTAATATACAAAGGGTTTCACATACTTGAATCATAAGAACTGTAGCGCACCCCTGTAGGAGCCGCTAGTTTGATAAACCTTCTGAAACTAGCTACTTTCTCAATTAATTGTCCTAGGCCAAGACACAGCACTGGCTGGAGGTGTTAAGGAGAGATAGTCTGCAAGCAAGTGTTGTGCTGGACAGAAGAGAGGAGTTGTATATACCGGAGGGGTATATAGTTTTCACAGTCCCTAAAAATTTCTACAATCAACTGGGCATCTCGTAACTACCCTATCCCCATCCAAGTTTAATCCCCTCAATAAAAATACAAAACAAAGTGCATGGACTGTTTTCTGTCTGAGAGTGACTGAAATAGTGTGCCTGGCTGGGCAGGGTGACAGACGGACTACAATTACCAGCAGCCTCTACAGGGTTACCGCTACAGTAATGTGGAGGAAGTGAAATAGAAAACTTCCTTTACCGGCTTCTGTGACGAGTGACGGCCTGAAGAGGAGAGGGCTGCCGGAAGGTGGCGGAATGCCGTTCCACCACGTTCCAGCTAAAAAAAGCCCTGGTCTGAGGGATCAGCGTCAGGTCACTACTCACACGTCCCCCGGGACAGCTGCCTCCCGACCTATACTGTGATGGAGATGGCACCTCTCAGGACTGGATCCCTTGTGGTGTGGGTCTAGAGTCAGTTCTAAGCTAAGTCCATCTGGACGTTTATTCCTGGACCTTCCTAGGCCTGCTAGAGCAGTCGTTCAGTCCATGGGCTGCCTGGCAACAGCAACCCCTGCACCCCTGGAACCCTCCTGGGGAGAAGGAACCCTACTCTCCAGTGTCTCTGACTATTTATCCACATTCCACATTCCATCCCCCTACTGGACACTTCCCCTACAGGGATAGGCATGTGCCCGATAAACAGGGCTTTTTTTCCCTCAGAGAATAGGTGCAGGAAAAACCTCTTTCCAAGCCACCCCTTATTTCCGACCCCACCCACCTCCGAGCACCGTCCCTTGGTTCCACTTCATACCCAGCTCCCAGGACCACCCCTTTTAGAGAATACAGAACCAAGTATCATTTGTGGTAATAAGTAGGAAGTAAATTGTATGGAACTTGTTAATGATAACAAGAAAAGCAGTAAAATAAATCCCCTGCAGTCAGCAACAATAGATCCCCCCCCCCCCAGTAACAATGGACCACCTGCGACAAAAATACACCCCCAGCAACAAAAGATCCCCGGCAGCAACAACAGATTTCCCCACAGCTAGCATCAATATAAACCCCAACTACTATAGATCTCCCAAAAACAATGAACAGCTTACAACAAACTACACCCCCCCCTCAGCACCAATAGACCCCCCGACAGCACCAACAGATCCCCTGCAGTCAGAAACAATAGATTCACACCCCCCCCCCCCCCTCTAGAGCTGCACAATTAATCATCAAGAATCGTTATTGCGATTTTTTTTTTCCCCCGTTGCGATCTTGACAAAGGGTTTCCCGATCTTTCCGATCTTTGGTATGGTACTTTCTCTCAGCCGTCAAAAGTCAAAGTCTGGGCAGTCTGCCAAGTTTTAAAACATTCCATCATTGGCATGTTAAGTCTAAACATTGTATCAATTTGTCTTTGACATCAAAGGAATAGACTTCTGTATGTAAATTAGGAACGTTTAACCGCTTAAACATGATGTACAGTGATGACAACACACCTTTTTTTTTTTTTTTTTTTTTTTTTACTAAAAAAAGTTGAAACTTGATGTTCAGAAGAGATAAGAGGAGTTTAGAAGAGACGTTTTTACAGCTCCTAAACTTCTCCAGAAAACGCCATAGAGAAGTTTTTTTTCCTGCCTCTGAACGTCCCTGACAGAAAACGCCTGTAGAAGTCATAATGTGCAAAGACACAAAGAACACAACGGAAGTGCTTCTAGAGGCAGGAGAAAAAAACGCCAAACGCCTGTAGAATCGACGTTTTGTAAGTCCAGCGTGCATGGAACCTAAACCTTTTTCTGACAGTTTTCAAGTTAAAATCATTTTTTTTTTTTGCTGGAAATTTCTAGACATTACTTAGAACCCCCAAACATTATATATATATATATATATATTTTTTGTAGAGACCCTAGAGAATAAAATGGTGGTTGTTGCAATATTTTATGTCATTTGTATTTGCGCAGCGGTCTTTCAAATGCAATTTTTTTTGGAAAAAATTACTTTAATTAAAAAAAAAAAAACTAACCAGTAAAGTTAGCCCACATTTTTGTTTGTATAATGTGAAAGATTTTACGCCGCGAGAATCGTGATCTTTATTCTACCCAGGGCTTGACAAATTTGCTTGGAATCTAGGAGCCAGCTAAAAAAGTTAGGAGCCAGGTTTTTTTTTTTTTTTTAAACGACCGACAGCTTTATTTTCAATATAAAAATTAACCAATCTTAAATTTACACAGAGACGACTAGAACTAATGTGACTGCTTTTATTTCCTGCCATGCAGGGACACAAGACCACCATATTACCGCTAAGGATCCAATCAGGTCCGCCTGAAAAACTGACAGGCGAACCTGATCAGACAGCCGTGTGAAAGGGGACAAGCAGGGAGATGACAAATAATAAATTCATTTTAATTAACCACTTCCTTCCCGCAGGACGACTATATACGTCCTGTCTTTGAAGAGAAATACTGTTGTTATGGTAGCAGCTATCTACCATAACCCCAGTATCTTCTTCAAGAGCCGGCGGTTCTCTTTCAGATAAAAGTGGTCTCTGCAGCAGATTCGCAGCAAGATCACTTTTATCGGCGGCAGGAGAGGGCCCCCCCTACCGCCGCGCTCCGGTGCCCTTCACCGCTTACCGTGGCCATCGGTAACGGCGGAGGCGATCCGGATCTGTCCCTGGCCTGACATGGAGACGAGTGAGAGAAGGATGGCCCCCCCGCCCATCTCCAAGTCATTGCAGGGCGGAAGCGACGTCAAATCGTCACTTCCACCCATAGCTCTTGAAGGGACATTTTATTATTTTTTTTTCAAATGACAATTTTTTTTTTTTTTTAATGCATTTTAGTGTAAATATGAGATGTGAGGTCTTTTTGACCCCAGATCTCACATTTAAGAGGTCCTGTCGTGCTTTTTTTCTATTACAAGGGATTTTTACATTCCTTGTAATAGGAATAAAAGTGACTTTTTTTTTTTTAAAAGAACAGTGAAAAAATAAAAGTTAAAATAAATAAGAAAAAAAATTTTTTTTTAAATGTGCCCCATCCCTTGTAATAGAAATAAAAGTGACACAATTTTTTATTTTTTTTTTATAACAGTGTAAAAATAAAAAGTAAAATATATAAGAAAAAAAAAAAATTTTTAAACGCGCCCCGTCCCGCCGAGCTCGCTTGCAGAAGCGAACGCATATGTGAGTAGCGCCCGCATATGAAAGCGGTGTTCAAACCACACTTGAGGTATCGCCACGATCGTTAAAGCGAGAGCAATAATCCTAGCCCTAGACCTCCTCTGTAACTTAAAACATGCAACCTGTAGAATTTTTTAAACGTCGCCTATGGAGATTTTAAAGGGTAAAAGTTTGTCGCCATTCCACGAGCGGACGAAATTTTGAAGCGTGACATGTTGGGAATCAATTTACTCGGCGTAACATTATCTTTCACAATATAAAAAAAATTGGGCTAACTTTACTGTTTTCTTATTTTTTAATTAAAAAAAAGTATTTTTTCCCAAAAAAGTGCGCTTGTAAGTCCGCTGCGCAAATACGGTGTGACAGAAAGTATTGCAATGACCGCCATTTTATTCTCTAGGGTGTTAGAATAAAAAATATATATAATGTTTGGGGGTTCTAAGTAAAGGGAAGGAGATGAGCAGGCAGTGAAAACAGGCAGGGGAAGCTCCATTAGCATTGATGAATGTCTTGTCATACCAACGGCCACCACCAGAGGGCGCCTGATTGCAGAAGGAACCATAGGACTGCAGTAGGCCGCAAAGCCGCGGCCTCAATTACCGGCGCGGCCCATCGCGATCGCGCCGGGAGGGGGGGGGTCGAACGGACACAGCTAATAGTCGCAAATGCGACCTGGCGCCCGGGGTTTGTCGAACCCTGATTCTACCCCCCTCCCAGTAACAATGGACCACCTGCGACAAAATACACCCCCCAGCAACAATAGATCCCGGCAGCAACAACAGATCTCCCCGCAGCTAGCATCAATATAAACCCCAAGTACTATAGATCCCCTAGCAACAATGAACAGCTTACAACAAAATACACCCCCTCCCCCAGCACCAATAGACCCCCCCCCCTCCGACAGTAACAACAGATCTCCCCGCAGCTAGCATCAATATAAACCCCAAGTACTATAGATCCCCCAGCAACAATGAACAGCTTACAACAAAATACACCCCCTCCCCCAGCACCAATAGACCCCCCCAGACAGCAACAACAGGTCTCCCTGCAGTCAGCATCAATATAAACCCCCAACTACTATAGATCCCCCAGCAACAATGAACCACTTACAACAAAATACACCCCCCAGCAGCAGCAACAGCAGGTTTACCTGCAGCCAGCATCAATAGGCCCTCCAGCTAATGTTGCCACCTATCTGGGATTCACCCGGACAGTCCAGGTTCTGAATCATGTGTCCGGGTTTCAGTCCGCCTGAAACCTGGACACATTATTCAGACAGGAATGTGGCTCCGAACAGGGCTTGATGGGAGGGTGAGGGGGCACTATGTGCGCCACATTACTATTCTCATTGGAGTGCCCAAAGGTGTCCCAGGTCTGTTACAATCCTATAGAGCAATGCTTCTCAACTCCTGTCCTCAGGGCCACTAACAGGCCAGATTTTATGTATTACCTTGGGGGAGATGCAGACTAAAATACTGCAATCACTGAGCAGAAAATGATATCCCCTTATCATGTATTTCAGTTATCTTGCAAACCTGGCCTGTTAGTGGGCCCTGAGGACCGGAGTTGAGAACCACTCCTCTAGTGTATACTAAAAAAAGAAAACTTACTGTGCGCCACTAAAGTGTTTGGGTTTGGCTTGAAGAAACATTGGCAACCCTACCTCCATCAACAGTAGATCCCTCCCAGCAACAACTGACCCCCCCAGCAACAACTGACCCCCCCCCCCAGCAGCAATAGTCCCCCACCAGCAAAAATAGACCTCACCAGCAACAATACATCCCCCTTAAAAAAAAAAACATCCCCTCCAGTGACAATAGATCCCCTAGCGTCCAGCATAAATAGAGCCTGCAGCACACCCCAGCACCCATTGCCCCTACATACATTCAGTGCTGGAGATGCCGGTGTTCTGTCAAATTCTCCAACCCGTCAGAAACTCCAACCACTTAACTTCCGAGTTCTTTAAACCAGCAGGAATTGGAGTTTTTGACGAATTGGTGGTTGGACACAACACCGGCAACGGAATAGAGTCCAGTGCAGGATATCATGAGTGGAGATTCTTACTCTGCTCTGATACTAGCCAACAAAATGGCCGCCTCCAAGGCGGTGACAACTTTCTCCTCGTTAGCTGCTGAGCTGTCAAAACAGCTCAATCCTCCAGTACCGGACTCTATTCAGTTGTCGGTGATGTGTCCAACCACCAATTCATCAAAATCTCCAATTACTAAGGCTTTAAATAAACCGGAAGTGAGGTGGTTAGAGTTTTTTGTTGGTGCTGGAGAAATTGACAGAACACCAGAACTGCGTCCCCAACACCACCAACACCCCCCCCCCCCCCACGTTCCCACTAAAAAAAAGAGCCCTGCCGATAAATATTCAGGCTGGTTGATGGAATTTCCCTCCCTAAGCTCTGGAAGCTTCTCCCAGAGGCACAGAGAAGGAATCAAACTCCCAGCCTGTGAGACCCTGAACAGGCCAGACCAATCAATTACTGCTCCCTTCATTACAGAAGGAGCCCAGAAATAAATCTGCCTAGCAACCTGTGCTAGGAGGGTGCTACATATTTTTAGGTCATTGTGTCATTTACTGTATCCTTTCTGTATCCTTTCTGCAAGGTGGAAATACCTCTGAGACTAAAAATAACTGATGCAGTAAACAGTGTGGGAATGCCAGAAATATGAACAGAAAAAATGTGTCCAGTGTCTCTGACTATTTATCCACATTCCATCCCCCTACTGGACACCTCGCCTCCAAGCATACGCAGGTGTAAGGCTGCAACTAACGATTATTTTCATAATCGATTAGTTGGCCGATTATTGTTTCGATTAATCGGTTAATAACCTTAAAAAAAAAAAGAAAAAAATGTGGCGTAAAGTTTTAAAAAAAGGCAATTTTTTTCTTAAATATCTCTATGCAGCTCTAAATATAAATAACCAACTTTATGGTTAGGGGGCAAAATATCTAATCCACTCTGAGAATAACAGACAGAAGAGATATACTGTATATACTATTAGAGGAGATACACTGTATAAACTGTTAGAGAAGAGATATACTGTACATACTATTAAAGGGTGAATCTGATAAATATTATCAGACTCGGAGATCAAATGTCTTCCTTCAAAAAAAAAATTTTCATTTTAAGAACGTTCGTTCAATTTTCTAGTGGGGTCAAGTCGACATTCAATTTCAACCACAGTGACGGGAAAATTTGGAAATAGAAAACTTCTTGGTCAAAGGAATTTTCAGACAGTGTATGTGGTTTTCGTTCAGAAATTTCATTCATTTTAAAAACAGAATGTTAAAAACAAGTTAAAATTTCAAACAACATTCTTTCATTCAGCGAATGTACAAAGATTTTTCGTCTGAATATTCTCGTCTGAAAATTGATCGGTGTGGCCAGAATAAGGCTCAGTACACACCTAGTCAGTTTGCTTTTGATCTGTTTCTGCAGTGCCGTTTGCTGTGCGTTTTTGATTTTTTGTGCATGTGATTTTGCGGCGATTTGCGTTTTTGCTTTTTTTTGGCCGATTTGTTGTTGGGCAGATTAAAAAACACAAATTGCTGCAAAAACACATTAAATGCTTTTCTGCAGATTCTCCATTGAAGTATATTGAACCGTTTTTGTGTTAAAAAAAAGGTCCCTGACCCTTTCCAAATACACAGCGGCTGAAAAAAGCGGCTGAAAAAAGCATAGATGTGAACGTGTCCAATGAGAAACCATGTTAATGAACTGTAGTGCGCTTCTGCAAAAAAACACAAAGATGTGAACCAGGTCTAAGACGTTTAGTAACATAATGGGGTTAAAAAAACTAAAATTAGCCCTTTATAGTAAAAAAAGCAGATAATCGCTACTGTAAGGGGTTCATTTTTTTTACTGTAGAACTGTGAAAGTAACATCTACAGTTGCGATTATTTGCTCTTTTTGTACTATAAAGGGCTTGTTTTAGTTTTTTTTTAACCCCATTATATTACTGGCCGATTAATCGATTATGAAAATAGTAATCGATTAATTTCATAATCGATTAGTTGTCGATTAATCGATTAGTTGTTTCAGCCCTACGCAGGTGCCCGGTAAACAGGGCTTTTTTTTTCTCAGAGAATAGGTGCAGGAACTCAGCCTTTCCAAGTCACCTCTTATTTCCGACCCCACTCACCTACGAGCACCGTCCCTTGGTTCCACTTCATACCCAGCTCCCAGGACCACCCCTTTTAGAGAATACAGAACCAAGTATCATTTGTGGTAATAAGTAGGAAGTAAATTGTATGGAACCGAGGCGGCGACAACTTTCTCCTCGTTAGTTGCTGTGCTGTCAAAACAGCTCAACCCTCCTGCACCAGACTCTATTCAGTTGTCGGTGATGTGTCCAACCACCAATTTTTAAAAATCTCCAATTACTAACGGGTTTAAATTAATCAGAATTGACGTGGTTGGAGTTTCTGATGGGTTGGAGAAATTGACAGAAAACCGGAACTGCGCCCCACTACGTTCCCGCTGAAAAAAAGCCCAGCCAATAAATATTCAGTCTGGTTGATTGGAATTTCCCTCCCTAAGCTCTGGAAGCTTCTCCCAGAGGCACAGAGAAGGAATCAAACTCCCAGCCTGTGAGACCCTGAACAGGCCAGACCAATCAATCACTGCTCCCTTCATTACAGAAGGAGCCCAGAAATAAGTCTGCCTAGCAAACTGCGCTAGGAGGGTGCTACATATTTTTAGGTCATTGTGTCATTTACTGTATCCTATATATGCAAAAAGGACGCAGCAAGGTGTCCCGAAAAAAAAAAAAAGCGCTACCTATGGGCAGCCCAAAGACGCAGCAATCTTTGGGGGGTGCTGTCTGTTGAAGATTCTGCGAGGTGGAGATACTCCGCCAGCACCAAGTCTTCATGGAAATCTGAGACTAAAAATAACCGATGCAGTAAACAGTGTGGGAATGCCAGAAATATGAACAGAAAAAATGTATCCAAGATATCAGAAAAAAAAAATAGTAACAGAAACCGACAGCAAGTATGAAGAAGACGCGCTACATTATATCCTAAAATCTAAGCTCTAAGAACGCACAATGTTCTGCTATACTGGACCTTTATCCAGGGCTACATAACGCATGGGAGACATTGATGGGGCTTAGAGTCCTTTACTCCAATCCCATATATTACATATATACGGTGTATTGTTTTATTGTTCTACTGTAAATACCATTGTACTTCTTCAATGTGTTTTTTGATGCCATGTTTTGTATCTTTTGCCTCATTAAATAAAAGATTTGTAAAAAAAAAAACAAAAAAACAAATCTAACCTCTAAACTGGTTTTATAAATATCATGATATACACTATATTACCAAAAGTATTGGGACGCCTGCCTTTACACGCACATTATCTTTAATGGCATCCCAGTCTTAGTCCGAAGGGTTCAATATTGAGTTGGCTCCGCCCTTTGCAGCTATAACAGCTTCAACTCTTCTGGGAAGGCCGTCCACAAGGTATAGGCGTGTGTCTACGGCAGTGATGGCAAACCTTGGCACCCCCAGATGTTTTGGAACTACATTTCCCATGGTGCTTATGTACTCTGCAGTGTAGTTGAGCATCATGGGAAATGTAGTTCCTAAACATCTGGGGTGCCGAGGTTCCCCCTTCGCTGGTCTATGGGAATGTTTGACCATTCTTCCAGAAGAGCATTTGTGAGGTCAGGCACTGATGGATGGGAAGGCCTGGCTCGCAGTCTCCGCTCTAAGGCCCCTTTCACACTGGGGTGGTGGGGGCGTCGGCGATACAACAGCGCTATTTTTAGCGCTGCTGTACCGTCGTTCTTGCAGCTATATTCGGCCGCTAGCGGTGCGGTTTTACTCCCCGCTGGCGGCCGAAAAAGGGTTAAAATCCCTCGTACAGCGCGGCAGGAGTGGGGAAGGAGCCGTGAATACACCGCTCCTTCCCTGCTCCAAAGAAGCGGTTTGCAGGACTTTTTTCACCGTCCTGTCAGCGCACCGCTTCAGTGTGAAAGCCCTCGGGTTTTCACACTGAACAAACAGCGGAGGCTGTTTAGGGGCGGTTTGCAGGCGGTATTTTTAGCGCAATAACGCCTGAAAGCCGCCCCAGTGTCAAAGGGGTCTAATTCATCCCAAAAGGTGAGGTCGGGACTCTGTGCAGGTCAGTCAAGTTCCTCCACCCCAAACTCGCTCATCCATGTCTTTATTGACCTTGCTTTGTGCACTGGTGCGCAGTCATGTTGGAACAGGGAGGGGCCGTCCCCAAACTGAAATTGTCCAAAATGTCTTGGTATGCTGACGCCTTAAGAGTTCCCTTCACTGGAACTAAGGGGCCAAACCCAACCCCTGTAAAACAACCCGCCACCATAATCTCCCCTCCCCCCACACCATAATCCCCCCTCCACCTAATGGTTTGGACCAGTGCACAAAGCAAGGTCCATAAAGACATGGATGAGCGACCCCCTATCAAATCATTCCCTGCATCTGTTACCTTTTGTACCACCACCCCCTCTCCATAGAATGTAAGCTCTACAAGCCGGGCCCTCCTGTCCCTTCTGTATTGAACTGTACTGTGATTGTGCTGTCCCCCCTCTACATTGTAAGGCGCTGTGTAAACTGTTGGAGCTATATAAATCGTGAATAATAATAATAATAATTAGCGAGTATGAGGTGGAGGAACTTGACTGGCCTGCACAGAGTCCTGACCTCAACCCGATAGAACACCTTTTGGGATGAATTAGAGCGGAGACTGTGAGCCAGGCCTTCTCGTCCAACATCAGTGTCTGACCTCACAAATGCTCTTCTGGAAGAATGGTGAAACATTCCCATAGACACCCTCCTAAACCTTGCGGACGGCCTTCCCAGAAGAGTTGAAGCTGTTATAGCTGCAAAGGGCGGAGCCAACTCAATATTGAACCCTACGGACTAAGACTGGGAGGCCATTAAAGTTCATGTGCATGTAAAGGCAGGCGTCCCAATACTTTTGGTAGTATGGTGTATACTAGAAGAGAAAATAGTAAACCTAGAAAAGTGTGTGTAAAAAAAACAAAAAATAGAAGAAATAGATAGAGCAGGGTTTCATCTAGGTCAGGCTCAGGGGTGAGGGTCACAGGTCATTGTCAGGGTCAAAGGTCTGGCTTAATGTATTTTAGGTAAAGTTGAAAAAAAAGCATTTTTTTTTTTAGTGTTGGTGTGTTTTATGTAGGATAAAAAAGCAAAATGTGCACTGTCGATTCTGGGCTCTACTACAAGTACAAATAACATACAAATACCAAATAACATACAAATACCCAATAACATACACATACCAAATAACATACACATACCAAATAACATACACTTACCAAATAACATACACATACCAAATAGCATACACTTACCAAATAACATACACATACCCAATAACATACACATACCAAATAACATACAAATACCCAATAACATACACATACCAAATAACATACTAATACCAAATAAGATACAAATACCAAATAACATACACATACCAAATAACATACACATACCAAATAACATACTAATACCAAATAACATACAAATACCAAATAACATACTAATACCAAATAACATACTAATACCAAATAACATACACATACCAAATAGCATACGCTTACCAAATAACATACACATACCAAATAACATACACATACCCAATAACATACACATACCAAATAACATACACATACCAAATAACATACTAATACCAAATAAGATACAAATACCAAATAACATACACATACCAAATAACATACTAATACCAAATAAGATACAAATACCAAATAACATACACATACCAAATAACATACACATACCAAATAACATACTAATACCAAATAACATACAAATACCCAATAACATACACATACCAAATAACATACACATACCAAATAACATACACTTACCAAATAACATACACATACCAAATAGCATACACTTACCAAATAGCATACACATACCAAATAACATACACATACCCAATAACATACACATACCAAATAACATACACATACCAAATAACATACACATACCAAATAACATACAAATACCCAATAACATACACATACCAAATAACATACTAATACCAAATAAGATACAAATACCAAATAACATACACATACCAAATAACATACACATACCAAATAACATACACATACCAAATAACATACTAATACCAAATAAGATACAAATACCAAATAACATACAAATACCAAATAACATACACATACCAAATAACATACAAATACCCAATAACATACACATACCAAATAACATACTAATACCAAATAACATACTAATACCAAATAACATACACATACCAAATAACATACTAATACCAAATAACATACACATACCAAATAACATACAAATACCAAATAACATACACATACCAAATAACATACACATACCAAATAACGTACAAATACCAAATAACGTACACATACCAAATAACATACACATACCAAATAACATACACATACCAAATAACATACACATACCAAATAACATACAAATACCAAATAACATACACATACCAAATAACATTCTAATACCAAATAAGATACACATACCAAATAACATACAAATACCCAATAACATACACATACCAAATAACATACTAATACCAAATAACATACACATACCAAATAACATACTAATACCAAATAAGATACAAATACCAAATAACATACACATACCAAATAAGATACAAATACCAAATAACATACAAATACCAAATAACATACACATACCAAATAACATACAAATACCAAATAACATACACATACTAAATAACATACACATACCAAATAACATACAAGTACCAAATAACATACACATATGTGTTATCACTGCGATCATCGGGAGCAGAAGAATTTATTTTGCGGTATTCTGGTGGTAAATTATGGTAATAGCAAGAAATATACAACTAGATATATATTTGTTTTACTATATTGTGCCAATTTTTCTTTGCTCAACCCGTCCTGAACACAAAAAAGTTCTAATTCCACCTGAATACACAAAATAGCTGTGACGATAAGTACAGATTTACTAACATATAGTTGTTGCAAAACTGTGTTCCGGCATTAAGAATTTTTGGTGGTGTGTTTTATGTAGGATAAAAAAGCAAAATGTGCACTGTCGATTCTGGGCTCTACTACAAGTACAAATAACATACAAATACCAAATAACATACAAATACCCAATAACATACACATACCAAATAACATACACATACCAAATAACATACACTTACCAAATAACATACACATACCAAATAGCATACACTTACCAAATAACATACACATACCCAATAACATACACATACCAAATAACATACACATACCAAATAACATACAAATACCCAATAACATACACATACCAAATAACATACTAATACCAAATAAGATACAAATACCAAATAACATACACATACCAAATAACATACACATACCAAATAACATACTAATACCAAATAACATACAAATACCAAATAACATACAAATACCAAATAACATACTAATACCAAATAACATACTAATACCAAATAACATACACATACCAAATAACATACACATACCAAATAACATACACATACCAAATAACATACACATACCCAATAACATACACATACCAAATAACATACTAATACCAAATAAGATACAAATACCAAATAACATACTAATACCAAATAAGATACAAATACCAAATAACATACACATACCAAATAACATACACATACCAAATAACATACTAATACCCAATAACATACACATACCAAATAACATACACTTACCAAATAACATACACATACCAAATAGCATACACTTACCAAATAGCATACACATACCAAATAACATACACATACCCAATAACATACACATACCAAATAACATACACATACCAAATAACATACAAATACCCAATAACATACACATACCAAATAACATACAAATACCCAATAACATACACATACCAAATAACATACACATACCAAATAACATACACTTACCAAATAACATACACATACCAAATAGCATACACTTACCAAATAGCATACACATACCAAATAACATACACATACCCAATAACATACACATACCAAATAACATACACATACCAAATAACATACAAATACCCAATAACATACACATACCAAATAACATACTAATACCAAATAAGATACAAATACCAAATAACATACACATACCAAATAACATACACATACCAAATAACATACACATACCAAATAACATACTAATACCAAATAAGATACAAATACCAAATAACATACAAATACCAAATAACATACACATACCAAATAACATACAAATACCCAATAACAAACACATACCAAATAACATACTAATACCAAATAACATACTAATACCAAATAACATACACATACCAAATAACATACTAATACCAAATAAGATACAAATACCAAATAACATACACATACCAAATAACATACAAATACCAAATAACATACACATACCAAATAACATACACATACCAAATAACGTACAAATACCAAATAACGTACACATACCAAATAACATACACATACCAAATAACATACACATACCAAATAACATACTAATACCAAATAAGATACAAATACCAAATAAGATACAAATACCAAATAACATACAAATACCAAATAACATACACATACCAAATAACATACAAATACCCAATAACATACACATACCAAATAACATACTAATACCAAATAAGATACAAATACCAAATAACATACACATACCAAATAACATACACATACCAAATAACATACAAATACCAAATAACATACAAATACCAAATAACATACACATACCAAATAACATACACATACCAAATAACATACAAATACCAAATAACATACACATACTAAATAACATACACATACCAAATAACATACAAGTACCAAATAACATACACATATGTGTTATCACTGCGATCATCGGGAGCAGAAGAATTTATTTTGCGGTATTCTGGTGGTAAATTATGGTAATAGCAAGAAATATACAACTAGATATATATTTGTTTTACTATATTGTGCCAATTTTTCTTTGCTCAACCCGTCCTGAACACAAAAAAGTTCTAATTCCACCTGAATACACAAAATAGCTGTGACGATAAGTACAGATTTACTAACATATAGTTGTTGCAAAACTGTGTTCCGGCATTAAGAATTTTTGTTTTACCGTCATTATGAAGGGTTAATAACATTTCCCAAAACTACCGAATGTAGGTGTTCCGGGTCTTGAAATAAACCCCCCGAAGGTAAAGTAATGAGATGAATAATTCTTCAAAAAGATACATATTAAATGTTTCCCGTGTTTAGCTGGGAGGTGGATTTCAATCTTTCATCCTTCCTTCTCCAAAAGCTTCGGAGTACCAATATTACCTTATTAAAATAAAGCTTTTATTACGGGGGGGGGGGCGGATTTTTTATTACATAATATAACACAGGATAATAAAAAGATCTCATTTTTTGGCTTGTATTCTCCTTTTCCCACAAGTCATAAGGTGACTGTGGATCCACACAAAAAAGTATTCATACCCCTTGAAATGTTCCACATTTTGTCAGGTTGCAAACAAAAACGTTAATGTATTTTATTGGGATTTTATGTGATGGACCGACACAAAGTGTCACATAATTGTGAAGTGGAAGGAAAATGATAAATTATACAAATAAATATGTGAAAAGTGTGGGGGGGGGGGAGATTTGTATTCAGCCCCCTTTACTCCGATACCCCTAACTAAAATCTAGTGGAACCAATTGCCTTCCTAAGTCACCTAATTAGTAAATAGAGACCACCTGTGTGTCATTTAATCTCAGTATAAATACAGCTGTTCTGTGAAGCCCTCAGAGGTTTGTTAGAGAACCTTAGTGAACAACCAGCATCATGAAGGCCAAGGAACACACCAGACAGGTCAGGGATAAAGTTGTGGAGAAGTATAAAGCAGGGTTAGGTTATAAAAAAATCTCCCAAGCTTTGAACATCTCACGGAGCTCTTTTCAATCCATCATCGGAAAATGGAAAGAGTATGGCCCAACTGCAAACCTACCAAGACATGGCCGTCCACCTAAACTGACCAGCCGGGCAAGGAGAGCATTCATCAGAGAAGAGCCAAGAGGTCCATGGTAACTCTGGAGGAGCTGCAGAGATCCACAGCTCAGGTGGGAGAATCTGTCCACAGGACAACTATTAGTCGTGTTCTCCACAAATCTGCCCTTTATGGAAGAGTGACAAGAAGAAAGACATTGGAGAAAGAAAGTCATAAGAAGTCCTGTTTGTAGTTTGTGAGAAGCCATGTGGAGGACACAGAAAACATGTGGAAGAAGGTGATCTGGTCAGATGAGACCAAAATTCAACTTTGTGACCTAAAAGCAAAACGCTATGTGTGGGGAAAACTAACACTGCACATCACCCTGAACACACCATCCCCACTGTGAAACATGGTGGTGGCAGCATCATGTGGTGGGGATGGTTTTCTTCAGCAGGGACAGGGAAGCTGGTCAGAGTTGATGGGAAGATGGATGGAGACAAATACAGGACAATCTTAGAAGAAAACCTGTTAGAGTCTACAAAAGACTTGTGACTGGGGCGGAGGTTCACCTTCCAGCAGGACAACGACCCGAAACATCCAGCCAGAGCTACAATGGAATGGTTTAGATCAGCCTTTCTCAACCTTTTAACACAAAGGAACCCTTCAAAATAACTTTCGAGTCTCATGGAACCCCTACTAAAAATTACTGTATCTCCAGCTCATGATACTTTAGTGTGATGGTCAATGGGGAATATGTTCCTAACACTTGTGGTCACTGGGAAGAATTCCAGATAGCTAAAAATGGCAATGGTGTCCGTGGAAACTTATCTGAGAGGCAGAAATTGCTCATTGCTCAAGGAACCCCTAGCAACCTCTGGATGAACCCTAAGGATCCATGGAATCCTGGTTGAGGAACCCTGGTTTAGATCAAAGCCTATTCATGTGTTAGAATGGCCCAGTCACAGTCCAGACCTAAATCACATTGAGAATCTGTGGCAAGACATGAAAATTGCTGTTCACAGACGCTCTCCATCCAATCTGACAGAGCTTGAGATATTTTACAAAGAAGAATGGGCAGAAATGTCCCTCTCTTGATGTGCAAAGCTGGTAGAGACATCCCCAAAAAGACTTGTAGAGAAAGGGGGTTCTACAAAGTATTGACTCCGGGGGGCGCCATACAAAACACTTTTCACATATTTATTTGTATCATTTATCATTTTCCTTCCACTTCACAATTATGTGACACTTTGTGTTGGTCTATCACATAAAATCCCAATAAAATACATTTATGTTTTTGGTTGTAACATGACAAAATGTGGGGAATTTCAAGGGGTATGAATACTTTTTCAAGGCACTGTAACAACATTTTTGTTTTAATTATATTAAAAATTATACTAAAAAAAAAAGTTCAAATGACAAAAGACAGAGATCAAAATATTCAGAGGAAAAAAAATGTTTAATATTTTTTTTTTTTCCATGAGACAAACCAAATAAGATAATTTTTTTTTTTTTTTATTTATTGTTCTGTTGCAGCATCAACATAACCAACAACTTAAAAATATATTTAAAACCCGGCGTTTTGTATTTAAGTATATGTAAAGCCCCCATTTTTTTTTTGTTTTGTTATGTTCTTTTTTCGTAGATTAGATAATGGTAAAACCGAATGAAAATAAAAAATTCAAAAACATTTTACTTTATGTGGCGGCTAAATGTCGAAATATTATATTTACGTGTAGAATTGTCCTCAAACCAACAATGATACATAAAACGACATGAGGAGGAATCATAGAAGAGAGCAGCCGTGTTCCAGAGATAACCTTTCAAGCGATCCTTTCCAGGATTTTTGCATCAAACATTTTGTTTTTTAGTTTTTTTTATTTGGATACGTTATTGTGATACCTTCGGGCCACACTTGTGCTTTGTGTCGACGCGCTAAAACGCACGCGGTAACGTCTACTTGTAAGATTTGGGATCCTCCAATGAGGCAAGGAGCGAGGTAAGTGCGGCGGTGGAAAGTGAGGGTACAAAGTGGGAATATCTACTTCATTCTCCTGTTTAAACCACTTCCGCTCCAGAAAGGATTTACCCCCCCCCCCCCCCCCTCATGACAAGGCCATTTTTTGCGATATGGCACTGCGTTACTTTAACTGACAATTGTGCGGTCGTGCAACCCTGTACCAAAATAAAATCGACATCCTATTTTTTCCACAAATAGAGCTTTCTTTTAGTGGTATTTCATCGCCATTTTTACTTTTTGCGCTATAAACAAAAAAGACCGTTAATTTTGAAAAAAATTTTTTTTTTAATAATAATTAATATTATATAATTAATAATTAATTATTAATATTTTAATTTCTGCTATAAAACATCCAATAGAAAAATGTAACAAAAATCTAATTTCTTCATCAATTTAGGCCAATATGTATTCTTCTACATATTTTTGGTAAAAAAAAAAAAATCCCAATAAGCGTATATGGATTGGTTTGTGCAAAAGTTATATATAGCGTCTAGAAACTATAGGATAGTTCTTGGGAATTTTTATTTATTTATTTATATTTTTTTACTAGTAATGGTGGCGATCAGCGACTTATAGCAGGACTGCGACATTGCGGCCGACAAATCGGACACTAAGCGACACTTTTTTTGGGGACCAGTGACACCAATACAGTGATCAGTGCTAACAACATGCACTGTCACTGTACTAATGACACTGGCTGGGAAGGGGTTAACATCAGGGGGCGATCCAAGGGTTAAATGTGTCTCTAGGGAGTGCTTTCTAACTGTGTGGGGGAGGTGCTTTTGCTGTGAGAAGGCAGAGATCCGTGTTCCTGTTTAACAGAAACACAGTATCTCTACCTCCCCTACTAACAGAACAGCGATCTGCCTTGTTTACATAGGCAGACCGCCGTTCTCCGCCTCTCCTGAATGATCTCTGGGTACCGGTGGACATCGAGTCTGTCGACACCCGCTGATTGGCTCCTGCTGTGTCCAATCACAGCGGGGACCGGGGTCGCTGGGGGCGCGCGTGCACAACCCAGACCGAGAAGTGCAGAGTCACGTACCTGTATGTGATTCTGCGCAGAGGAGCCGCCGCCGCCCCCCCCCCCCCCCCCCGTTGCAGTTAGTGTACGCGGGGCGGTCAGCAAGAAGTTAAAGTGTCACTTAAACCCACATCATAAAAACTCCTAATAAATGGAGTATTCCATGCTGTTCATATACTCACTCATCACTATGGGATTCCTTTTTCTGTATTCTGCAAAAATCCTGGTTGATCCCGCTGCTCTCTATCTCCCCCTTCTGTCCATGTCCCCAATTCATCTAGGGATTTTGCAGAGTAGTGTTGGCAGTTCTGCACATGCTCAGTTCCCAGTGTGTTTCTATGCTGAGTATTTTCTCCCTATCACATCTGAGCAGCCCATGTGACTATAGAGTCACACATGTGGGGCGTATACACAGTGCTAAATGTCCGCCCACTCCCTCCGTCTCCGTGCCCACTAACCAGCTAAACACAATTGGGGCGGGATATTATTACGTGTAGATCGATGGAGGCTTCACCTCCCTGTTATTCTAAGACACAGGGGGAGTGACTCAGCCTGTGACTGGCAGAAATCCACCTACACCTTGTTATGTCCAAAAAATATTTTCAACATATATATTTGTATGGCAATTTAAAACAGTTTATTGATTATTTATTTATTTTTACTCTGTATTCTAAAGGCTTTTTTTTGTTTTTGTTTTTGTTTTTTAACATGTGACCAGCAGCAGAGGACTAGAAGTTCCTCCTGCTTATGTTTCCCTGCAGACAGGCTGGGAGAGAGCCGGGTCATGTGACAGCTGGATATGGATTAGGGAAAAGGTACTTCAATTTTTCTTTTTTTATAATTACAGTGCCGTCATCCACATACAGATATACAATCTGCATGGGGGGGGGGGGGGTGGGGGCAAGAAAATGTTTGCCCAGGGTGCAATCAATATTAGAGACGGCCCTGGTGACAGTATTACTGACCTAACAAAGGTTGGCACATTCACCTTGAAGTCGGTGTAATTTTGGCTGTCAGTTGGCAGGCCTTGGTGTAATTTTGGTGAAAGAGTTTGGAGACCAATCTTTGCCAAGTTTTTACCCAGGTACTTCAACAAGTAGAATAGCTTTTTTTTAATCACAACCACCTTTCAGAGTCCCACTGGGCTCCAACTATCATTTTTTGGATCAATTTTGAATCTATTCATTTCATGGGGGTTGTGATAATCAGGTCTTTAATGCTCTCCATAGGAGTCAAAGACAACCTTGTCTGGTTGATAGACACATTCAATATCACACATACTGTGTGTGTTTTGTATCACTTTAAGCTTGTAAGCAGGTCCTTCCAAAGTGCTCTAAGGGTTAAAGGTTTTCTTTTCTGCTGTGCTTATCCCTTTCATGACTAAGCCTATTTTTGAAATTTGGTGTTTACAAGTTAAAATCAAAAATTACTTAGAACCCCCAAACATTATATATATTATATATATTTTTTAGCAGAGATTCTAGAGAACAAAATGGAGATTGTTGCAATATTTTATATCACATGGTATTTGTGCAGCGGTGTTTTAAACGCAAATTTTTGGAAAAGGGACACTTCCATGAATTTTAAAAAATCTAAACAGTAGTTACCCCAATTTTTTTGTATAATGTGAAAGATGATGTTACGCCTAGTAAATAGATACTAAACATGTCACGCTTTATAATTGCACGCACTCGTGGAATGGCGACAAACTATGGTTACATAGTAGGTGAGGTTGAAAAAAGACACAAGTCCATCAAGTCCAACCTATGGTAGCTATGAATTTCCATAGGCGACGCTTTAAATTTTTTTTACGGTTACCAGGTTAGAGTTATAGAGGAGGTCTAGGGCTAGAATTATTGCTCTCGTTCTGACGATCGCGGCGATACCTCACATGTGTGATTTGAACACCGTTTACATATGCGGGCGCGACTTCGCGAGCTCGCGGGGGCGCTTTAAAAATTATTATTTTTTTTTTATTTATTTTATTTTTTTTTATACTTATAAATTGTGTTTTTAAAAAAAAATGTTTTTTTTTTACTTTTATTGCTGTCACAAGGAATGTAAACATCCCTTGTGACAGTAATAGGTGGTGACAGGTACTCTTTATGGAGGGTTCGGGGGTCTAAAAGACCCCCGATCCCTCCTCTGCACTTCAAAGTATTCAGATCGACGAAAACGGCGATTCTGAATACTGTGTATTTTTTTTAATTCGGCGCCATTGGCAGCCGAGTAAACGGGAAGTGACGTCATGACGTCGCTTCCGCGTTTACATTGAGAAGGCTGGAACGAAGCCGCCCAAAGCTCCGTTCCAGCCCGCCCACAGCCGCCGGAGGCAGCCGATTGGACACCGGGCCTCCTGATCGCACAGGAGGCCCGGTAAGAGCGGCGGGAGGGGGGGGGGCGTCCCCTCCCGCTCCTCCGGTATAACAGCCGAGCGGCTTTTAGCCGCATCGGTTGTTATATACGGATAGCCGATCGCCTGCTCGAAACAACGGTACCGGGATGATGCCTGCAGCTGTGGGCATCATCCCAGTATAACCCCCGAAAGCCGAGTACGCACATCTGCGTACGGTCGGTGGGAAGGGGTTATACTTGGGGGGGGGGGGGGAGTCTTCAGGTCAACTATGTTATGTGTACTGCTAAATGTTACAATGTGGCTTTTTTGCAACTGTTGTCCTTAGGTTGACCTGCTGAGCTGATGGATCTGATGAAAGGAAGGGTGAACTCTGCTGACCAGGTTTTCCTGCTCTTTTTCAGAAGCTTACTGCCCCCCGCAGGTCACATCATATAAATAAGGGCTCATTAGTGTCCTAAGGGTCAAAGCGTAGGAAGAGAGTTACTGACCTGCTGTGAAGATGCTGCCGGATTTCCCTCTTGTGGGAACCCAGTCGGGGTCCAAGGGGTCTTGATCTACATGAATGTTGTACTCTAGTGGATTACTTATTGCCCTTGTGGACTCTTTCTCCTTGCTATGGATTACTTTCATGGACTTTGCTAATTAACTCAGGTATGACCACCATATGGTGCCCTTAGAGAGCTTTGTACAGGAATGTATGCTTTAGATGTCTTGGAGAACTGTTTCTGTGTTACCTACAACTACTTCAATAATAGATCTTTATTGTTCAACTAAATTTCCTGGCCTGATGTCTCTAAAGGAGTGCATGCATGGCGCAGCAAAAGAACAGTGTCAGGAGTCTGTGGTAGAGAGCTTTTGTAGATTGCCAACTCAGGGTTCCCCAGGGAGCGGAGTCTAAGCCCCAGCCTGCTTCTTCACCAGAGCCTCTGATGATGGGGATGGCCTTGCAGCAAGCTGGAACCAGGTTGGGCCCCCAGGTACACTGAGCTGAGGATGTGGAAGCCACTCGCATGTGCAGAGTACAAGCAGCAGGCAAAAGGGAATCCAGAAGACAAGCCAAGATCAGGGCAGGCAGCGAACAAGCACAGACGGTAAACGAAGCCGGGGTCCGTACATAGGTAGTCAGGCACAGTATGGGCAAGAGGTATGCAAACGGGAGCTCAGAGAACTATGAAGTTACTCAGGCAATGTGGGCTACACTGAGCATGTCTTATATAAACAAGCAAACTAGGAGGCGGGCCAGGAAGTGATGGAAGGGAAGGAAATAAAGATCCAGAGAATAGCAGATGCCACCCATAGGTGAGCACAGCCAAGCCACACATGTGAAAAGAATCAGATAGAGAAACACTGCAGCAAGGAGGTAAGAGTACACAAAAAGGAGACAGCAGGCTAACTTGTGACAAACAGGGCTTAAAACAAGGGACTGCAGAGGTTAGAGAAGATACAGTACAGAGGTCTAATGCTGTCCAGAGAAGCTAGATTGCCATTGCTAATGACTACCGTATTTGTGTCACTTGCTAAAGCACCCAACCAGCCAGGAGACGGGTGACATAGCCATGGTGATGGTTACTCTGGTTGTGAAGGGGTGGTGTGCTTGGCCCCTTCACTAGTGACCAGATCTCCACATACTGGGAATGTCCTCACAACACAGAGTACCTAGGGACCCAGCCTGGAGAGAGAGAGGGATGAGATGTGAGAGATGTAGATGGGGGCACTGGGAAGGAGAGCAAGCATGGAGTTATGGAATTGTAAAGAAAGTGTCTTTCCTGTGTCCAATGGTAACGTAAGGAACATTGTCACTGGGAGTGAGGTGACAGGACTGCTGAGTTGGTGGAGGCCGGTACATGCTCCGTGGTACCGGCTAGGAAATACTGGTACTGCACACCTGGAGGGAGAGGTGTCTAACAGAAGATGTAACCAAAGTGGTTAATGTTACCAGTGTGAGAAGCATGACCACAAATTACAAGGCGTTAACTGTGCATGTGTATTGGTTGCTTCTAAGTCTGGAGTCCTGCCTTGATGTTCACTTCACATGACCTCAGCTCTTGTCTAAGGTTTAGGCATTAGTAAGTGCAGTTCCACAGTGTCCCCACTAGGGCTCCTTAAGCCCTGGCCAAAGGTACCTCTACATTTTTACATAGGGGAGGGAGGGAAGGGGTCCATGCCATTCTGCAGAAGAGTTATAGCGCTGGCAAAATTTAGCAAGTATGTCAAAAGGATGAATAAATTACCGGCAAAAGGTACCAGATGTTCAAAGCACCTACCACCATAGACTGAACGCCATTACGTGTTTCTGTGCCTGCCTTCAAACTTATTCCCACTCGGCATCAACATCTTAGAACATTCAAGGAATCACTGCCATGGCGTGTCACAAAATAAAAATCTAGAAATGTCTTCCACGAGTACCAAAAGCAAGGTCTAATGCCACATATTTTGAGACGGTAAAGAGGGGCTGAAGGTCGTCACAAACTGTTGTGTCCACCAACAATTGACATTGTCCTAGGCATAGTTTACCGAAATAATTACTTTTGGAAATAAAAGATACTGCCTACATACATCTTCTCTGATGCTGTAGACCAGCTTTGCTAAACCAGGGTTCCAAATGTTGCTAAGGGTTTCTTCACCAATGAGTAGTAATTGCCTCTATAATAAGTGTTGGCTGCTGATTAAAATTTGTTTTTTTTTGTTTTAGTGGTGGTCAGTGCTGCAGAAATTACTTAGTTTTGTCTGTTCAGAGCTTCCAGGCTGAGTATCTAATTCCTCCCACCTGCTTATGGAAAAAACTTCCAGAATATAAGGGAGGGCAGGGAGAGGCAAATGAGCAGCATGAAAATGTATCATGCTCCAGCCAGTTCCTGGAAGGAGACATCCAGAAGGTGGCTGGGGTAGTGATAAATGTCTAGGATCCCGGGAAGGTTCCAGTCCACTTGGGGCTGCTGCCCTTGGAGGAAGCTTTACAGAGACACGAGATTGCAGTCTGGGCCTTTTCGCTGGAGGGCACTGTCCTGAAGTCCTGGTGTGGAAAATGTTGTTTTATCTCCCTCACTGATGATCCACCTGTGGAGGCTGGGTGGCAGACAGCTCCTGAGAAAACATGAGATAGGCCCCTTCCACACCTGCGGATCCCGGGAGAATCCAGAAACGGACTGGTCAGATCTCCGCTTTCCTCTATGGGGGGATCAGATGAAAACGGACCGTCTGTCCATTTTCATCCGATCCACAGACGAATGGAAAAATAGGGTTTTCCTCCGTCATCAGTTTCGGAGCACAGCGGAGACTGATGTCATCGGATGTCAGCGGATGTTCATCCGCTGACATCCGCTATCCCATAGGATTACATGTATGTCCGTTTTTCATCCGAAAACTTCCCACTGTCCCCCAATCTAAGGAACGTTCTTCCCACTGATCACCAATGTAAGGAACATTCTTCTCACTGATCACCAATGTAAGGGACATTCTTCTCACTGATCACCAATGTAAGGAACATTCTTCTCACTGATCACCAATGTAAGGAACATTCTTCTCACTGATCACCAATGTAAGGGACATTCTTCTCACTGATCACCAATGTAAGGAACATTCTTCTCACTGATCACCAATGTAAGAAACATTCTTCTCACTGATCACCAATGTAAGGAACGTTCTTCTCACTGATCACCAATGTAAGGAACGTTCTTCTCACTGATCACCAATGTAAGGAACATTCTTCCCACTGATCACCAATGTAAGGAACAGTCTTCTCACTGATCACCAATGTAAGGAACATTCTTCTCACTGATCACCAATGTAAGGAACATTCTTCTCACTGACCACCAATGTAAGGAACATTCTTCTCACTGATCACCAATGTAAGGAACATTCTTCTCACTGATCACCAATGTAAGGGACATTCTTCCCACTGATCACCAATGTAAGGAACATTCTTCTCACTGATCACCAATGTAAGGAACATTCTTCTCACTGATCACCAATGTAAGGAACATTCTTCTCACTGATCACCAATGTAAGGAACATTCTTCTCACTGATCACCAATGTAAGGAACAGTCTTCTCACTGATCACCAATGTAAGGAACATTCTTCTCACTGATCACCAATGTAAGGAGCATTCTTCCCACTGATCACCAATGTAAGGAACATTCTTCTCACTGATCACCAATGTAAGGAACATTCTTCTCACTGATCACCAATGTAAGGAACATTCTTCTCACTGATCACCAATGTAAGGAACATTCTTCTCACTGATCACCAATGTAAGGAACATTCTTCTCACTGATCACCAATGTAAGGAGCATTCTTCCCACTGATCACCAATGTAAGGAACATTCTTCTCACTGATCACCAATGTAAGGAACATTCTTCCCACTGATCACCAATGTAAGGAGCATTCGTCTCACTAAACACAGGTCTTCTAGGGCCCCTTACTGACAACCAGTGTAAAAGAGAATTTCTTCATTGACCATCAATGTACAGAGTCACTTTCCCACTGACCACTAATGTGAGGGAACACTATAGTGTTCCCTGTTTTCTTTTAAATATTATTACTATTGTTTTTTTGTAAAAAGCATCCCTGAGTATAAAACATGTAGAGTACACCGCATTCTTTCTTCTTTTTTATTCTTGGATCCACAACTTACTGTTCACACAAATGTCTTGTGAGCTGTAGATAGAGAAATTATCAGCAGGGGTTACATAGTTACATGGTAGGTGAGGTTTAAAAAAGACACAAGTCCATCAAATCCAACCTATGTGTGTGATTATATGTCAGTATTACCTTGTATATCCCTGTACGTTGCGGTCATTCAGGTGCTTATCTAATAGTTTCTTGAAACTTTCGATGCTCCCCGCTGAGACCACCACCTGTGGAAGGGAATTCCACATCCTTGCCGCTCTTACAGTAAAGAACCCTCTACGTAGTTTAAGGTTAAACCTCTTTTCTTCTAATTTTAATGAGTGGCCATGAGTCTTGTTAAACTCCCTTCCGTGAAAAAGTTTTCTCCCTATTGTGGGGTCACCAGTATGGTATTTGTATATTGTGGTGTCACCAGTACGGTATTTGTAAATTGATCATATCAAGCGTCTCTTCTCCAGAGAGAATAAGTTCAGTGCTCGCAACCTTTCCTCATAACTAATATCCTCCAGACCCTTTATTAGCTTTGTTGCCCTTCTTTGTACTCGCTCCATTTCCAGTACATCCTTCCTGAGGACTGGTGCCCAGAACTGGACAGTATACTCCAGGTGCGGCCGGGCCAGAGTCTTGTAGAGCGGGAGAATTATCGTTTTATCTCTGGAGTTGATCCCCCTTTTAATGCCATTATTCTGTCTGCTTTGTTAGCAGCAGCTTGGCATTGCATGCCATTGCTGAGCCTATTATCTACTAGGACCCCCAGGTCCTTTTCCATCCTAGATCCCCCCAGAGGTTCTCCCCCCAGTCTATAGATTGCATTCATATTTTTGCCACCCAAATTCATTATTTTACATTTTTCTACATTGAACCTCATTTGCCATGTAGTCGCCCACCCCATTAATTTGTTCAGATCTTGTAAGGTTTCCACATCCTGTGGAGAAGTTATTGCCCTACTTAGCTTAGTATCGTCTGCAAATACAGAGATTGAACTGTTTATCCCATCCTCCAGGTCATTTATAAACAAATTAAACAGGATTGGTCCCAGCACAGAACCCTGGGGGACCCCACTACCCACCTCCTGACCATTCCGAGTACTCCCTATTTATTGGATCACAGAATGTACAAGACACTACAGCAGGAACGTACAGGAATCATCTGATGCGTTTCGCACTCATAGCGGGTACTTACTCATGAGTAAACACCCGCTATGAGTGTGAAACGCATCAGCTGATTCCTGTACGTTCCTGCTGTAGTGTCTTGTACATTCTGTGATCCAGCTTTTTATTAATAAAGGTACTTGTTATCTTGTCCGGTGTGCGGCATCCAGATCACTTCGTTCATTTCTGCTCCACTCAGCATCAGCCAGCACCTGGGACTCTTTCCCTTCGAAGGATTTCAACCTGTTTATCCACTCATTGATTTAGACCTACCTGAGCGGTGGAACACTCTCTACTCCCCATTTATTACCACCCTCTGAACTCGCCCTTGTATCCAGTTTTCAATCCATGTATTCACCCTATGGTCCATGCCAACAGACCTTTTTTTGTACAGTAAAAGTTTATGGGGAACTGTGTCAATTGCTTTTGCAAAATTCAGATACACCACGTCTACGGGCCTTCCTTTATCTAGATGACAACTCACCTCCACATAGAAGGTTAATAGATTGGTTTGGCAAGAACGATTCTTCATGAATCCATGCTGATTACTGCTAATGATACCGTTTTCATTACTAAAATCTTGTATATAGTCCCTTATCCTCCCCTTCAAGAGCTTGCATACTATTGATGTTAGGCTAACTGGTCTGTAATTCCCAGGGATGTATTTTGGGCCCTTTTTAAATATTGGTGCTACATTGGGTTTTCTCCAATCAGATGGTACCATTCCAGTCAGTAGACTGTCAGTAAAAATTAGGAACAATGATCTGGCAATTACCTAACTGGGTTCCCTAAGTACACTGGGGTGCAAGTCATTTGGTCCCGGAGATTTATTAATGTTAGGTTTCCAAAGTATAATTTTAATTCTGTCCTCTGGTAACCATGGAGGTGCTTCCTGTGATGTGTCCTGAGGATAAACACTGCAGTTTTAGTTACTGAAGCCCCTCAATTCCCTCGTGAAGACTGAGGAGAAGAATAAATGTAATACTTTCGCCATCTCTCCATCCTTTGTAACCAGATGTCCTTCCTCATTCTTTATGAGGCCGATATGGTCTGTCCTCCCTTTTTTATTGTAATTTCTTGGGATTTTTTTTGCTCTCCTCCGCTATGTGTCTTTCATGTTCTATCTTAGCCATCCTTATTGCACCCTTACATTTCTTGTTGCATTCTTTATAAAGTCTGAATGCTGATCATGATCCCTCAACCCCGTATTTTTTGAAGGACTTCTCCTTTGCTTTTATATGCATTTTTACATTGGAGTTAAGCCATCCAGGACTTTTGTTTGTTCTTTTATATGTATTACCCAAAGAGATGCATTGGCTACTGCCCTTATTTAAAATGCTCTTTAAGCAAACCCATCTCTCCTCTCTGTTCTTTGTTCCTAAGATTTTATTCCATTTTATGCCTTCTAGCAAGGTTCGTAGTTTAGGGAAGTTGGCTCTTTTGAAATTCAGTGTCTTTGTATTCCCCTTATGTTTCCTATTTGTGTAATTTATACTGAAGCCAATTGACCTGTGATCGCTTTTTCCTAAATTGCCCCATATTTCAACATCCGTGATCAGGTCTGTATTGTTGGTAATCAGTAGATCCAGTAACGCTTTATTTCTAGTTGGTGCATCTACATCTGAACCATGAAATTGTCCTGCAAGACATTTAGGAACTGGCGTGCCTTAGACAAATGCGTGGTTCCCTCCGCCCAGTCTATGTCTGGATAATTAAAATCCCCCATTATGATAACACTTCCCATCCTTGCTGCTAATCCAAATTGGGATAGGAAATCTGTCTCCCCTTCCTATAGCATACTCCCAGTATTATTTTCCCCCTTAGCTTCATCCCTTTGGAGCTCTACCCATAAGGATTCCACCTCCTCCCTAGCTCCCTCAGTGATGTCATCTCTCACATTCACTTGTACATTAGTCTTGATATATAGGCATACTCCTCCCCATTTTTTACCCTCTCTATCCTTGTGATAAAGGGTATACCCTTGAATGGTTGTCAGCCAATCATGAGAGCTGTTGAACCAGGTCTCTGAAATTCCCACAAAACCAAATCCTCCTCGTACAACAGTATCTCTAGTTCACCCATCTTGTCCGCCAGGCTCCTGGCATTGGTGAACATGCCACGTAGTTTAGACCAGTCGCATATTACCCTCTTATTGGGTGTTCCGAGATTGCAACTAGGACTTGCTACTATACTTACCTTGGGTTTATGTGCTTTGGTCAACCTGTCACTAATGCCCCCAATACTGCCCTCTTGAATATGTTCCACGCTCACTATCTCTACCTCTGGACCCTCCGCCCCGTCGCCTTGTTTAAAAACCCCTCAAACTTTTTGGCCATCTTCATTCCCAGCTGATCTGCATCCTTCTCATTTCGGTGCAGTCCGTCCCTTCCATAGTACTGGTTATCGACTGAGAAGTTGGTCCAGTCCTCCAGGAACCCAAACCCCTCCTTACTACACCAGCTCTTCAGCCACTTGTTTACTTCCCTAATTTCCCTCTCCCTTTCTGGTGTGGCTCGATGTACTGGTAGTATTCCTGAGAATACTACCTTGGAGGTCCTTTTCCTCAATTTAGCTCCCAAGTCCCTAAAATCGTTCTTTAGGACACTCCATCTGCCTCTGACTTTGTCATTGGTGTCAACGTGCACTATGACAGCCGGGTCTTCGTAATCTGTCCACAAGATCCGTGATGTGCCGAACCCGAGCGCCCAGTAGACAACATACAGTTCAGCGGTTCAGGTCTTTGTTACAGATTGGCCTCTCTGTCTTTCTAAGAATTGAGTCCCCTACAACCAGAATCTGTCTTTTCTTTCCCTTCACTCCCCCCCCCCCCCCCCCCACTGGAGGAGTTCTTCCCCCGGCAGCTAGGAGAGTCCCTCAGCTCCAGCAGTGCTGGTCCCTGACTGGTTTCACCAATGTCACTCAATGGAGCGTACTTTTTGGGATGCTCCAGCCCTGGATCGGCCTCCCTGGCACTTCCCCCTCTACCCCTCCTGACTGTCACCCATCTACTCTTTGCTAGTGCCTGCACCTCTTTGTCTCCACCCGCCTCTGTGCTGGCCCCTGCCGGCACCTGTCGTGTACGTTCCTGGCTCACCTTTAGTATGGAGGGACTTCTCAGTGCTGACAGTTGCTTCCCCAGATTCAGAACCTGGGCTTCCAGGGAAACAATGTGCTTACATTTTGCACAGCAGTATTCACCCTCGATCGGATGATCAAGGAACGCATACATGCCGCAAGATGTACGAGTCGTCTCTCCACACCCGCCGGGCATCGTACCTATTAAATTTAATGAGGATTGGGGATTATACCCTGTCCAAATTACCTAACTAGCTTCCTAACACTAATACTCAACAAGACAATACACAGGCACTCAACAAGACAATACACAGGTACTCAACAAGACAATACACAGGTACTTAACAAGACAATACACAGGTACTCAACAAGACAATACACAGGTACTTAACAAGACAATACACAGGCACTCGCAGACCTACATGTCGACCTATGTGCACTCGCAGACCTACGTGCACCCGCAGACCTACGTGCACTCGCAATACACAAGTACACAAAACACAAGTACTAACGATCCACACCTATGACTCAGACAACATTCAGGTACTTACACTACACAGGTACTATGACCCCTGTTATAACCTCCTGTTTTAAATTCTGATTTTTATCTCAGCACTTAGATAAGTTCCACTAACTCTGGTTTTTAACTCACCACTTAGAGCAGTTCCACTTGGACAGAGTTCCAGCAAGCTCAAAGATGAGCAGGCTCAATATGAGTTCTACACAAGGTTATATAGGCCTCAAGGACCTGTGACCAATTAACCACTCCCCTTAACTATTAGGCTGAAGGAAGCAAAGAAAAAAAAACGCTGTTTAAAAAGTGTCAGAAAAAGGTGTTAAAAAGCTACAAGGAAAAGCCCCAAAAAGAACCTAAAAATACATCCAGCAATCAAAAAGCAAAACTTGTTCACACTCTCCACTCAAGGTCCCCACTGTTTAGCTTCTAACCAGCAGTCTGGCCCCTGAGAGGGTTCCCTGAGAGCTGAAAGTTATTTTAAGGGTTCCTCCTGTAGACAAGCAACATCATGCTACACAAACCTAGCTTCTGAAATAGTGACAACATTAAGGAAGTACTTTCTCCCGTCATGTGAGCTCCACTGGACCTCCCCGGGCATAAGAATTGCCAAGTGTGGGACATCATGCTATGAACTCTTCTACAAAACGAGCTTCTATTTCTCTGTGTCCTATGACTCTTATCATTCAGAATTGTTCGGTAACAAGGAACGCAGGAAATACAATATCCATGTGATGTAAAAAATACACACTTTTTTTTTTTTTTGCAAGGATTAGTAGGGAAACTATAGAGGTTTGGAGTAAATATAATTTTTTTAAACATTTTTAAACGTACATTTTTTTGTCTGTTTAGTTCACGATATATACAGTATATACAATATTTGTTTTTACAAAAAATACTTCATTTAAATATATTCCTCAATGGCTACAAAGGATATAAACCCATTTTGTTTGCATCAAATGCCTTTGCAAACCCAAATATTATTTTGTAAAAATAGCAGTGACACCATCATTGTGCTGTACATAGTCTGTGCAGAGATCAGAGCTGTTGTGGGAGGGTCTCAGCAGGCCCCACCCACTACAGAAAACTATTGGAGGGGTGGAGACAAGACTGGATACCCTGCAAATAAGAGAAGGGGCAGAGGTGTGGGGGGGACCCAATAGGCCTCACCCACTACAGAAAACTACAGGAGGGGGCGGAGACAAGACGGGTCACCCCGTACAAGGAGAGAGAGAGCAGAGAGGTAGGAAGGACCCAGTATGCCACACCCACTCCAGAAAACTACTGTAGGGGGCAGAGACAAGACAAGACCGGTCACCCTGCACAAGGAGAGGGAGCAGAGATGTGGGAGGGACCCAACAGGCTCCACCCACTACAGAAAACTACAGGAGGGGGCAGAGACAAGACCGGTCACCCTGCACAAGGAGAGGGAGCAGAGGTGTGGGAGGGACCCAACAGGCCCCAACCCCTACCTAAAACTACAGGAGGGGGCAGAGACAAGACCAGTCACCCTGCACAAGGAGAGGGAGCAGAGGTGTGGGAGGGGCCCAGCAGGCACCACCCACTACAGAAAACTACAGTAGGGGCGGAGACAAGACCAGTCATCCCGCACAAGGGGAGAGGGAGCAGAGGTGTGGGAGGGGCCCAGCAGGCACCACCCACTACAGAAAACTACAGGAGGGGGGTGGAGACAAGACCAGTCACCCTGCACAAGGCGAGAGAGCAGCAGTGAGTGGTCTTTTTTACAGGAAGCTCTGTACTTTGCATAGGGGAAGAGAAGGAGTTTTTTTCATGCTGGATTACCCCACAAATCTGAAGAAATTACACAAAGGATACCAAGATTCAAGTAAGAATACACATGATGAATGGATTTAGACTATATCTGTTTAGCCCAAACTTCAGCTTTTAGGGGCTTGTTGACACCAGGTGCGTTGAGCTGCTTTGACGTGCATTGATTAATGCATGCTCAATGCAAGGACACTCTATAAAGATTTTTAAGCCTATTCGCCAAATTTATGTGTGTATTGAGGAAAAAAATATATGCATGCTGCATTTTTATGCAGCACAACACATACAAACCATCAACACAATATGCCTATCAAAATACCAAAAAAAAAAATGTTTTGACCCTTAATGTAGCCTGTACAGAAAAAAAATAGATAGCAACGCGTTTCAATGCACAGTAAATGTAGCGTAAGCTATATAAAAAAGCATATCGATGAATTTAACTGCATTTTTCTGTGCATTTTGGTGTGAAAAAGCCCTAAGGGGGGAGGGGGGGGGAGAGTCACTGTCCTGACTCATTTAGATCTACTGTATATAATTTCCAGCTTAAGCTACAGGCTTTGTACAATAAGGGTATGAAAAACAGAAAAGCTCAAAAGCTCCACCTGTAGATGAAAATACAATAAAAATATTCATATGTAATAATTCATATTAACCTGACAAAAATAAAAGAAAAAAAACATTTCATTTTTCAGTCCTGACCATAAGAAAGAAAGAAAGGAAGGAATATATTTACAAAAACCAGCACATGTTCCCTTTAAAGTGCAGCCCGGCTATGGTTGGAAGGATTCGTATTTGGTAAGTACCGGCACACCTATTAGGCTGTATGCGCCATTTGAAAAAGATTTTGTTCTGCGTCACCTTATTTATTACAGTGCTGTAGCGTGCTGCTGTTGGGTTCTTTATTTTTTTCACATACAACATAATACACCATTCACAACCTCAAAAGCAGGCACATTGTTAGCTTTGAAACATCCATCGGCTTGTAAGCACCTGGAGAACCCAAAATCTCAACTATGGAAAATGTCTCCAAGAAATGCAGAAGGTGTGGTGCCCTCCAAACGGTATTGCCGCCAAACACAGGAGAGTGCTGCAGAGAATGATGGTGGATGGCGCCACCATCTAGAATTCTCAAAGGCAAAACTTTCACTAGAACATCTTACGATCCTCCAAGAGCAGTTTATTAGTCACCAATACAGTGACATTTTGGAGGCTAAATTAGCTGCTTCATCAGGCAGACAACAATCCACCATCTTGGAATACAGTTGGTTTCCTATAGTACTATTAAAGTTCTAGAGTGTGCTGCTGTAGGTTTCTGTAACCTTTTTTTTTTTTTTTACTTACAACATAATACACCATTCACAACCTCAGAAGCAGGAACCTCGGTGGCTTTGAAACCTCCATTGGCTTTTAAGCATCTGGAGAGCCCAAAATCTCAACTATGGAGAAGTGCAGAAGGTGTGGTGCACTCAAAACGATATTGCCGCCAAACACAGGAGAGTGCTGCAGAGAATGATGGCGGATGGTGCCACCATCTAGGATTCTCAAAGTCAAAATGTTTAACAGCAGTTTATTAGGTACCAATGCAGTGACATTTTGGAGGCTAAACTAGCTCCTTCATCAGACAGACAGCGATCCACCTTGGACTATAGGTGATTGCCTATAGTACCGTTACAGTACTGTAGTGTGCTGCTGTAGGGTTCTGTAACCTTTTTTTTTTTTTTTCACTTACAACAGCATACACTATTCACAACATCATAAGCAGGCACCTTGGTGACTTCGAAACCTCCATTGGCTTTTAAGCATCGGGAGAGCCCAAAATATCAACTATGGAAAAGGTCTCCAAGAAGGTGTGGCATTGCTGCCAAACACAGGAGAGTGCTGCAGAGATTGATGGCAGGTGATGCCACTTTCAAAGGTTTCTCAAAGGTAAAACATTCACCATAACATCTTAATACCCAACATAAACATGACATTTTGGGGGTTAAAATAGCTTTTTCACCAGGCAGACAGCAATCCACGATCTTGGACTATAAGCGGTTTCCACGGTTGGGCCCAAAACTTCCTGGGCCACAAATGACTCCAATACATACAGTATATGCCTAATAAGTGGCTGCTAGGATTCATGGTGCCCCAGTGGTATACACTGGAATATTCTGATAGTTGGGCACAGTGGTGACTGTCTGTTTGGCAAGCCAGTCAAGCCCATCTAGTTCAACCAATATTTAATTGATTACTGCATATTGTAGGTGGTCACTGCTGGATATTTGAAGAGTTGCCTTCCAATTGGTTCTGGTTCTCATGTTATGTTTCATGCTCTCATTTCGTTGTTACCATCTGCCTGATGAAGGAGCTAGTTTAAGCGCCAAAACAACGATCTTTTTATATATCTGTGACTAATAAGCTGCTCTTGATGTAGCTTGCGATGTGCTGGTGACGTTTTGTCATTGACTACTATTGATAAAGTCAACTCGGCTCCATCTGTAACAAAGCCCATTCCATTTTTTGTACCTCCTCCTAAATGGCCCATGATCATCAGGCATCATAAAAATGGACCATAAGTGACGTACTGGAGGCCAAAAGCCAACCAAATGGACCACAGGTGAGGTACCGGAGGCCACAACCCAACCGTATGGACCACAGGTGAGTTACCAGAGGCCACAACCCAAAGACCTTGACCATAGGTGAGGTACTGGAGGTCACAACCCAAACACATTGACCACAGGTGAGGTACCAGAGGCCACAACCCCAGGTCATAGACCACAGGTGAGGTACCGGAGGTCGCAACCCAAACACATTGACCACAGGTGAGGTACCAGAGGTCACAACCCAAAGAAATGGACTACAGGTGAGGTACTGAAGGCCACAACCCAAACACATTGGCCACAGGTGAGGTACCAGAGGCCAAAACCCAAACAGATTGACCCTAGGTGAGGTTCTGGAAGACGCAACCCAAACACATGCTCAATGATGGACAAACCAGTGTCTGCATAAATCATCCCCCTGGAATTCAGGGTTTATAAGGGCTATGTGCAGGCTTTCCAGAAACATTATTACTCCCAAGTGCCTGCTTTTCAGGTCAGGTCTGCAAATGGTTAAAAATCGTCAAAGGCAAAACATTCTAGTCAAAAGCCATATACTCCGCTGCATAGTCGTTGCACGAGTCCGGATCTGGGAAGGCGGCTCTGACTTTGTTCACGGTGCATGCAGGAACTGGTCTTCGCGCTCCGCTCCCCAGCTGGCCATGGATCCATGCGCTAAAGCCTCTGTAGGCAGTCTTCCTAAGTGACCTTAACAGGAATAAATTGAAAAAAAAAAACCCATTAACATTGCGACCAACAGTTTTTGCTTTACTTCATGAACAGCATATAACTGGTAATTAAAAAAAAGTTATAGCTAGTACTAGTTGGTCACATTGAACTGGACTTCTTCTGCAATCTTAACCTCTTCAATACCGGGCACTTTCACCCCCTTCCTGCCCAGGACAATTTTCAGCTTTCAGCGCTCTCACAATTTGAATGACAATTACGCGGTCGTGCTACACTGTACCCATATGAAGTTTTTATTATTTTGTCCACACATATAGAGCTTTCTTTTGGTGCTATTTAATTTAATCACCTCTGGGTAACCATTTTTTTTTCATTTTTGATTCATCCAGTGTGTTTTGTTGTGTTTAGTTGTGATTGGCCACATCTAATCACATGGTACAGATGGTCTTTGATTGGCTCTGTCTGTACCTGACGACAGATCGCGCCACAGGGCACAATGCGGGAGGACGTCATCCTCCCGGATTGACGAAAATCCAGCGTGGCCTATAGCAAAATGATGGCCGGGTGGGACTTTCATCGATCTGGTCGGACGTCATTTGACTTCCTCCTGGATCATGACCCTGTGGCGTGATCTGCCACCCGATGAGTGTAACAACCCGTTGCCGGTACCGTGTGATCGCTGTGACCAATCACGGCAGAATACATGACAATTGTAAACAATGGATGGCCTTCATTTGATGCCATTCATTGTGTGCAAATTTTTTTTGCTAGCTGTGATTGGTCACATGGTGATTACATGGTACAGACAGAGCCAATCACAGCCTATCTGTACCATGTGATTAGATTTGGCCAATTACAGCTAATCACAATAAAACAAACTAAAAGAATCAATTTCACTCAGTAAAAATGGTTGCTTATACCAGTTAAATTCACTGGTATAAACAATCATAATGTTTAAAAATAAAAAATAAAATCCATATCAATTCCCCGGAGTAATAGAATGTTACTATGGTAACACTGTACTGCTCTATTTACAGTGTGTAAAAAAAAAGAAATTGGTTAAAGATTCTCCGTAGCTTATCCAAACCACTTCGTCTGTTCTGAGTGTCAGGAAGATACCCCAAGATTTATATCCACACAGGGAGCCCCAACACCTTCATCCAATCACCATGGAATGTGTCAAGGTAGATGTTGATTGTCCAAGAATAGGACTGAAGGTGTGAAAATTTGTAATGATGTAATCTATTTCCATAGTGCAATGAAATCTGGGACAGGTGTTCGAATTGTTCTCAAATCACGGGGGGTCCAGATGTCCTAATTATATATGGGTGATAGATGGTGTTGAAGGGTAAATTGTTTGGAGGACAGGGAGGAGCACATATTGGATAGAGAGGACATCTGGTTTGTGTGAAAGTGGCCACGTCAGAAGAACAACCATCTCCAAATAGGGGTGGAGACCTTCAATACCATCTAGCCAAAGCAATTATGCAACAGGGTGGGATGTGTGAAGGTTGTGGAACCTCCCTGTTCTACTTAAGTAATCCCATCCTTGGTACCCCTAAACACGGGTGAGGGCCTTCAACAACATCTATCTTCCACATTTAATGCTGTGTTAACATCTCTACCCCAGCCATCTGGGGTATGTTATTAAAAGTCATTAGAACTGGAGAAGCAGCTTGTAGAAGGTACGAAACATCTTCAAGATTAGAAGAAACCGGACTGTTTAGAAATCAGTGGTTATCAACTTTTGTGCCTTACTGCATTAGATAATGCATCTGTAAAAAGCTCATTTATATCATGCAGTATGCAAAACAAGAGAAACACCTTCAGAATTTTTTTTTCGTGTATATAGGGGTTTAAAACAGAACTGCAAGCATTAAATGCCCCATCCCAAGAACACACCCTTTACCCCCCCCCCCCCCCCCCCCCACTCACCTAATTGCTATGTTACTTAAAAAATTTGAACCTAAAAGACCCTTCCTAACCCATAGTTCACTAAATGTGCTGGAGTCTTCTCCAACACTGTGAACACTTCCTTTTGGCAGTGGCGTCTACAGCTTTCATATTTAGGGGGGGCACATGGGGGGACAGGGACAAAAGTAGGGGGGCAACTATAAAATGCAATTATATATATATATATATATATATATCTCCTGGGGCCCTTTACTATGATCCCACAACGGCCCTTTCACATGTTCTGCAGTGACCTCCCTTGCTACTGTATTGGGGCCCCCCAGGGTGGCAGAAAACAAGAGATATATATGTCACCAGCATACCAAGAAAATATAAGGGTCCAAAGCAGTGGAAGAACTATCAGGGTTGCAAAAAGTGTCTTGCCACCGGGCCCTGGTGTTCTGCCACTGTGGGGTTCCCCAGCCTCCTCTTGCTGTCCTGCCTCTGCTATTGACAGCGCTGGTCTGGCATCTCTTGGAATTTACAGGCTGGTTCTCCTGTCCTAAAGACGGGAGAAATCAGTCTGTTTTTTCAGTAACTGAGAGTCCTGGTGGAGTCCTTCCTGCAACTCGCTCTTCTCCCTGCCAATGAGGATGCAAGGGAAGGAGTAGATCGGGCGGCCATGGTTGTGTGAGCGCTCGCATTATGCATTATCAGCGAGCAGAGGGAGGGGGGAGGAATTACCCGCAGGAGCTGACTGGGGACGCTCTCCCTCATTGCCTTTATGTAAAAAAAAAAAATAATTTTTTTTTGGGGGGGGGGGCACATGGTGGGGCACAGCATAATGTTGGGGGGGTCAGGGCCCCCTCTGCCCCCCCCTAGGGACGCAATTGCCTTTTGGTTGTCCAGTGGCATGGTCCTTTTAGGCTCCAGAAGATTGCACAGCATGGTGATGTCACAAAGAGGCGACTGGTCTACACTTAGAATGCAGTACAGGTTCACTATATATAAACTGTTGTATATATGTAGCACCCTCCTAGTTTAGAGTAGGCTGCTAGGTAAATTTAGTTGAGTTCCTCTGTAAACAGTGGAGCCGGGGTTGATCCGGTCAACTAACCAGAATCTCCTCGGCATCCCCAAGACCCTTTATAAATCAAAAGGCGAACAAAGGTTCGCAGTCCAAGGACCATGGCTATGGAACGCTCTACCCACAGACATTGGCTCGGAAGAAAACCATCTGGCCTTCAGGAAGAAGCTCAAGACCCATCTCTTCTGAAGACCAAGATGGACACTGGCGACAAAAGCGCCTTTAGGCGATTTAGTTCACATATGTAGCGCTATACAAGTTACTCATTCATTCATTCATTCATTGCTTAGGGCTGCTCAATGTTTCACAGGCTGCTGTTCTGCTACTCCCCCCTGTCTTCTAGAAGCTTCTAGAAGCATAGTGGGAGGGAGAGCAGGAATATTTATGGGACTCCAGCCAATCCCTGGGGAGGTGTGCCCTGAAGGTGGAGGGAGAGCACATATGCAGTCTGAGGCCTGGATAGCAGGGTGCAGTGTTCCTGGGTCCATGCCTGCAGGAGGAGACCCCTGTGGAGTGGGCTCTGCCCCAGGGGCAGTAGAAACCTACTGGTTACGCTTGTATACGTTGATTAAAGATTTTAAACCACTGTGTTCATATGTCTAGGAGTTAGTCAGACACCCAATCTGTTGCAGGTGCCCCTCCATGGAGCGTGCATTTAAATGGTTGGGTCTCAGACTTCTCCTTTGTTATGATTAAGCACGAGATGTCCGTGTGAAATGCGTCAATGTTTGATCCCGTTTGTCAGTCTGGCATGGTGACAATCAAAGGATTTTATTTGCTTTAGCTCTGTGGTGGTGTGTGGCCAACCTTTTTCCTTTATCCTTGAGGTTTGCAGTGGTGAGCCGGCACCCACATCGGATAGATACTCATTATCACCTGAACGATGTACCCACTCTCTTTGGACCTGAGGCAGGAGAGCTAGAGCAGCCAGTGTGAAGACATTGAGGTTCCAGCTAGATTTAGCTGGGAGGGGGGGGGGGGCTATATGAAGGTCCATTGTGCAGGGATTGAGCTGGGTAAGGAGGACGCTCACTGGAGATGGCCAGGAGGAAGTTGGTGGGAAAGAGTCCAGCTGTCCTACAGTGGCGCGAGTCTACATCTCCCTCACTAGGAAGAGCCTGGTGGGTATCAGCAGGAGGAAACTGGTGATCCTGTGGCTAAGTGAGTAAATGACCCCCTAAACTGAGGAGAAGTGATAGTGTGTAGCTTTTAACCTCCTGAAGGAGTACAAGTCACCAGCAGCAGTAGGAATCGTGTGGGACAATCAAGTACAGCCAGCAGTGTGTGAAGAGCAGCCATAAGTAGAGGAGTCCTGGGAGGTATCCCATATTTCCTATCCCCATCCAAGTTCCTGTTCCAATAAAAAACCTAAAGAGAACCCCCTAGACCACATGTGTCAAACACAAGGCTCATGGGCCGAAACTGGCCATTTCATGTGGCTCTCGCACCTCTCCTGCAGCTGTGGCACCCCCCCCCCCTTGTCTCCGCCCCACCTTGTCTTAGCAGTTGGCAGTAGAGAGGAGGGCAGAACTTCTACAGATCCTGTACAGCCACAGCACCCCCTCATCTCTGCCTTCCCTGGTCTTGGTATTCAGCTGACTCCAGCCCTCCTCTGGTCCTCCTCCAACCCCTGCTCTTTCTGCTTCCCAGCTCTGTCCTCAGCTTCTTCCCAGCAGCAGCGCAAGGCGGGGGGGAAGGGGTACTGTGATGGAGGGTGGGGGACTCTTGACTTTGGATGGTGGGGAGGCTGTTGACATCTGATGTAAGGGAGGGGGGTGCTCTGGACATCTAGTCTTACAGATATAACTGGCTCTTTGAGTGCAACCATAATGCTGTTGCGGTCCGCAATGAAGTTGAGTTTGGCACCCCTGCCCCCCCCCCCCCAGACTGTTTTCTGAGCCAGTGGAAGAATAAAGAAAATGCTGCGTGCCTGGCTGTGTGTACTACAAAGGGATAGGACCAAATTTACCTATGGCTCTTTAGAGGGTGCGCTACATACAGTATATATAAATGTTATTCGTTGGGGGAAGGGATTCAAGGGATTGTGATATCTGGAGATGGGCTTTAAATGGTACCAAACACCGAGATATCCATGTCAGTGGACTATCCTTTCTTTTGGTGGTCCTGCTTAGAGAAGACTTTTCTAGCCCAGTATTTAACTGGCAGGAGAGGAGCATCTGCAGTCTCTTTGTGCTGTTGCTGCGTCTGTGTGTATTCACAAGAAAAGACTTCAACAGCCAGTGTTATTTCCGCCTCCATCCACTAGAGGGCACCCAGTGTCATGGAGTGCAAGATAGACTCTTGGAGGATCGTGGGAAGTGTAGTTTACAAGAGAGACTGAACTATCGCTACAGGTTAGCTGAAAAACTACAATTCCAAAGACAGAGACATTAAAGAGGAGGGACAATGGTAGTTTTCCCAGGTGGAAGAAGGCTCGCCTCGCCCTGTTTCTGCAGGGAGACCAGAGCAGATACAGACTGTGACCCGGCCTGGGTGCAGTAAGCAGGACATTTTTTATCTGAAAGCAGCAGAAGGGGAGCGGATGCTTTCCTCAAACCTTGGTTTGTGACCTGGACTATAGGGAGCCTGCTGTGCAGTAAAGAGCCACAGACTGAAGACACTACCAGAGAGAAAGGGGGTAGCCCTCTGTGCCTGGTGCTGGGACAGAAAACCTTCGCTTGTACAGGACTGGTGGGCGGCCTCTGACCAGCCATACACTGCAGCCTAACAGAGGGACAGACTTGCCAGCTAGTAACACTTTACTTTTTGCATGCACCAGAACACTACCCAGAGCACTCCAATGCAAGAATTTGGCCCCCAATGAGCTGGTCAGCAGAAGGTTTAGCACATGTGGACAATGGACTTCTGACTGTTGCTGCAGTAACAAGCTAGAAGTCCTCGTCACTCTCCCCCTCCCCCCATCCTCTTAGTTAGGCTTTAGGTTAACCAATTTCAATACTGGACTTTTTGAACCTCTTCCTGCCCAGGCCAAATTTCAGATTTCAGAGCTGTCACAGTTTGAATGACAATTACGCGTTCATTCCGCACTGTACACATATGACATTTTCATGATTTTTTTTTTTGAGACAGACAGAGCTTTCTTTTGGTGGTATTTAATCACCACTGGGTGATTTTTTATTTTTATTTTGTTTTTTGCTAAACAAGCAAAAAAAAAAGGACAAAAATTGTGAATAAAAAGTTTCTTAGTTTCTATTATAAAATTAAGCAATTACGTAATTTTTCTTCTTCACTGATGTGTGCCGATGAGGCTGCACTGATAGGCACTAATCAGCTGCACTGATGAGGAAGAACTGGTGGACACTGATAAGCTGCACTGATGGGCACTGATGAGGAGGCACTGGTGAGTCTGCACTGATGGTCATTATTGAGGCTGCACTGATGGGCACTAATAAACCGCACTGATGTGGAGGCACTGGTGGGCACTGATAAGCTGCACTGATGAGGAGGAACTGGTGGGCACTGATAAGCTGTACTGACGGGCACTGATAAGGCTGCACTGATGGTCATTATTGAGGCTGCACTGATGGGCACTAATAAACTGCACTGATAAGGAGGCACTGGTGGGCACTGATAAGCTGCACCAATGAGGAGGAACTGGTGGGCACTGATAAGCTGCACTGATGAGGAGGCAAAGATGGGCACTGATGAAGCTGCACTGATGATCATTATTGAGGCTGTACTGATGGGTACTAATAAACTGCACTGATGAGAAGACACTGGTGGGCACTGATAAGCTGCACTGATGAGGAGGAACTGGTGGGCACTGATAAGCTGCACTGATGGGCACTGATGAGGAGGCAAAGATGGGCACTGATGAGGCTGCACTGATGGTAATTATTGAGGCTGTACTGATGGGCACTAATAAACTGCACTGATGAGGAGGCACTGGTGGGCACTGATAAGCTGCACTGATGGACACTGATGAGGAGGCACTGGTGGGCACTGATAAGCTGCACTGATGAAGTGGCACTGAATGGTGCTGATGGGGCTGGTCTGATTATCAGGGTAAACAATGTACTCGCTGTGCCCTGTCAGACTTGCTGGTTATCGGCTCTTATCGGCGTCAGCACATGAGGATAGGAATACTGGTAATCGGTAAGTCTGTTTATATGTGACCAGCTGCGATTGTACACAGCTGATCACATGGTAAAGGGCTGCTGTGATTGGCCCTTTACCACAATCTCGGATCAGTTGTGTCCAAAGGACAAAGCGGTCACAGAGCTCACCCTGTGCGCGCCCCAGGGGGTGCACGGGAGGCGCGCACGTTGGAGGACGTTTATGGACATGCTCCGAGAACTGGAGAGCCGCACTGTAGCCATCTTTGGTTTATCGCACGGTCAGGAATCGGTGAAGGAAAGAGGTGGATTATGCAATGATTATCGTTTGCAGCCTACTTATTACCTATAATGAATTACCATTGTAGCACCCTCCTCCCCAATAGGCGCTAGGTTAGGTCAATTCTGTTACTGGCTCACTGTAATCAATTGATTGTTTTGGTCTGTTCTGTGTTTCACTGGCTGCAGGATTGACTGCTCCCCCTGTCTGGAAAGGTTCTGGAAGATGGTGTGCTGGGATAGTCAAATCGGGAACTGAATATTTATGCAGCCCTGGCCAAATCCACGGGAGAGGAGCCCAGATGGTGGCTGCGAAGCAGCATAAATGTTCTTATCCCAGAGGAGGAGATCCCAGCCTGGGGGGCTGCTGCCCTGGGGGGGTAGGCTGCCACATGTCTGCTCTTCATTGAGGTCCCAGTCAGGCTAGCTGGAGGATCTACTCTTTTAAAAGTTGCTGGAGCTGACTAAGGGACTTTCGTCTCGGGTTCTGGAGATCTGTGGATCTGGTATCACTGGAAATAAAGGTGTCTGGAAGATATTGGAAGGAGGCACCCAACTACCCAAGGACATTAGTAGACATGTAGAAGGAGACATAGTAGAAGGAGACTACCCAAGGACATTAGTAGACATGTGCAACTAGTTCCGAATTTGTTTTTAAACAAATTTCGACAATTTCGAAAATGCAAAATTCGAAAATCCAAAAATAAACGAAAATTCAAAAGAAGAATGAAAATCCGAAAGTTCTAAAATCTGAAATAATAATGAATAATAACTTAACTATTGCTAACTCCTAAATTATAGGTTGTGGAATTTCCTTTCAGATTTGGCTGTTAGTGAGAGTAACGAATACGAATTAATCCGAAATAACGAATGCCGTATCTAAACGAATGGAACGTAATGAATTAATAATAAAAACTTTTTATTATTATTATTAAATATTAATTTGTTCTGTTCTATTTGTTTAGATGCGACATTCTTTATTTCGGATAATTCGTAACTTCGGATAAATTCGTATTCGTTAGATTCACTAATAGCCAAATTTGAAAAGAAATTCCAATACCTATAATTTAATAGTTATTATTGCAAATTTCCTGATTTTGGATTTTCTAATTTACGAATTTCCGCATTTCGAATTTTCGGGTTTTTTATTTTACGAATTTTCAAATTTCCGGATTTTGGATTTTCTAATTTACAAATTTACACATTTCAGATTTTCAGATTTTTGAATTTACGAATTTTCTAATTTCTGTATTTCGGCTTTTCTAATTTACGAATTTTCAGATTTTCGAATTTTAGGATTTTCAAATTTTCGAATTTATGAATTTATGGATTTTGAAATTTTTGCATTTTCGACTTTACAGATTTTAGATTTTCGAATTTACGAATTTACGGGGTTTAGGATTTACGAATTTACGGGGTTTCAGGTTTTTCGAATTTACGGATTTTCAAATTTTTGCATTTTTGACTTTACAGATTTTGGATTTTCGAATTTACGAATTTACGGGGTTTCGGATTTACGAATTTATGGGGGTTTCAGGTTTTTCGAATTTACGAATTTTCTAATTTACGTATTTTGAATTTTCCAATTTATGCAGTTCAGATTTTTGGATTTTATAATTTGCGAATTTATGAATTTTCGAATTTTCGGATTTTCAAATTTACGGATTTTGGATCTTCAAATTTACGGGGGGTTTCACATTTTTGAATTTAAAATTTACAAATTTCGATCATAACGAATGACCCCAAAAACGAAAAAAAAAAAAAATGAATGAAACAAAATTTTTTTCGGCAGTGCACATGTCTAGACATTAGTGAGTACAGACTGGAGAGAGAGACCCCTGAGGCTGTGTGCTGCTGCCATCCCTCGTAATGTAGTGTCCTCGCGTTGCTAATAGTTACTGGAATATCCCCCAGTTACCCAAATCCTGTCCAAGTTCTACAATAAAGCATCAGAAAAGCAAACCCCTAGACTGTTCATTGAGCCAAATGAGTGACTGTGACTATGTGCAACTATGAGAAAAGACCCGCGGGACCTTCACCCCTTGACGCCCACCGTACGCAAAAATGCAGCCCCACTGGACTGAGATTTTTTTTCAGCTGGTCCGCATATTTGCGTATCTCCCTTTGTGCTAGGAACGCAGCTCAGCGGGAGCCCCACACCCTGTACTAATGAACAGGACCCCGATCTCCCGATTCTGGGTTACCTGATCGCTGTGATAGCCTCTGATTGGCTATCACAATGATCAGTCACTGTGAAGCCCCTCCCTGTGTTTTCCTTCTCTGTGAATGGAGAGGAAAGATACATTTGTATCTCTCTCTCCTTGCAGAAAAAAAAAATGTGTAAAAAAAAATAAAATAATAATAATATAAAATAAAAAAAATACCCAGATCAGGGTTTGATCTAAGTCAGTGCCAGGGTTAGTGTTTGGGTCAAGGTCAGGATCAAAGGTCAGGGTCAGTATTTATTTCTTTTTTGCCTTATACGGCGGCAGGTTTGCTCCCCTGCACGAATCGCCATAGCTGTACAGGGGCCGCTTTAAGGGGTATAGGGGGGGCGCCCGCGGCACGACATAGGAGCCCATGTGCGTGGCCAGCGGCCGCCATGTTCTGCCTGCCACCCACGATCGCTCCTCAGAGAGCCAGGACGGGGATCTGTCAATGTAAACAGACAGATCCCCGTTCTGACAGGGGAGGAGAGACAGATCTGCTGTTCCCAGTGATCAGGAACAGCGATCTCTCTCTACTCCCAATCAGTCCCCACCTCCACAGTTAGAAGCACCTTCCTAGGGAACACATTTAACCTCTTGATCGCCCCCCTAGTGTTAACACCTTCCCTGCCAGTGACATTTATACAGTAGTCAGTGGCTATTTTTAGCTCTGATCGCTGTATAAATGTCAATGGTCCCAAAAAAATGTCAAAAGTGTCTGATCTGTCCGCCGCAATGTCACAGTCCCGCTAAAAAGTACAGAAGCAGGTCACCCTGACAGATGACACGGCCTGACCCGAGGTGCGGGGTCTAAGCACTAACCGATATTCACCAGAGCTCCTGATGATGGGGATGGGTTTTCTTGCATTTTAGTACCAGGTCACAGTCCTCAGGATCGCTCCACCAGGAGGTGGGTCCAGTAGCAGATATAGCAGGTTGGGATCATACAGAAGCGTAGTCAGTAAACAAGCCAAAGGTCAGTAACAAGTGGATGCAGGTTGGGATCATACAGAAGCGTAGTCAGTAAACAAGCCAAAGGTCAGTAACAAGTGGATGCAGGTTGGGATCATACAGAAGCGTAGTCAGTAAACAAGCCAAAGCTTGGTAACAAGTGGGTGCAGGTTGGTATCATACAGAAGCATAGTCAGTAAACAAACCAAAGGTCGGTAACAAGTGAGTGCAGGTTGGAATCCTACAGAAGTGTAGTCAGTAAACAAGCCAAAGGTCGGTAACAAGTGGTTGCAGGTTGGGATCATACAGAAGCGTAGTCAGTAAACAAGCCAAAGGTCAGTAACAAGTGAGTGCAGGTTGGGATCATACAGAAGCGTAGTCAGTAAACAAGCCAAAGGTTTCAAGGTTCACCAGAAACAAGGCACAAAACAGGATTGTACAATGGATCGTACAGGGAGCTGTCCGGCCTCTCAGGTGGCTCAGCAAGGATTGACATCGCCAGACACAGCAGAGGTCACAGGTTCAGACCCGGGTCCTCACACTGTTGCTGCTGCTCATCCCTTCATTCATAAAGTCCTGACTTGTGACAGAAAGGGGAGGGCTCTCTAATGCTAAACACAAGGGGTGTTAACGTTTGTGATCACTGTGATTGGTCATCACAGCAATCACAATGTGCAGAGCTGCTCTGATTGACTCTGTACATTGTTTCTGATCTGAGCCATCTAATGACAGCTCAGATCACAGTCATTCACACACACACTGGTATTTTCTGCAAAGCCATTTATAAAGGTTGATAAAATAATATTTATAAAATCGCAGAAATTAAACGTCACCACTCCCTGACGGTAAAGCAGTAGTAAAGAGGGCAATGAGACAGTTTGTAGCCCTGGATATTAAGGTTGGCCATACATTATACATTTTTCTTGTACAAATTTTCTTTCGATGTACCAAAATTGTATAAGATGAGGTCAAACCCAAACAATTTTAATTTGTATGCAGTCAGGCAGGCCCTTGCACTGCATAGTTGAAGATAAATGTAAATATTGTATGGCCAGCTAAACAATAGGAGATCTCGTGCCTCTTCTGCAGGTTCCCCAACAATAAAAACTGGACAGAACTTCCAAAGAATTTACAGAAATAAGTAGACATGTGACCTGCCGAAAAATGTGTTCGTTTTCATTTCATTTTGGTTTTTTCGTTTTTCGGGTCATTCGTTATGATCGAAATTCGTAAATTCAAAAATCCGGAAATTCAAAAAATTCGTAAATTTGAAAATGCAGAAATTCGTAGATTCGAAAATTTGTGAATTTGAAAATCCGGAAATTCGAAAGCTCTAAAATTCGAAAATTTGAAAATTTGTGAATTTGAAAATTCATAAATTTGAAAATGTGAAAATCCAGAAATTCGTAAATTCATTAATTCGAAAATCCATAAATTCGAAAATCCAAAAACCTGGAAATTCGGAAATTCGAAAGTCAGAAAATAAGAAAGAATCAGAAAATTCGAAAGAACGAAAATCAGAAAATTTAAAAAAATAACGAACTAACTAATAATAACTAACTATTAAATTATAGGTATTGGAATTTCCTTTCAAATTTGGCTGTTAGGGAACGTAACGAATACAAATTTATCTGAAGTTATGAATTATCCGAAATAACAAATGCCGCATCTAAACAAATGGAATGGAATGAATTAAGTTTTTATTATTACTATTAGTAATTATTATTATTATTATTAATTTGTTACGTTCCATTCCCTAGATAGCATTCGTTATTTTGTATAATTCCTAACTTCGGACAAAAATTTGTTACGTTGACTAACAGCCAAATTTGAAAGGAAATTCCAATAACTATAATTTAATAGTTAGTTATTATTAGTTAGTTAGCTATTATTTCGGATTATTATTTTCGAATTTTCGTATTTTCGTTCTTATTTTCGTATTTGCTTTCTTTTGAATTTTCGTTCTTATTTTCGTATTTTTGAATTTTCGTATTTCGAAATTCCGATTTTCCGAATTTTCGGATTTCGATTGTCAGAATCTTTGAATTTCCGTATTTTCACATTTCTGGATTTTTGAGTTTCCGAATTTTCGAATTTCTGAATTTTCAAATTTTTGAATTTCTGAATTTTCAAATTTCCGGTTTATTTTTCAAAATATTAAAATTTCCAAATTTACGAATCTTCGGAAAAATTCGTTAAATGGGTTTTCATTCATTCGGATAATTTCCGAATAAACGAATTTGTCGAAATTTGTTAAAAAATTAATTCGGAACAAAACGAATTGCACATGTCTATAAATAAGTAAATAAGGTTTTATACATTCCCCCCCGGCCATGAGGACCATACCTGTTCTTGTCCTCCGGAGGGGCCGACCCTGGTGCCGCCAGCATGTTCATATGGATGTGCACAATATCGCTGTTCTCACACATGTACGGGAAGTATCGGTGCTGCGTGATGCATTGTATTCCTTCTAGATGGGGCTGTAAATTGCCGATTTCAGTACAACACACCGACTCTATCCCGGTAGGCATGGTGATGCAGTGTCCGCAGCTACACCAGTCCGTGTGACCAATCTTGTGCGTGTCGACATCCTCCATGCAGTGATTGGCGTAGAATGAACCCCGCTTAGGGTGGGGTGGGAAGCAGTCTTCCTCCTCCACTTGCCCATATTTTTCCCTCATTTGCTGTAGCTGTTAGGGAAATAAAAAAGTTACAAATTACAAATCTATATACAGAAACAGTAACATTTATGTTAGCAAAGAGCCATTCTTGTGGCTGAAAAATGTTCTGCCCTCTTCCATGGTGCATCAACTATGACCAGCCGCCACTATTCCTGCCCTTATGTAGGGCAACCGGTCCTGTACTAGACCACAATCCGCAGTGCTGCTATTATGATGTCACATGGTGAGGGTTGATCCCTTCTGCAGATCAACCTTGGTCTTACCCAGGGGTCCTTTTCAGTGGGAATGCAGGGGAATGCAGTTCCAGTACCTCCAGCATTGAATCTGTGCAATGAAAAAGGGTGCTGGGGTGTGCTGGTGGGTCTAGTGATGCTGGCTGGTAGGGGATCTATTGTGACTGAGGAGGATCTATAGACCTTGGTCTTACCGAGGGCTTTTTTTTAGTGGGAATATGGGGGCAAGCAGTTCCTGCGCCTCCAGCATTCAATCTATGCAATGACAAAGGGTGGTGGGGTGTGCTGGTGGGTCTATTGATGCTGACTGCTGGGGGATCTTTTGTGGTTGGGGAGGATCTATCGACCTTGGTCTTTCCCAGGGCTTTTTTTTTAGCTTGAATGCAGGGGAATGCAGTTCCGGCACCTCCAGCATTGGATCTGTGCAATGGAAAGTGGTGCTTGGGTGTGTTAGAGGCTCTATTGATGCTGGCTGGTAGGGGATCTAATGTGGCCTGAGGAGGACCTATAGACCTAGGTCTTACCGAGGGCTTTTTTTAGTGAGAATGGGGGCATGCAGTTCCTGCACCTCTGGCATTGAATCTATGCAATGACAAAGGGTGCTAGGGTGTGCCGGTGGGTCTATTGTTGCTGGCTGCTGTTGGGATATTTTGTGGTTGGGGAAGATGTATTAACCTTGGTCTTATCCAGGGATTTTTTTCCATCTGGCAAACAGGAAGTGTAAAGGCATAGCTTCCATGGGAAGTTAATGGGAGGAGCAAAGGGTTCAAGGTTCACCAGCAACAAGACAAGATTGTCCAATGGATCAGACAGGTAACCTGGTCAGCATCCCCGGTGGCTCAGAAGGAAGGGACATTCCCAGACACAGCAGAGGTCGCAGGTTCAGATCCGGGTCCTGGCACTGTTGCTACTGCCGGTCCCTTCATCCACAAAATCCAGGCTTCCTCCCTTGTGACATGAAGGGGAGGTCTCTCATGGTAAACCCATGGAGTGTTAACATTTGTTGTCACTGTGATTGATCATCACAGCGATCACAAGGTACAGAGCTGCTCTAAAATGCAGTTCTGGTGCCTCCAGGATCGAATCTTTGCAATGGCAAATGGTGCTGGAGCATCTATTGAAGCTGGCTGGTAGAAGATCTATTGTGGCTGGGCAGGGTCTATTGTTGCTGGAGTGGGGGGTAGAGGTGGTTGGAGGATGGGTAGGAGCGGAGACAAGGGGTGATTCGGAAGAGGGAGTACCTGCACCTATTTTCTGAGAAAAAACACTGGTCTTATAATCTCACCACCAGTCTGTCATCATGTTGGTCATGTATGCAGTGCAGCCCTGAAGATATCATTTGGATAGAGGCAGGAAGTGATGGAAGTAAGAGGTCCACTGAGTCTTTTTTTTTTATCCCAAGCATGACTGAATCAACTTATTGTTGACTGACTCACTACCTCTGTTAGAAGTCTGTTCCAATGATCAACTACTCTTTTGGTAAATTTATACTTTGTTTAGGTTAGTTTTCAAGTTTCCTTGGTCTAGTTTGAGGTCATGTTCCCGTGTTCTTCATCTTGGCTTCATATTGAATATACTGCCCCCCCCGAACCCTATTCACCTCCTTGATGTATTTAAAGGTAGACGGAGGATCCTTTCTACAGATCCGTGGTCATTCCCAGCCACCACTAGTCTGGGATTCTGTCTGTTATGGAAGCAGCGCTGCCATGATTATGCCACTTGTAGAAGGTGGATCTCTTCTGCGGGATCTTCCATGGTTATTCCCTTCCCACCACTAGTCTTCGGTACTGCCATGATAATGTCATGTGGAGAGGGTAAGCTCTTTCTGTGGATTCCCTTGGTCATTCCCTGCCCACTGCTAGTCTGTCATCATGCTGGTCAAGTGCCTGCCTATCACCATAACTGCAGTCCCAAAGGATCATGGGACATGTAGTTCTGTAAAGCACACATGCTAAAGTCAGATTCCTCCTCTGTGGCAGGAGAGGACAATTTGGAGACTGTGGATGACCTCACCGGCAGTTAATGTGACTATTCTATGGCTCTGTTTTGACTTGTTACAAAAAAAAATCAATTATGTTTCAGCTGTTATTGGGGGGACAGAACATCCGTCCTATGCAGGAGTTCAGCTTTAAATACAGCAAATACAACCCTGGAAGGAAAATGTCAGCTGGAATATAATCTGGAAATGTCACCTCCCGTGTTAATTCTCTGCCATTTATTGTCTTCAATTCCTGCCAAGCTGTCTGGCTTCATGGAAGTTTTACAGGCATTTGTCAGGGGAAGGCGTTGAAGAAAGCACGCTCTACCCACTCATTAACTCACACTACATGGTGTGTGGGTGAGAAATGGGGGTGTATCCGTGACTGAACTGTTGTAACTTACAGGGGCTTCTGAAAACAGTGGTCACAGACGTTACCTGGCTGCCCGGCAGTCAACAGGGAAAGCTGACAGTGATTTTACATGTGAAATTCACAGGTAACAAATACATTTCTTAACATAACTGCACCATCCTGCCTTCTCGTTCTCTCCACTGGTCCTTAGTCAGCTGCCACCCTGACTTCTCTTTCTTTACTGTAGTCCTCAAGCAGCTGGAATTCTGTCTCCCTTTTCTTTACCCAATCCTCAGACAGACCTCTTCACCTAAGTTCTCAATCAGCCAACATGCTTTCTCTTTCTTACCCCTGTTCCTCAGTCAGCTGCCATCCTGCCTCTTCTTTATTCCTATCTGATCCTCGATCAGCTGCTATGCTGCCTCCTCCTTACTCCCCTAGTTCTCTTAGCTGCACACCTGGCCTCTTCATTCTTGCCCCTGGTCCTTAATCAGCTGCCATCCTGCTTTCTCTTTCTCCCCCCCCCCCAGTCCCCATTTACCTGCCATCCTGCCTCCTCCTTCTTTACCCTAGTCCTAAATTAGAGGCCATCCTGCCTTCTTTTTTCTGCACCCAAGCCCTCAATCATCTGACATCCTACCTCCTCTTTCTCCCCCCTGGCCCTCAACCAGCTGTCGTTCTGCCTCCTCTTTATTCCTCTCACCCCTCCACATACTCCGGTCTTCAGTCAACTGCCAACCTTCTTTATTTCTCCTGGTCCTCAGTGAACAACCTGCCTCCTCTTTCTTCCCTTTGGCTCTTTAACAGCTGCCATCCTGTGTCCTTTCCACCCTCTTCCCCCTGGGCACACAATCAGCTGCCATCCTGCCTCCTTTCCAACCCCTTCCCCCTGGGCACACAATCAGCTGCCATCCTGCCTCCTTTCCAACCCCTTCCCCCTGGGCACACAATCAGCTGCCATCCTGCCTCCTTTCCAACCCCTTCCCCCTGGGTACACAATCAGCTGCCATCCTGCCTTCTCTTTATTTACCCTGGTCCTCAGTTCCCAACTGCCCTCCTCTTTCTATCCTTTTGGCCCTCAATCAGCTGCCATTCTGCCCTCCTCTCCACCCCTTCTCTTTGTGTCTACAATCAGCTGCCATCCTGCCTCCTTTTCACCCCCTTCCCCCTGGGTCAACAGTCAGCTGCCTCCTCTTTTTTTCCCCTGGTCCTCAGTTCCCGACTTGCCTCATCTTTCTTCCCGTTTGGACCTCAATCAGCTGCTATCCTGCCTCTTTTCCACCCCCTTCCCTTTGTGTCCACAATCAGCTGCCATCCTGCCTCCTTTTTATTTCCCCTGGTCCTCAGTTCCCAACTTGCCTCCTCTTTCACCCCCTTTGGCCCTCAATCAGCTGCCACCCTGCCTCCTTTTGACCCCTTCCTCCTGGGTCCACAATCAGCTGCCATCCTGCCTACTTTTCATCCCCTTCCGCCCTGGGTCCACAGTCAGCTAGCATCCTGCCTCCTATTTATTTCCATCGGGGTCCTCAGTTCCCAACTTGTCTCCTCTTTCTTCCCCTTTGGCCCTCAATCAGCTGCCACCTTGCCTTCTTTCTACCTCCTTCCCTCTGGGTCCACAATCAGCTGCCATCCTGCCTTCTCTTTATTTCCCCTGGTCCTCAGTTCCCAGCTGCCCTCCTCTTTCTTTCCTTTTGGCCCTCAATCAGCTGCCATTCTGCCTCCTCTCCACCCCCTTCCCCTTGGGTCCACAGTCAGCTGCCATCCTGCCTCCTCTCCACCCCCTTCCCCTTGGGTCCACAGTCAGCTGCCATCCTGACTCCTCTCCACCCTCTTCCCCTTGGGTCCACAGTCAGCTGCCATCCTGCCTCCTCCTTATTTCCCCTGGTCTTCAGTTCCCACCTTGCATCCTCTTTCATCCCCTTTGGACCTCAGTCAGCTGCCATCCTGCCTCCTTTTTATTTCCCCTGGACCTCAATTCCCAACTTGCCTCCTCTTTCACCCCCTTTGGCCCTCAATCAGCTGCTACCTTGCCTCCTTTTGACCCCTTCCTCCTGGGACCACAATCAGCTGCCATCCTACCTACTTTTCATCCTCTTCCCCCCTGGGTCCACAGTCAGCTAGCATCCTGCCTCCTGTTTATTTACATTGGGGTCCTCAGTTCCCAACTTGCCTCCTCTTTCTTCCCCTTTCGACCTCAATCAGCTGCCATCCTACCTTCTCTTTCTCCCCCTTGGTCCTCAGTCAGCTTCCATCCTACCTTCTCTTTCTCCCCCTTGGCCCTCAGTCAGCTGCCATCCTACCTTCTCTTTCTCCCCCTTGGTCCTCAGTCAGCTTCCATCCTACCTTCTCTTTCTCCCCCTTGGCCCTCAGTCAGCTGCCATCCTACCTTCTCTTTCTCCCCCTTGGTCCTCAGTCAGCTTCCATCCTACCTTCTCTTTCTCCCCCTTGGTCCTCCAGTCAGCTTCCATCCTACCTTCTCTTTCTCCCCCTTGGTCCTCAGCTTCCATCCTGCCTTCTCTTCCTTGCCCCCCTCTGTCCATGGTCCTTTCCCACTCTACATATGCAGCCAACAGTCCATGATCAACCACCGCTGCCCCCACCACTAGGCCATGACCATCTTCTGCTCTCCCTCTTCTCCTTTCCCATCCGCATGGCAATAAGCTCTCACCCCCCCCCCCCCCCCCAAAGCCTCAGTCCAAGTGAAATGACACATATAAGTAAATAATATCTAATATAAATAACATGATATAGCTCTAAGCTGACACTCTGTCCGATTGGGCAGTCAATAATACAGGTAAGTTATGTATCACTCCTAGGTCAAAGGCCATGCCACCTAACTAGACCCCATCCATGAACAGGCATGCATTTCCTTGTGTCCATAATGACCATGAACAAGGCGGGTCATGGTACATACCTTTTCGGCGCGGTTGGTGGCCTGGATGCTTGAACTCCCTCCCGCTTCCATCCTTCCACCTGCAAGATCTAGAAAGGTGAGAGGAGAGAGAAGACTTAATACCGTGCCACCAGCTCTAAGTACTCATTACAGATTTATCCCTTCGGCTTTACATAAACTGTTCTTCAAATCTGTGCCGTATGACTGCGATTGCTGTGACTGCGTAATAGCTTTCACACAAAAACCACCTACAGACAGACATCACCTGGAAGGAAAAAAAAAAAAAACGTACAGTGCCACCGAAAGATACGGCAATTAACGAGGACTTCCAACGACACCCAACAGCAGGCGGACACAAGAAACGAAGACTCGTTAAATGAAGCTTACCACACCGAGGCTCCTTGTGAAGCTTTAACGGGGGGGGGGGGGGGAGAAAACGAGGCGTTCTGCAACAAGGTAAAATTAGAGCGTCGGATAAGCGACACGCAAAAAAAAAAAAAAAAATGTGTCAGATCAAGTTTGTAATAAAAATCTGGCGATCCAGCTGCCTCATCGCTGCGATTGGACGGAACGAACGCAGCTGCACGTTACCAAGGAGAGAGTTGTTACCGAAAAACCCAGCATATGCGGTCCTTACACATTTCGTACAAACTTGCCTAAAAAAAAAAGAGGGGGGGGGGGGCCTCTGCGCTGAGCGGGGAACAGATTGGCACCTTATTACTATTTATTCCGACCGAAAGCTAAATGTTTGGAAGCGCGGCGGCTGAACGCTTGATTCATCTCATCAATATTCTCTATTAAAACAGATGGGGTTGGAAATGACAGACTTCGCTGGTGCCTACAGCTTTTTTACACCATAGGATTAATCATAGGCTGGGGGGCACATGTGATCAAAAAAGAAAAAAAAAAACGGTTAATGTGCCACTTTTGTGACGCGGTGACTCATACCGCGGATTCACGCACCGGGCTCCGTCCGTAGGTAGATGAGACAGATGCACATCTCGGCAGAGAGCTGTCATACAAACCTTTCTACACACGCTTCGGATCCTTCCACGTGATCCAGATAAATATATCACAGAATACAGTATATGGAGGGAGACGGATCGCTCTCTTCTCTCTCCCTCCCTATCCATACATATAGATATATATATATATACATACAGTGCCTTGAAAAAGTATTCATACCCCTTGCAATTCCCCACACTTTGTCATGTTACAACCAAAAACGTAAATGTATTTTATTGGGATTTTATGTGATAGACCAACACAAAGTGACACATAATTGTGAAGTGGAAGGAAAATGATAAATGATACAAATAAATATGTGAAAAGTGTGGGGGGGGGGGCATTTGTATGGCACCCCCCCCCCCCGGAGTCAATACTTTGTAGAACCCCCTTTCGCCTCAATTACAGCTGCAAGTCTTTTTGGGGGTGTCTCTACCAGCTTTGCACATCTAGAGAGGGACATTTCTGCCCATTCTTCTTTGCAAAATATCTCAAGCTCTGTCAGATTGGATGGAGAGCGTCTGTGAACAGCAATTTTCAAGTCTTGCCACAGATTCTCAATGGGATTTAGGTCTGGACTGTGACTGGGCCATTCTAACATATGAATATGCTTAGATCTAAACCAGGGTTCCTCAACCAGGATTCCATGGATCCTTAGGGTTCATCCAGAGGTTGCTAGGGGTTCCTTGAGCAATGAGCAATTTCTGCCTCTCAGGTAAGATCCCACTGACACCATTGCCATTTTTAGCTATCTGTAAGGGGGCAATTCTTCCCAGTGACCACAAGTGTAAGGAACATTCTCCCCATTGACCATCACACTAATGTATCATGAGTTGTAGATACAGTAATTTTTAGTAGGGGTTCCATGAGACTGGAAAGTTATTTTGAAGGGTTCCTTTGTGTTAAAAGGTTGAGAAATGCTGATCTAAACCATTCCATTGTAGCTCTGGCTGGATGTTTCGGGTTGTTGTCCTGCTGGAAGGTGAACCTCCCCCCCAGTCTCAAGTCTTTTGTAGACTCTAAAGCCGCGTACACACGGGCGGACTTTTCGACTGACTTTTTAACAAACGGACTTGCCTACACACGATCACACCAAAGTCCGACGGATTTGTACGTGATGACGTACACCGGACTAAAATAAGGAAGTTGATAGTAAGTAGCCAATAGCTGCCCTAGCGTGGGTTTTTGTCCGTCGGACTAGCATACAGACGAGCGGATTTCTGGGTCCGGCGGAGTTACAACGTAAAGATTTGAACCTGGTTCCCAATCTATAGTCCGTCAGATTTTCGACTGGAAAGGTCAGCTGAGGGTTTGATGAAGCACACACACGATCAGATTGTCCGCCGAACTCGGGCCGTGGGATCAGTCGGGTCGAAAAGTCCGACCGTGTGTATGTTGTATAACAGGTTTTCTTCTAAGATTGCCCTGTATTTGTCTCCATCCATCTTCCCATCAACTCTGACCAGCTTCCCTGTCCCTGCTGAAGAAAAGCATCCCCACCACATGATACTGCCACCACCATGTTTCACGGTGGGGATGGTGTGTTCAGGGTGATGTGCAGTGTTAGTTTTCCGCCACACATAGCGTTTTGCTTTTAGGCCAAAAAGTTGAATTTTGGTCTCATGTGACCAGATCACCTTCTTCCACATGTTTGCTGTGTCCTCCACATGGCTTCTCACAAACTACAAACAGGACTTCTTATGACTTTCTTTCACCAATGTCTTTCTTCTTGTCACTCTTCTATAAAGGGCAGATTTGTGGAGAACACGACTAATAGTTGTCCTGTGGACAGATTCTCCCACCTGAGCTGTGTATCTCTGCAGCTCCTCCAGAGTTACCATGGACCTCTTGGCTCTTCTCTGATGAATGCTCTCCTTGCCCGGCCGGTCAGTTTAGGTGGACGGCCATGTCTTGGTAGGTTTCCAGTTGTGCCATACTCTTTCCATTTTCCGATGATGGATTGAACAGAGCTCCGTGAGATGTTCAAAGCTTGGGAGATTTTTTTATAACCTAACCCTGCTTTATACTTCTCCACAACTTTATCTCTGACCTGTCTGGTGTGCTCCTTGGCCTTCATGATGCTGTTTGTCCACTAAGGTTCTCCAACAAACCTCTGAGGGCTTCACAGAACAGCTGTTTTTATACTGAGATTAAATTACACACAGGTGGACTCTATTTACTAAGTAGGTGACTTCTGAAGGCAATTGATTCCACTAGATTTTAGTTAGGGGTATCAGAGTAAAGGGGGCTGAATACAAATGCACGCCACACTTTTCACATATTTATTTGTAAAAATTGTTGAAAACCATTTATCATTTTCCTTCCATATGTATATACACTATATCGTCAAACGTATTGAGACACCTGCCCTTACAGGCATGAGCTTTAATGACATCCCAGTCTTAGTCCGGAGGGTTCAATATTGAGTTGGCCCACCCTTTGCAGCTATAACAGCTTCAACTCTTCTGGGAAGGCTGTCCAAAAGGTTTAGGAGTGTGTCTATAGGAATGTTTGACCATTCTACCAGAAGCGCATTTGTGAGGTCATGTACTGATGTTGGATGAGAAGGCCTGGCTCGCAGTCTGCGCTCTAATATATCCAAAATGTGTTCAGTCGGGTTAAGGTCAGGACTCTGTGCAGGCCAGTCAAGTTATTCCACCCCAAACTCACTAAGGTGAACTAGTCTAGAGAACTGAGGGAGTCTAGATGACTGAGAGAGTCGGGACAACTGAGCAAGTCTAGAGAACTGAGAGAGTAAAGTTGACTGAGTGAATCAAGAGGACTGAGAGGGTCGAGACAACGGAGCAAGTCTAAAGGACTGAGAGTCAAAACAATTGAGCGAGTCTAGAGGACTGAGGGAGTTGAGTGTCAGGGCTGGGCTCAGCCCTTCCTTCTCTGAGCTGGCCGCTCAGCTGTCAGCTAATTGCCAGCTCCTATCTCTCCACAGCTACTCACCTGTTGATGATATCCTGCTCGTCAGTCCTGCCTACTTAAGCCGTCCAGTCCAGAGGATCTCTGCCTTCGCCTTGGTTACATCACAAGAAACTATCTCCTGCGTTCCTGTTTTAAAGACTTGCTTTGCTGACATCCCTCTGGCTCCAGATCCTGCTTGCTGTTCTACTACTTTGATCCCTGACTTTATTTTTAAATTAAAGTGGACCACCAAGTTCTAAAATGCACTCCCTGGTTGGCGTGAACTCACTAACAAGCCCTAAACAAGTGATGGCGAACCTTGGCACCCGGGATGTTTTGGAACTACATTTCCCATGATGCTCATGCACTCTGCAGTGTAGTTGAGCATCATGGGAAATGTAGTTCCAAAACATCTGGGGTGCCAAGGTTCGCCATCACTGCCCTAGACCAAGGGTCTCCAAACTTTCTAAACAAAAGGCCAGTTTACTGACCTTCGGATTGTGGCCAGTGGGAGTAAAAAAAATGTCCTGGCATTAGTGGGAGTATATAATGCCCCATCTTTGGTGTCATTGTGAGGAAGAGTGCCTTTGGTGTCAAAGGAAGGAATTGTTCCTTCATCATTGGTCTCATTGCATCCAATGAAACCAACAATGGGGCACAATTCCTTCCTTTGTCATCAATGATGGGGCCCTATCGTTTCTGCCTAATCATTAGTGTCAGTGGGTGGAATAGTACCCCATTGTTGGTGTCAGTGACAGGAATTATGTCCTATTGCTGGTGTCAGTGGATGGAATAGTGCCCCAAGGGCCAGATAAGGGCAAGCAAAGGGCCACATCTGGCCACCTCTGTCAGGGCTGGGCTTAGCCCTTCCTTCTCTGAGCTGGCCGTTTAGCTGTCGGCTAATTGCCAGCTCCTATCTCTCTCCACAGTTACTCACCTGTTGATGATATCCTGCTCGTCAGTCCTGCCTACTTAAGCCATCCAGCCCAGAAGATCTCTGCCTTCGCCTTGGTCAACATCACAGAGACTATCTCCTGCGTTCCTGTTAAAGACTTGCTTTGCTGACATCCCTTCTGGCTCCAGAACCTTCTTGCTGTTTCACTACGTTGATCCCTGACTTCTGGCTTGGCTGACTATCCGTTCCGGTTACTGAACTTTGGCTGTGTTTTGACTACGTTTGTTCTTTTTACTTTTATTATTAAACAAGTGTGATTTAACTGTACTTCTGTCTCGGTCTGATTTCATGGTTTCTGACACCCGCGCCACAGTTTGGAGACCACTGCTCTAGATTAAGTTAAAGTGTAACAATATCACAATATATACAGTGTATATATATATATATATATAAATATATATACAGTGGAACCTCGGATGGCGAGTAACGCGGTTAACGAGCGTTTCACAATACAAGCACTGTATTTCTAAAAATCCTAACTCGGTTTGCGAGTGTTGTCTCGGAAAACAAGCAGGATTCAGGTCAAAGCGGTGTGCATACCGCTTTTGGCCTGAGGTGGGGGGCGCCGGAGCCAAACGGCGCCGATCGGAAATGCAAGGAAAGGCCCGAGGACAGTTCGGCAAACCTCGGAAAGGCTCGTGAACGGAGTCTTTCCGAGGTTTGCCGAGGTCAGCCAAAGTGAGCTCGGACCTTTTCCGCCGTTTCCGAGGCTCTCCTCCCCCCCCCCCGCCTCTGGCCGCATGCGGTATTGCATCCCATTGAAGTCAATGCGGAACGAATTATTTTCGTTTCCATTGACTTCAATGGGAAAACTCGCTTTGATGTGCGAATACTTTGGCTTACGAGCATTCTCCTGGAACGGATTATGCTCGTAATCCGAGGTTCCATTGTATATAGATAGATAGATAGATAGATAGATAGATAGATAGATAGATAGATAGATAGATAGATAAAACATTATACTGTATATATATATATCAGATAAATATATGTGTGTCTTTTCACTAAACAAAACTCTCCCAATGGTCTTGTACCCCCCCATCCTCCACCCCCCACGATCTGCTCATACTTTTTATATCTCTCCCACGATCGGTTCACGTGACACGGCTCACTTGGCCAGACATTCCCAGCTAACATATTGTCTGATTGGGCAGTAACGCTCGCCATTGTGTTAAGAATCACTCAGCAGCCAAAATCCATTCAGCTTAAAATTAACCCGTTCAGGAACAGGCGCACACATTTGCCCAGGGGAGAAAAGAAAGATTAAAATATATACAAGGGTTCGGGGCCCAATGATGATCTACAATGACCACCTGAATCTTGACAGTTCCTTTCTCTCTACATAAATACAAGTACGGCAAACCCCCCCCCCCCCCCCCCCTGTGCCGTGTAATGGGCTGGACCGCATGGGAACCCTCCCTGACCCCCTTCCCTCACCAAAGCAAATTCCTTCTCTCCTTTCTTTCTCCCTCTTTTCTGTTCCTCTTCCCTTTCCCTCTAACACGGTGTTTCCCCTCATCATTCCTCTCCACCTTTTCCCTCTTTTCTCCTTTTTCTTTTTTCCTGGATTAGGCAACATTTTGGCCGATAGTCTTTATTGCCACCGGCCCACTCTCGGCCCACTCTCAGAGTTACAATGATGTTTAACGAATGCCCTTGTCTGTATCTTTGGCTTGAACCGTGACCTTCATGAGCCACCGCCACATATCTGATGGAACTGTAACTATTTTTTGGCCTCCGATGTTCTTTGTACGCTGCCTTAGGTTTAACCACTTGACCTCCAGGATGGTTTTACCGCCTCCGTGAGCAGGGTATCGTTTACTATTCGGCAGTGCGCGACTTTAACTGGCAATTTCTCAGTCATGCAATACTGTACCCAAACGACAGGAAATCTGTAACCCTACGCGAGCCGTCACCGTCCTACAGCGGCAACTCCTTGTGTCTCCTCCTCAAGACGTAAATCCATACCTGGAGCTACAGGTAAAAGGTCCCACTTCTCTAGCCGAGCCTTCCACAGGCAAGTTTCCTTCAGTCCCTCAGCCCGTAGCACCACCTGAGGCCTGGTAGCTTCTCTGGAACACACACATGCCACCGTCCCAGGCGAAGAGGGCTCTGATCAGATCCTCCCAAATATTCATCTTCTCCTCAGCCACACCTTCTGGGTCAGCCTCCAAAGGTTTGGCGAAGGTCAGATAACTATTCATAATCCCAGTGACTGATCCTACCACTATTGCTGGAATATTCTTCCAGTTGCAGACAGAAGCAATCAGACTCCGGGTGGAAGGATAAACCTGAGCAGAAGACATCGCATCAGTAAATTTAGCCAGCTCAGGGCAAGGGGCCCCTACATGCGATTTCACAAGCGTGCACGGTTTTAGGGCCTGGCATGTTTGGTATCTGTTTACTCGATGGAACCTCATCTTTTATATTTTGCCCCCAAATATTGGGTATTATAGTGTGAATGCAGTAAAATCCATTTTAATGTTTTTTGTTTTCTGAAAATACTATCCCTGGCTGTTGGGCTATGCCCGCTCTGATATTATACATCAGCCTTCGTTAAATGGCGGACCGAGATTCGGACACGGACCGAGTGACACTCTCAGTCCGGACCTTCAGCCCGCCAGTCTGCAGCCGAATCTCTGCATAGCAGGGTGTCCTAGCTGGGACATCTGGTGTCCTAACAGTCAATGACATCATGTGTTTGCCCCGCCCCCTGCAGCAAGCTTGTCCTCTTTGCCAAGTTTCTGCCTGACTACAATATGCGTCATGTGCACTGCTAATTTTGATGAGCTCTACCAACCTTTAGGTGCTGATGGGTCACAACTGATCTAGAAGGATACTCTGATGGGCACACCTGAATTAATGGGACACTCTGATGGGGGACACCTGATGTAAGGGGGCACTGTGATGGGCAGACCTGATGTAAGGGGGCACTTTAAAGGGAACACCTAATGTAAGGGGAGCACTCTGATGGAGGCACCTGATGTAAAGGGGGACTCTGATAGGCAAGCCTGGTATAAAGAGGTACTCTGATTGGGACACCTGAGGTAAGGGGGCACTCTGATGAGGAGCACATGATGTAAAGGGGCAATCTGATGGACAGACCTGATGTAAGGGGGCACTTTGAAGGGGACACCTGAGGTAAGGGGGCACTCTGATGGGGACACCCGATGTAAGGGGGCACTCTGATGAGGAGCACATGATGTAAAGGGGCAATCTGATGGGCACACCTGATGTAAGGGAGCACTCTGATGGAGGCACCAGTTGTAAAGGGGGAATCTGATGGTGAACACAACGTAAAGGAGCACTCTGGAGACATCGGATGTAAGGGGGCACTCTGATAGAGATACCTGATGTAAAGGGGAACTCTGATGGACAAAACATAATGTAAAGGGTCACTCTGATGGAGACACCTGATGTAAAGAGGTACTCTGATGGGGAACACATAATGTAAAGGAGCACAGTGATGGAGACACCTGGTGTAAGGGGGCATTCTGATGGAGACACCTGAAGTAAGGGGTCACTCTGATGGGGACACCTGATATAAAGTGGCACTCTGATGGGGACACCCGATGTAAGGGGGACACTCTGATGAGGACACCTGATGTAAGGTGGCACTCTGATGGGCACGCCTGATATAAAGAGGTACTCTGATGGGGACACCTGAATTAAGGGGGCACGCTGATGGGGACACCCGATGTAAGGGGGCACTCTGATGGGCACGCCTGAAATAAAGAGGTACTCTGATGGAGACACCTGAATTAAGGGGGCACTCTAATGGGGACACCCGATGTAAGGGGGCACTGTGATGGGGACACCCAATGTAAGGGGGCTCTCTGATGGGGACACCTGAAGTAAGGGGGCACTCTGATGGGGACACCTGAAGTAAAGGGGCACTCTGATGGGGACACCTGATGTAAGGGGGCACTCTGATGGGGACACCCAATGTAAGGGGGCACTGTGATGGGGACACCTGAAGTAAGGGGGCACTCTGATGGGACACCCGATGTAAGGGGGCACTCTGATGGGGACACCTGATGTAAGGGGGCACTCTGATGGGGACACCCGATGTAAAGGGGCACTCTGATGGGGACACCCAATGTAAGGGGGCACTCTGATGGGGACACCTGAAGTAAGGTGGCACTCTGATGGGGACACACAATGTAAGGGGGCACTCTGATGGGGACACATGATGTAAGGGGGCACTCTGATGGAGGCACCTGTTGTAAAGGGGGACTCTGATGCTGACACCCGATGTAAGGGGGCACACTGATGGGGACACCCGATGTAAGGGGGTACTCTGATGGGGACACTGAAGTAAGGGGGCACTCTGATGGGGACGCCTGATGTAAGGGGGCACTCTGATGGGGACACCCAATGTAAGGGGGCACTCTGATGGCACCAACTTGAAATTCAGACCTTGGCTGGAAGAAGTTTTGCGACTTGGCCTCCTTGTATTTGAATTCAATCCGCCTGTTGTACATCATTCATGGTGCTTATTTCGGGTTGATATCCTCAGGGAATATCCTCCTGCTTTCCCATTCTGTACATTGTTACTGTTTGGTAACCATCCCATCAGATGTACAATAATTCCACTAACCTGAGAATTTTCACGATACATTTTAATACAATATTTACATTTTGATTACCCCCCCCCGGAGGACTTGTTCTTTTCATCTCTTCCACTCTCCATCCATCTAGATTTGTTACATCTTTTTTGGTGTATACTATATACAGACATTACACACCCACACACTTTTTTCTTTTCCCTTCTGTGCAGTCCTGACATTTATTTATAATTTCATCATCAGTTTTTTTTGTTATGTTATAATGATCATGTGACATCAGTTGTAATGTGTTGTGCCTCTTGCTACCATTTACTATGACTTCTCTATTCATAACCTCTTTCATTGTATCATTATATTGTTCATTTTATGTGGCTGCCGGGAAGATTGTTGGTATTTAGTTTTCTATACACGTAATTTATTTTTTCAGTCTCCTCCAGCCGGCAGCATAAGTAGTCTCTTTATCATTTCATATTGTTTGCGATAACAACCATTTCCCGAGCAGAGCGAACTCTGGTCCCAAATGTCACTTTATGCAAAAGATAAAGACCTAAAGCATCGATATAGACAGGATGGCAACTTGCTGACTTCACAATCTCCACAGGCAGCATCAGATACAATGTAGCTTTATATTCCAGGATGGAATGAAACCCAAAACAAAAGTCATATATTGCAGCTTACCAATCATTAGAAGTGGTGGCGGCATTTATTTTTTTTTAAAAGCTTTTCCCGCCAGTGATCTGGCCAGTAACACCTCCTGTATTAGAGCACCCCAAACTCTGGATGAGGGGGCACAGGGGGGCCACCTTGAGAGCAACATTGTCAGTCTGATAGGGAGGGGACCGTTAGCCAGTACTGGGACAAGGCGGTCCAGGACGAAGATGACAAACACCCAATCCCCTCCCCCCCCCAAATATATGAGCATTATGTGTCAACAAAAATCCCCCCCCCCCCCCCCAAAAAAATGTGAGCATTAATCTTCACACTTATCCCCCAAGCATAAATTCCCTTTGCAAGCTAAAGTCCCCCCCCCAGTGCAGATCCCCCTCCTAGAACAATTTCTCTATCCTTCAAATTTCCTCTCTGAGCACAAAATTTTCTCCCCAGCATAAAGTCCCCCCCAAATCCTCTCCCCTACCGCTGATCATCCCCCCCCCCCCCAAATTTCCACTCCTAGAATAACACTAATATATATATATATCAGAAATCCAATTTCCTAGTACAAATCCCACCCCCCAAATCTATTCCCCCACAAAAAAGTACCCGCCCCTCGTCCTGGCGCTGCTGTTCGCAGATTTAAGTACAAAAAATTGAAGCTGAACTCCAGCTTACACTTATAATCAGTTACAGCAACTTTTTTTTCTTCTTTGGGGATAAAAATGTTACGGGAATAAAAGCTAATCATTGTATTGTAAGCACTCCCGTCAGTAGTAAACTGTCTCACATGCATTTGCAAAGCTTGTTTTGTTGAGGAAAGAGAAAAAAAAAAAAACAGGCTTACTGGCGGGATCACCAGGTGTAAATTGAGGCAAAACCGTAAAAAGAAAACAAATGCAGCCGTCACATCTAAGAATTGGTAAGCTGCAATAGAAAAAAAAATGTTTGCTTGGGTTTATTACCGCTTTTACCACCTCAATACCGGGCATTTTCACCCCCTTCCTGCCCAGGCCATTTTTCAACTTTCAGCGCTGTCGCACTTTGAATGACAATTGCGCGGTCATACAACACTGTACCCAGATGAAATTGTTATCATTTTTCCCCACAAATAGAGATTTCTTTTGGTGGTATTTGATCACATCTGTGTTTTTTATTTTTTGCGCTATAAACAAAAGAAGAGTGACAAGTTTGAAAAAAAACACAATATCTTTTACTTTTTGCGATAATAAATATCCCAATTTTTTTTTCTTTAAAACAAATTTTTTACTCAGTTTAGGCCGATATGTATTCTTCTACATATTTTTGGTAAAAAAAATAGCAATAAGCGTATATAGATTGGTTTGCGCAAAAGTTATAGCGTCTACAAAATAGGGGATTGATTTATAACATTTTTATTTATTTTTTTTTTTACTAGTAATGGCGGCGATTTGCGATTTTTATCGTGACTTCGATATTGCGGCGGACACATCGGACACTTTTGACACATTTTGGGACCATTCACATTTATACAGCGATCCGTGCTATAAAAATGCACTGTTACTGTATAAATGTGACAGGCAGTGAAGGGGTTAACACTAGGTGGTGTTTGAGGGGTTAACTGTGTTGCTAGGGAGTGATTCTAACTGTAGGGGGAGGGGAATCACTAGGGGAGGAGACCGATCGGTGTTCCTCTGTACTGGGAACACACCATCGGTCTCCTCTCCTCTGACAGGACCGTGGATCTGTGTGTTTACACACACAGATCCACGGTCTTGCTGTGTTACCTGCAATCGCGGGCGCCCGGCGGACATCGCAGCCACCGGGCACACGCACCGGGTGCCCAGTGACACAACGGCGCGCGCCCCCTGGTGGGCCGGGTAAGTGAGGCCGTCGTATGACGCCCGCCCGCAACGAGAGCTGCACCACCTGGCCGTCAATTGACAGCCGGCAGTCAGCAAGCAGTTAAACTGTATTGCGGGTAAAGAGACAATAGTCTGATTATCTATAGCTCAGACACCCAACAACCTGACTGCACAATCTTCTTTAGCGCCAACATCTATGCAGGTCCATTTTTAAGGCAGGGCAAAAGGGGGCAGTTGCCCTGTGCCCCATCATTGTTGAGGGGCTCAATGCAGCTGCCTCATACTTGCCAACTATCCCAGTTTAAATTCTCTTATCGCTTGTAGTTTTAGTCCCGTGCTGTGTCCCGATATCTCAGTGTAAAGTTCTGTTGCTGCTGCCCAGCTCTGCCCTATTGCCGTGTACAGATGACTCACCCGCAGACCCTGTGTTTACATGTGATTGCAGGTTATTTACATGTAAACAGCGGCGGCATTAATATGTAAATAGCCGCAGACGGCACCATTGATATGTAAATAGAAGCGGCGTTCATATGTACATCATGTCCCCCTGAGGTCATATCTACCATCACTTCTGCTGAATGCTGCCCACTGGGGAGGTATAGGAGCATGCTTGAAAGTCCTGCCCGCTACTGTGATCATTAAGCCTAACATCTGCCCTGTTCTGCAAAGGTGAGCAAATTGGATGTGGAACCCTTCTATAAAAGAACATGCGTCACCCTGATTTTTGGAGCACGTGAATACGCACATGTCAGCTGATGCACAAGGGTGTCACTAACAATTAATGGCATTTCTGTGTATCTGCTAAAGGGCAGCATGTTTCTGTGGTGTCAGGAACACTATTTTGCATGTATTCCCGACACACACACACAAATGTGAACGCAGGCTAAATGTCTCAGTTACATTGGTGGTCAGTGTAAATCTTCTCATTACATTGGGACTTGGTGTAGAATGCTTTCATTCACACTAGTGGCCAGTGTGAAAGTCCCCCTTACATTAGTGGTCAGTGTAAATCCCTCTTTACATTGGTGGTTACTGTGAATGCTCCTATTACATTAGTGGCCAGTGTAAATATTCGTTACATTGGCGGCCAGTGTAGAAACTCCTCTTTATATTTGTAATCATTAAAAGAAATCCAAACTTGCATTTATGGTCAGTTTCAAATCCTCCCTCACATTGGTGGTCCATGTAGAGTAGAAGCCCCCTTTAAATTGGCGGTGAGTGTAAATCCCCTTTATTGGCCATTGATGTAAAATCCCCCATTACATTGGTTGTCAATGTAAATACTTCATAACATTGCTGATCAGTGTACATTTCCCTTTACACTGGTGGTCAGTGTAAATCCCCTTTACATTGGTGGTCAGTGTAGAAGTGTCTCCTTACATTAGTGATCAGTACAAATCTCAACAATGGTTGAGAGTGTAAATTCCCCTTACATGGAGGTCATTGTATATTCCCTTACACTGGTGGTTGGTGTAAATGCTCTTAGTACATTGGTGTCAGTATAGAAATACCTCTTTTCTATTGGTGGGTGGCTTAAAATCTCCCGTTACATGGTGGTCAGTATAGATCCCCTTACAGTGGTGGCAATTGTAAATTCCCTATTACATTAGTAGAATCCCCCATTATATACTTGCCAAAGATTTCAATCCTTGCTCTACATGATGATCAGAATTTGTCACAGTGTACTGCCTCCTAACTAATCCAACCCCCCCCACCACCACCACCGATCCCCATCAACCCCCCAGCATTGCCACTGATCCCAGAAGTTTTCTGTCTATTCATGGTGTGGAGATGTGCTGTAACCTTTAGCAACCAGTGAGCATTAATGCTGTGCACTAACCTCTTGCAAGCAATCATTGAGCGCCAAGGATGTGCAGTAACCTCTAGAAACCATTTTGTGAGTGGTAAGCATGTGCAGTAACCTCTAGCACTCAGTGATCCGTAATGATACACTAACCTCTAGCAACCAATCACTGACTGATCCGATTCAGTAACACGATTTTGAATCTAGCTGCCATCTATTGCCTGTCTCGGAGGAGGTGGAGAGCAAAATTGCATGGAAGAGGGGGCCCAAGAAAAATGTTTGGCCAGGGTCCAGTCGCTATTGAATAACACCCCTGCATCACAAAGGCTGCCTAATTGTATAATTTAAAGTAGATAATCTTTGCGTGTACAGAGTGTAGCTGGATTGTAGTTTGTATGGTGAAATTTTAGGCCTCATTTATACCATGGGTGTGGTAAAAACATGCAGTAAGCCAAATGTTGACCCAACATCCCCCCAACCACAGATTACACTTGGTATTTTGCATTGTGCTTTTAAGCATAAACAAGGCCTTGCTCAGCAGATGCAACTTCTAGGGAGAGAAGGAGTACCAACTAGTAGCTACAGGGAGGGGAGCATAGGGTATTAGGCACCCTAATGAAGTCACACCAAAGGAAAATGTCCCATATGGAGTAGTGTGGGAATAGGAAGAGCCCCTGCTACTATAAAGCCAGCCATAGATTAAAAATCGACTCTTGGCCTGGCAAACAGGGAATGGTTGAGATTCAACCCATCTATGGACAGGCTGACTTGGTATAACAAGTTAGTTTCTCTCCCCCTCCCACATGTGATCATAGCTGGTGGCTGTGCTCTGCCAGCAGGGAGCATTCCTGGATGGTAGAACACAATGATCACTGTTAGCAGCTATAGCCACCAGCTGTGGTCACATGTTGGGGGAATCCAGCAACCATTGTGTTCTACCAACCAGAAACACTCCCTGCTGGCAGAGCACAATAGCGCTGCAGGAGCAATGCCCCAACAGTCAGTGCCAAGCATCAACTCATCTATGGTTTGCCCAACCCAACTTCTTGTTTGACCGATTCTCCACTACACCAAATAAGCTGCCTATGCAGTAAGTAGGTGACTCTGCTCTGCATTTTCTCCTCTTTTTAGATCATAAATGGTTTGAAATATTTTCAGATTCACACCACCCTTCTTCACTGGACTGTCCTTAAAGAGTGAGTCTCTCTCCTCCTAGATGGAAATACTCTTTAATGTATGTAAAGTGGAAAGCATTGGTAAAGTAACTAAAGCCAAAACCTGTTAATTTTGTTAGAGTGAAGACTAGAACCCCCGTCAGTTACCATCCATGTCCCATGGAGGATATTCCCTTTCATTTCCAGTCTCATGCCCAAAACAGGAAGCAAGAAGATTGCAAAGCGAGGTGGACCCAGAACTAGTGTCCCTATTGGAAGCTTCCTCCTTCCCATTACTGTTCTAGCGTTTATCCTAAATTTAGGATCGTTACACTTTTGATGCAATGGTAAACTGGACCAATAAAGGGGCAGCTCTCCCTACCAGGGGCAGTGTAAGAAAAGAAGAATCTGACAAGTGTTCCAATCCCTCCACCCCATCAATAAAAAAAGTTAAGTTTTGGCCTTTAGTTACACTTGGAGAACCCCATGCACACATTCTCTGCAGCACTTCCATACTCTGATTTCTCTGAAGCAGCTCAAATGCTGAGCCCAGACAGCTGTTTGGTCAAGAAAAGGCCATGGGAGGGGTCCTACAAGTGCCCCCCACCCTTCATTTGTCACCATAAATAGGGTCGTTTACAAAAAGGCAACTACTGTTCACTTTGCAAGGGAAGTCGCCCCAGAGCTCAGTAAATGAGCCAACTTCACTGATCCAAATCATATGCAAGGGGGGGGGGGGGGGAAGTCATTTCATGTTCTTTGCATGCTATTGAGTATTATTTGCACACTGCACCTTCACAGTCACTATTTAAAAAGGAGACACTTCATTGCAATGTGCACCTCCCTTGAACATAACATTTGCAAGAGGTCCACCTTGCCCCACGGGGGAGGCTCAAACCCCTATCCAAGTTTGCCATCTGACCTAACCGGAAAGTTTTGCCATCTGACCTGATCAGGAAAAGTTAGAGGAAGCTCTTCAGTTAGGTCAGAGCACAATACTTCGTAAAAGACAGTTAATGTCTCTCCAGCAACTGCTCCTAGATTGGCCTTCATTCAAAAATTCAATAGGACTCCTAAGCAGGAAGACAGAAGGGCCACAAGCAGGGGCAGACTGATAACTCATGGGGCCCCCCCCCCAAGCAAAAGGAGATTATGGGGCCCCCCCAGGCAATCAGATTATGGGGCCACACAGTATACAATCACAGATGTAAAAACTTTTATGCATACTGTCCCTGGTTTTACTGAGGCTGGCAACCCTGATGGGGCCCCCTAGTGGCCCAGGGCCCTCGGGGCAGTGCCCAAGTGGCTCAATGGTCAGTCCACCCCTGGCCACAAGTACAAGCCAAAAAGGCTCTGCAACCAAGTGAATGATGCTGTATTCTTCAGTAAACTATGCCGAAGAGAGGACCTGACAAGGTTGTCCAGAGGTGCAGGGAACACCAAAATGGCCATTTTGTAGGTGGGTAGAGCAAGGGGGGGGGGGGGGTCTCCAAACTTTCTGAACAAAAGGCCAGTTTACTGTCCTTCAGACTCTATAGGGGCTGGACTGTGGCCATTGGAAATACAAAATATGTTGTGGCAGTGGGCTTAATATTGCCCCATTGTTGGCACCAGTGGAAGGAAAAGTGCCCCAAGGGCCAGATAAAGGCAAGCAAAGGGCCACAGCTGGCCCCTGGTCAGTTTGGAGACCCCTGGGACAGAGGATTAACGCCTTCAGATTTTACACCCAAGGATGGAAGGGACATTAAACAGATCTTAAACAGGTTATGGTTGTTTCCTTCTATAGCGGTGTAGTTGCCACTAGTAAACATCCACCATATCACCCCGCTGCCAGACTCTCCATCATTCCCAATGACAGTGTAAAGGCAAAGTTCCTTCAGTTCTCCCCGGCCTCCTCCTGCGATCGGTGCACCCCCCCTAGATGGGGGTGCCCTCCTATTGCTGTCCAGTATTCCATTCTCCACTTCACCTGGCCAACAGCTCCTTCCAGTGGCATGTTACTGCAGCTTATATAGAAGGCCCTGCCAATACCAGTTGGGGATTGGTCAGGGCTCCCACATGAGCTGCCTGTCACTCCAGTTCTAAGCCCTGCCCCTCTTCCAGAACATTCTCCCTGGAAACAGGGGAGGCGCCTTAGTACTAGAGCACAGGTGGTCACACCCACTGCTACACCAACCACTCCCAGCCCCCAGATCAAAACAGACAGGCCTAGCTCAAAGCCTAGGCCTGCCTAAATTTACTTGTGCCGACAGTCTCCCTAGTAAAAATCCTACACTAGCACCTACCTATTGGTAGAGGGTGCGACACTTTCAAAAAAAAAAAAAAAAAAAAAAAAAAAAAAAAAAAAAAAAAAAAAAGAAAGCCAAGAAGATTTTCCTTGGAAAAAATAAAAAAAAGAAGAAAACGAAAACCCAAACAAGCTGTTTTGTAGTGGCCATGAGCCCTGAATTGGGGCTTGTATACCCAGGTGATTTACACACATTTAAGGGTTTCAAAATTTTATTACAAATTTACAGTGTAGCACATTACAGTTTAAGGTTTTGCCTTGTGTGACAGCAGCACGACTGCCAGGACAACCACAGCAACGATACCAAAGGCAGGCAGGACTCCAAGAGTGATCCGTTCGATGACAGTGGACTCATCTAGAAGATTACATGGGCGTTAGTGTACGGTTGCCACGCTTATAATGTCAAATGGTTGATGTGACGACTGTTACCTTGGAGGACCATGGCAGGATCGGAGTCCACAAACAGTAGTGGTCCGGGAAGACTGGCCAGCATGGAATGTCTGTTTAAAAATAATTCATCTGCAACAGAAATAGTAAAACATTAAAAACAGAAAAGCAGTATTTGGGTAAAGGGGGGTGTTTAATGGAAACACTTGCCTCTTTTCCTCCTAGAACCCGAACAACTCTTCGTACAGAGGGGGTAGTCTGGAGACTGGATACTGCAGATAAGAGCACTGCAGTGGAAGTAAACCTGAAAATAAGATGTTGGTCATTTGTATATTTGAAGATTTCCCCATTAAAAACCATACAACCTTGCTAACGGCAACACATTGGGTGTAGGCTTAGCATTGGCCTAGAGGTGTTGAAGCCAATTGAGTTTTAGCCACGTCCAACCCAAAAAGGTACGTACCTGTACGCCCTCGGGTTTCAGTAGTTACACCGGGATGGTAGATACACCGACAGGCACTATCCCAGTATCATTTTCAGCCGGCGATTCTCTTTCAGGCAGAAGTGAACGGAGTGGCTAGTTATCCACTCCATCACTCCTGCAAGAGGGGGAAGGGGGTCCCACCCCACCGCCAGATCTGTCAGATCGCAGAGGCCGGGAGCGATGCAACCGGCAGCAATTGCTGCCCTGTACAGGAGGAGCCAACATAGTCCCCCCCTCTATAAGCCAGGAGCAACGAGTGGTTTGTCACTTCTGGTTCCTCACCTTTGTTTTACCTGGCCACCAGGAAAGCAGCCAGTCTGATCGGATGCATGGGGGGGGCCCAGAGGATATTTGGAGTCTAGTAGACCCCAAATTTCTCCATAAAGAGGACCTGCAACAGCCCTTGTGACAAAAAAAAAAAAAAAAATAAAAAAAAAAAAATTGCTAAACACACTTTTTTGAATAAAACAATTTAAAGCCCCCCGTCCCACCGAGCTTACACACAAATACAAACACATATGTAAATGGTGACCGCACCATGTATGAGGGATTGGTGTGAACGTAAGAGCGAAAGCAATAATTCTAGAACCAGACCTCCTGTGCAACTCTAAACTGGTAACGGCGTTTAAAGCTTCACCTATTGAGCATTTTAAGCACCGTAGTTTGCTGCAGGACATGTTACGTATCCATTCACTTGGCATAACATCTTTCACATTGTACAAAAAAAAAAAAAAAAAAAAAAGCTGTGCAAATACCGTGTGACATAAAAATTACAACACCCACCATTTTATTCTCTGCAAAAATTATAAAATTGGGTTCCAAGTAATTTTCTAGCAAAGAAAAAAAAAAAATAAAGATTTTCACATGTAGGAGCGAAGTGTCAGAAATGGCAACTCATGCAAAGATAATTTTCATTAGTTACTAGCTGCCATTTTGTTCACATCCTAGCATCCAAATGGCAGTGCTATTCCAGGGTACCCCCCCCCCCAAAAAAAAAAAAAAAAAAAAGCTTAGTGTTAAAATTTACTTTCCTACCAAGTAAATCTTATGCCTGTACACTGAACCAAGATCCCTTCAATCTGCCAGCCCAGCAATAAAGTGGAGAGAGTTGCTTGAGGTCTAGAACAGGAGACCAGCCCAAGCTGACATTACTCCACCATAGCTACAGTACAACGTCACCCTAGAACATGAACTTGCAGGATCAGCCTGAATAACTAATCCAGCCATCACAAAGACAAAGCTGGGGAAAAAAAAAAAAAGTTTCAGATGCACTTTAAGACACCAATACTTACAAGGTTAGTTGATACATCACCACCCACAGTAAATGCAAAAGCCTTCACTTCAAACCGCTTACGGTGTTTCGGCAGTGCCACATTGGAGACTGGATGAAAAACTGTAAGGTAGTTGTCTTGGTCTTCTGCGCAACTAAAAACAAGTGGGAAAAAAAAAAAAAAAAAAAAAAAAAAAAAAAAAAAAAGTTACCCAACATAGCTAGAAAACCCCAAAACCTCCCCATAAACTAGACCAAACTACGAACATTCACCCTTCCATGTTCTGACTTCAAGTATAATTTTTGGCAATCCCTACTCATTTTTATAAAATGGACTTATAGTGTGGGTGACTAGCCATGGCATTTTATGTATAAAAAATTCGTAAAATTAAAAAAAAAACAAACGACTTGAAGTCGTTGAGTCTACAATACAGGATATAGAAGGTGGAATAGTTTGGATTTTGGAGTTGGCTAGCAATATTCGATCTGCTGCTAAATTAGGGTTTTTGCTTCTTCAGGTTGCATAAAAAAGGCATCCGCCATCTAATCTTGAAAACTAAAAATGTATTTGGCAGATTACCCATCTACAACAATCTTCCATTGAGGGGAAGCGTTGGGGTCAGGAGACATGGTTGCCCAGCAGTCATTCAGTATCAGCTCAATGTTCGGGTCGCTGCGATTCAGAACCTGCACCTCGAGATAGATGGGATCACGAAGAGTCTTCACAACTGGATACTGGTTATCCTTATACAGTACTGCATAGGAGTCATCTTATAGGGAAAATAAAAATGGATCAAATCATTACATGGTTGAAGAGGAAGAGGCAAGAAAAAAAAAAAAATTCACATAACTCTACCCACAGTTGATCCAGAGGGAGTCCTTGATCCCCAGAATGCAATAGCTATTCCTTGGATCAACTAACCCTGGTGTTATGACCTATGTTGGCTCCCAGTTATATTTTGTGTATTGAGGATTGCATCCAGCTCTTTAAACTACCTGAGCTGGCCAGAACTTGTTTTTGAAGTCCAATTTGCATAGCTTACTGTGAAGAATCCTTACCATACGAGGTTAAATCTCTTTTCCTTCAGAAGTAAAGAGTGTCCCAGTCCTCTGCGATAACCTTGAAGTAAATAACTCAACACTAAGTTCTCTATACGGACCACTTCTGAATTTCTACATGGTGGTCATAGCCTGGGGCATCTCCAGAGACTAAATTCAGTTCCTCTAATCTTTCCTCATAGTGAAGCTCCTCCATGTCTTCTGTGTGGTTGCCCTCTCCTTTTCTCCAAGGCAATTAACCCCTGCTCCTCCACCTACAGAGGAGCCAAATAGTTTGGCCTAACCACTAGCAACCCAGGAGGGTGCTACATTCATTTTTCAGATATGCTTTTGTGAGCCTGTTCTCAAAAACTGAGAATTCAAGATGAGCCCTAACACTTTATACAGGGCAGATTAAGTCAATGGAGTCTATACCTCATAGTAGAAAGTTTTGGAAACCGCAGCTTGGCATTGTTGGCTGTTAAGTCTATGATCTACCAGAACACCCAGGTCCCCCCCTCACCCACCTACCAGAACACCCAGGTCCCCCCCCCCCCCCCCACCAGAACACCCAGGTCCCCCCCCCCACCTACCAGAACACCCAGGTCCCCCCCCCCCCCCACCTACCAGAACACCCAGGTCCCCCCCCCCCCACCTACCAGAACACCCAGGTCCCCCCTCACCCACCCACCAGAACACCCAGGTCCCCCCTCACCCACCCACCAGAACACCCAGGTCCCCCCTCACCCACCCACCAGAACACCCAGGTCCCCCCTCACCCACCTACCAGAACACCCAGGTCCCCCCCACCATTGACTCCCACAATCAGGTTTATTTCCCCGTGTGAGAATTAAGGCAACAAGCATCAACATACCATGATAGAGATTAAGTACAAAGGAAATTGGACCATCATATCTTTCAGAGACTGGAAGAGGAGATGGCGTCAGCACATTCACAGTAAACGAAACCCCACCAGAGACATTGTACCGACAACGAACAGTCTCCCTGCAAAAGAAACTTCTATTGTAGACTTTAAAAAAGCCCCAACTAGCAATTGAAGTCAAGTCCTTTATGAAGGTCTTATATGGTCTAGGAATTTTTAGAACACACACTCAAATTCTACACTAGACCAGAAACTACACTGGGGACAGGAAGTTCAAGAGGGTCTCTGTAGACACATTAAAGGACTGCATTTACCATTTCATTATACACCAACACTATTACATTTAACTCATTTTAGGCAGCAAGATGTTATGCCATTTTTATTATACCCTGTAATGAGGTGTCTGCACCATTAGTGCAGGGGTCTCCAAAGTTTAGAAACAAAAGAGCCAGTTTTTTGCCCTTCAGACTTTGGGGGGGGGGGGGGGGGCGCTGCACTGTGGCCAGGAGGGAGTGGAAGTAAACTTCACATTTTGGTGGAAAATGGTGCCCCATTGGCGCAACAGTGGAAGGAATAGGGCCCTAATGGCCAGATAGAGGTAAGCAGAGCCACATCTAGCTCAGTTTGGAGATCGCTGTATTTGTGCAACAATGCTATACTCTAAGGCAGGGGGAGGCAACCTGGGACCCTCCAGTTGTGGAACTACATTTCCCCGTGAGGCATTGGAAGGCTGGCAGTTACAATTACTCCCAGAGGCATGATGGGAGTTGTAGTTCTGCAGCAGCTGGAGGGCCCCAGGTTTCCTACCCCTGCTCTAAGGAGTATCACTATTGGTTGCAAAACCCCCTCAAAAAGTATAAGTCCTAGTTCTTCAAAGTTAATGTTTTATAAAGACCCTGGGAAATAAAACTGCGGTCACAGGATTTACAGGGGGATCCATTTATCAGACCTTTGTTTTCTTCAATACATTCTCTATTGATATAGTTTAGAGCAGCCTTTCTCAACCAGGTATACAAGCCAGCAGATGAAGCCTGCCTTTCAGCTACACAAAAGCCACGGGTTCTCATTGTGCATCATTGCGACCGCATTCTGACCACCTATGACCCTTCCCTGCCCCCTCGCCATCAGCACTGGAGTCCCAGTAGCCGAGGGATGGAGAAAAACTGAGGGATCATAAAAACCATTGGAATACTGCCATTTAGTACCAGTGTGCAAAAGTATTGGATTTTGAGAAATAAATCCACTCAAACATTAAGTGTCCTACATGTGTGGAGGTTGATGCATTCTGTAAAAAACTTTTAGAATGGTTTATGTAGCACCCTGATGTTTAGGCATGGTTGCCATCAAATTTACCAAGTGATAGTTGCCTTGGCTAATTGATAGGTCAATGTCACTCAAATTCTGGAATTGCTGCACTTCTCTCTTCTGCCACTAGATAGCTGGTTATATGGTGGCATTAGATAAGACCAGGGGATTGCAAGGACAGATTAGGAATGAATGGGGTGTCTCAGCCAATGGGCAGGAATCTTCTTGGGTCCCTTGGCCTGCTGGGAGAGCCCATTTGGGTTGAGTCAGGTGATGGGGGTTCTGTGCCACCTGGACGGCTGTCTGGGTGGACATGTGTTGGAGTCTGAGTCTGCCAATTAACATTGCATCTATTTAAGGGTGTCTTTGCCACAACCCTCTCCCACAATTCTGTTTGAGACAATAAATCTTTGTATTCAAGTAGTGTCTGGCACCCATCAATCTACCTTGCATTACCAATCAGCTTCCAGGTTGGATTGTCAAATCCTAATTGAACAAACTTAAGTTAGGAGCCGATTGGCTACCATGCACAGCTGCACCAGATTCTGATTGCTCCAGTTGTAGTAAAGTTCCCCCCATTGTACTCTTGTATTTGTCAGCCGGTAGCAACTCAATGTCTACCATCTACGATTCAGTTGTAGATCAATCTCCAGATGGACAAAGTAACAAATGTCAATGAATCTAAACAAATTCTTTATATTTTTTTTCAATCAGACGACATTAGATGCGATCATTCTCTTGATGCATTGGCCTAGCAAAAAAAAAACAAACAAAAAAAACCACACCCCTTTATAATCCACCCAGACCAAAGGACTATGAAACGAATGCCGAAGATAAGCAACAAATTCCAAAACTAAGAGTTTCAACGAAAATTTGGCAACAAATGAATGCATCCAAAACAAAATTTCCGTCATGCACATCTATTCCATGGCAAGGTACCTCTTTTTTTAAATAAAGTCACAATTCCTCAGTGTCTAGCTAGGAGACATGTAGGCACCTGGGTGAGAAGCAGAAGAAGCCCCCACACTGTAAAAACCACCACTGTAGAAGAACAGGCTGTACTCCAATGAAGTCACATAAATCCCACAAATTGATTGGGTGGAATCACGCAGTGTATGCTTTCCAAGTCCATCATATAATAGGTTTCACCTATCTCGGACAGTCAAGACTGTCAAATGTTTGTGGGGGAGAGAGAGAGAAATACACAACCCGCACATTTATATGGGAGTACCAGACCAAAGTAAAAAAAAAAAAAAAAAAAAAAAAAAAAAAAAAAAGAGTGGTCTTATCCAAGAAGCGCTGGGATTGTGATAGTTGAGGTAGAGGGGGCAAAACCATTTGGAAAAATCCACTTGGCTTAGGTTGGCTGTAGACCTGTATGGTTGTTTTGAATTGAAATTGGCCAAATGTTATTCGGATGCATCCGAATTACAATAGTAACGAATCTGAAACGATGATGCAAAAACTGCAGACAGAATTTGAATCAAATTTTCAAAGTGAATAAAAGAATAGGAGAATATAATAGAGTAGGGGGGAAAAAAAAAAAAAAAAAGGGGGGGGCAGAAAATTTTATCACACACACACACACTTTTTCCCCAACTTAAAATCAGGGGACCGTTGTGGGTGCGTGTTATTAGCCGATCTCCGCTGATTGTGAGCGGAGCGATCGCACTGAGATACACATAGCCGAGTGTACTCGGCGCCGCTCAGTCACACCCAGTCCCACCATTGGACCTGTGTTATTTCTATCATAGGGCGGGACTGGGCGTGACTGAGTGGAGCCGAGTACACTCGGCGATGTATCTTGGCTCCGCCCAGTGCCTGCGATCTTTGCGGCACCATATTTAAATCTGGACAAGGCTGCAATGAACACTAAGGCTGCATTGATGGGCATTTAAATGCAAGACATGCATACAAAAATGAATAGCATGAATAATTATTTTCTGGAATTCAGACAGAATATAAAATCTAACCATTTCTCCCCCCCCCCCCCCCCCAAAAAAAAATAAATACACACCTCAAAACAGAAAATAGAATTGAATCTGAAATTAGAAATAGAATGCATAGAACAGTTTTCCTGCATTTCAAACGGATTAGAACGAAACAAAAATTTAACACATTTATGCAAAGGAACCAAAATTCTCATTCTGCACATGTCTAGTTGACTAACAGGCAAGGCTATACTGGATGGCAGCCAGTTCTACAGTAGTTTCAGTTCTGGGTCATAACCTCTTGGGAATCAATCTGCCACTTTCAGGTGAAGTGGTTTCCCCCAAATCCAATGGGCAAGTTCAGGTGTCATTTTTAGGCATGACCCCCCCCCCCCACCGTAATGCTTCTTTACCTGAATTCACTATCTCTCGAGATTATTCTTCTAGGCTTATCCTTCCAGAGGGCATGGACCTCATTCTCATAGACGAGAACCCCATCTACAAACTGCAAAAAGGGTTTTTGTTAAACAGGTCCTTCAAAATGGTTGTAGGCTAATCGAGCTGCGTCAAAGAAGAAACCCCCCCCCCCCCCTACTTACACTCATTTTTGTGCCACAATCTGTCAGAGAGAACCTGAACAAAATGAATTGGTCCATCCTTTTTATTGGCTGGCACTGACCATTCCCCAGAATCACCGTATCCAAGTTCAGACTAGGTCTTGTTCGCCAGGACGAAACCTGAATGGACATAAAGCCATCTGTCGTGCAGTTTGTAGAAGCTGAAAAGAAATAAAAATATAAAAATTTTATATCTTAAAAATATAAAAATATTTGAAACAAAAGTTCCCATGTATGCGATTGTTCACCCAACTCACTAGGATCCCGTGTATTATTCTGTGTACTGCACTGCTCAGAGCACACTCCAGGAAGCCTCATTGGCACACTAATATCGTCCACCGCAAAGATTAGAGTGAAAGATGGCAAGCAGACCTTTTGAAAAGCCTAAGACCAAGAGAAAAAAAAAAAAAAAAAAAAAAACACACAAGTATTTATGTGACCACACTTTAGTGTTGGGGGGGGTTAAGTGTTGCACTCCGGCTGAAAATGTAAAAAAATTTACCTTTAGCTTCTCCTTCACGATTGTTATTTGGGTTCCACTGCTGGTGTCAACAGTCAAGCCTTGCTTCTGGAGCTCAGCCTTACTACTTGGTATTGGAATTTGTACATTGTTCATGTTAATATACTGTAGATAACCATTAAATGGAGGAACAGTGATCTCCATATGGGTGTCATTGCATGGGAAGGGCCTGCAAGTACAAGTTACACATACATTAGACAAGACCGGAAATGAAATTTCAACATGGTCTGACATCACGACTCCACCCACCGAGCTCCGGACAACAGACCCCACCCACAGAAACTGCAGTTTTTCGGGTCTTGTAACAGAGGGGAGACATTTGACAGGTAGAGGATACAAGCAGGAGGCGTGTATATCCTGATAACCACTATGGCAGGGGTTTAGAAAGGATGAGGGGGGGGGTGTTACATTCACTTTAAGGCTGTTGGCAGATCGGCCTCTGAAAATTCAGCCCAGTGCCTAAAAATAGAAAGCAACTGAACATGTGCAGAGCGAGACAGTATTACTTGATTGTAAACAGTATAGATGCTTATTTTTTTAATGTTATATCTGCAACAGGGGCCAGCATGAAGTCATCTAGCAGGACCCAATTTTTTTGACTAAAGTTCCACTTTAAACATCAGATTTTAAAATTTCAATTAGATTCTTATTGAAAGTCCAAGCTTTACTGGAAACAAGTAGAATTCTGTTAAAAAAAAACACCTCATTTTGGAAATGTTCAAAATTCAAATGGTTTGTAGCGTTTAATACAGTAGATGTCTGTTCAACTGTAGTGAGGAGTAAAATGCAAAAAAAGGATATCCTGCAATTTGCAAAATTCAACTGAACGTCATTTCTACAAACAAGTTTCTGGGATTATTCCAATAGCAGGTCTGGATGACTTTACCGGTTTGCAAATTAAAATTAGTGGATGCCAAAAACAATGTTTTTAGCCAGATTATTCTACAAATGTTTAAAATGAAAAGCTCTATGGCTATCCTAACCAAAAAAATGATTTTATACTAAACCTAGATGAAAAAACATCCAAAGAATGCAATGTCCCATATGTAGCATTTTTTCTAGTGTAGGCTGCCAGGAAAAATTTCACTCCTCCAATCTGGGGAGCAGGGGTTGATCGTTTAGGCCTGTTCAGTTCCCCCTGTATTCTAGAATTATAGTGTGTGAGGAAGAACAGTGTGCAGCCTGAACACAGGCATGTGCACAGGGTGTGCCGGATGTGCCTGGGCACACCCTAAGCACATTAGTATCATCACTGTGGCAGCAGGAAGATTCTTCTTGCTGACTTTGCCATAAGTAGTGTTTACGCTCTCACTGCTGGTAGGGAGATCAATGTGCTACACACACACACACATGTTTGAGACTGAATATTTAGTGAGAATCTAGCCAATCCCTAGGGGAGGTGTGCCCAGGTGGTGACTGGAAAGCACAATTGGTCTGAGGTAGAGGGAGAGAGTTTCTGGGTCAATTCATAAAGTCTAGTCCTGGAGAAGCTCATTAGAAAAAAAAAAAAAAAAAAAAAAAAAAAAGTCAGGAGGAAATTGGGGAAGTGCCCAGCCATCCTATGGTGGTGCGAGTCTCCCCTTCAATGGAGAGGGCCCAGTGGATATCAGAGGAGGCAACCAATGATCTGGTGGTTGTGTTTCAGTAGAAGACCCAATCTGGGGAGTGATGGTGCAGCTTTTAGTCCTTTAAAAGAAAAAGTCACCGTCAGCATTAGATTCTGTGGGACATTCTGTGCAGTTCAGAAGTTAAAGAGTTGAGTCCTCAAAGTAAAGGTCACCAGTTTTGGTGTATCCCATGCTCCCTCTATCCTATCAAAGTTCACCGTTACAGTAAAACCCTATAAATACACCCAAAGGATTGTTCATTCAAGCTTTTGAGTGAAGAAAATTCCAGGTGCGCTATAACTTTGGGAAAGGAATCAAGCCCACCAGCAGTTCTTTAGGGTCCTACACAAAGTTTAGCCCCTGCAGCCCTGTGCTTTGACCAGAATGAACTAAAGTCAGCAACCAGCCTCCCAATTCCAACCAAATCAGTCCTCGTCACTGAAAAGTCAAAATGGAGGGCCAAATGTGCTGAAACCTCAGAATAGGATTCATCTCCAATGAAAAGGGCCATGCTCGTTTTTAAATGCATAGAAAACACACCATTGGTTTTTCCCAGTTTGTGCACAGGAATAGGGGGGCACACTACAAAAGCATACGCATGTAGTAGAACTGAGTGTCAGGCAAAACCAAATGCCATTATGCATAAAGAGCCATCTACCCTACATTTAGATCCACCTCCTCAGAGGGCACTGCTTGGAGAAAAGGTGGTCAGCCATTCTGCTGCAGGCTCACATGGGAGGTAAATGTGGGAAGAGAGATGATCTTTATGTCCTTTTTACTGTCAGAACAGCAAGCAGGATATTTGTGGCCCAGTAGTCTTAACCAAGCTGTACTAGCACAGGGGCACTGGACAGGCAGGGGTTCTAAAGTTCTACATAACACTGAACATTAGAGGGACTGGTTTCTGAAACCACAATTCAGCAGACCTCCCAACTACATTAGGAGTTGCCCATGCCATGTACCAGTTCTGTCCCATCTACTAGCAAGTTCACCTGGTCCATACGACTTTCTTCCCACAAATTAAATAGAGTGAAAATGCCCAGAACACACTGCACCCTTTTCCCACCACAGAAGCAGTACAGTAGCCACATTGCCAAATCTCTGCAGGAAAGAACTTGCCATCAGAGGCCCCGACTTGAAAGCAGTGCTCAGCCCCACTTACCATAATGTCCCTCCATTCTAGAGGATAGGTAGGTGCAACCCAACCCCAATACTGTCCTCTACATGCCTTTACTCCAAACCTTGGGCTGCATGTGCCCACCAGGCCACAAGCCTTAGGACTCCATGTGGCCCAGTCACCCTGAACACAACATAGGCTCAAACAAAAAAAAAAAAACACCCCACCCACCAACACCCCACCCACCAACACCCCACCCACCTTTCTGCTCTCAGACAATAGGAAACCCAATCTAAACTCTGAACTGAAGGGTTGAGGGTGGGAGGGATTTCCACCATTTTTGTGTGGTGGGGAAATGGACAATAAGTTTCTCAGATCCTAGAGTTTAGAAGTGCAATAATTAAAAAAAATAAAATAAAAATTTTATACCTGGAACACATAGAATTTTCACTGCAATGGTGATTTTTGGGTAAAGCTTTTCCAAAACGATTTCAATGTCTCCAATATAAAGTATTTGATTTCTGGCCTAGAAAGACAGAGTTGGAGTTAACGAGACAGGTAAAATAAAAATGTCCAACTAGACCAGCGTTTCTCAACAGGGGTGCTGGGGAGTCCGCAGGGTGCTGCATTGGCTCGATCCTAGCGATCCTCCGTTAACCCCTGTGCTATAGGGCAGAGATCACCTTTCACTCCTGGAGGAGAGCTGTGCCCACACCTCCCCCACTCAGTACTCTTGTTGTGCCAGCCGACGGCAGAGGCACAACCCCCTCCTGGCCATCCCCCTTACTGCTGCCGGGTCAGAATTTGTGCCAAGAGGGGGGGATTACATCCTACAGACCATGGAGTAAAATTTTAGGGCTTGTTCACAAATATGTGCTGCATTTTGCAGACGCCTCTGGGTGACCATGCTTAATGCCCCCCCCTCCCTCCACACATCTAGCAACTGCTTAAAATGCATGGTACCGTAGTATCGTGTGTTTTTGCAAATGTAAAAATCCTGCTGGAACTCTTTTGGGTGTTTCACATGCAGAGAGCAGCTAAAAAAAAAAAAAAGGCGCAACGCGTGGGAACATGCAAATGAGTGCACCTACTGGTGTGAACGGGCCTTCAGTCTGGTGTGCTCCCAGAATTGTGAGCAATTCTAAAAGCTACCGTGATTAAACAAAAAAACAAACCAGAAAAGACAAAAAACAAAAAAGTTGAACGCTGATCTAGACTTACAGGTATTTTATTAATCCCAAAGGCATCATAGCGGATCTGGAGCATAAAGTTCTCACTGTCGCTTGTTATGTTGTATCCGTAAGTTATGGCTGTTGAAACGTTCACTTTTGTTTTCTGGGTTCCATTGTAGATCACTACCTTCCATGTGGCTACCGGTGGCACAGAAACCAGCTGAAAGATTTAGTTGAGAGGAAAGCATGAAGTACCTACTTGAGAAGTTGAACCACCTGGTTTTGAGTGAATGTGCAATCTGCCGCTAGAGGTGGGCACAACGGGAAAAATGTGACACATCTTGGATGCATTTAAGTTAATTGTTTCAACAAATTAGAATTTTGTTTTCTAAAAATTTTACACATAGAATCAATTTGTATAGAAAAATAAATAAAACCCACCCCGCACAGCAGAAAGCATATAACGATCTTCTGAAATTTAAATAGAATACATTTGGATAAAGAAAAGAGGATAGAATAAATAAGAGTAGAATTTAAAAAAAAACCCACCTATTCTTTCCATTCAAATGCATTTAAATTTCAGAAGATGGTTATACGCTTTCTACTCTGGGGGGTTTTTTTTTTGACAACCATTTCCCAAAATTCAAATAGAATCAACTTGTTTTAGAATAGACAATAGGAAGATGGTTACATTCCGTTTTTTGCCATTCTAAATTCGAATTTATAATTTTATTGTTTTTGAATTATATTCTTTTCTATGCAAATTTCAGAAGACGTTATATTCCATTTTATTCCCTTATGAATATTAGAACACTATTCAAATCATAAACTAAAACGAATTCCGAAAACAAATTGAACAAGCTAAAATTTAAAATCCATTAACTGGCACCTGCTGATGGGCTTGTGCTGTGACCGATCACAGCCAGCATGCTTGCCCCCCTACCTGGATCATGTACTTAGGTATGTGACCCGGCACAGAAGCTGCTCGGCCGTACTTAAGGCTAGACAGGTGGTTATGGTTAAATAGGGAAAGCTCATATGAGCAGGGCTGCTGTTAGAAACCACCCCACCCCCATACAGCCAACCTGACAGCCCACCCCTCCAAAATAAATAGTAGACTATGCTTCAGTTATAAACCGTGATCGGTACTGCTTAAATTGATTCATTCAGGAAAGGAAGGGGCTGGTAAATAGGACATTTACTGGACCCTCCCCCCCCATACTTCCCATCCTGAAGGATTCTATTGAGTGCTTGCAGCTGCCAGTGAGGAGAGGAGGAAAACCCACAGCACTGCAGGTGTAGGAGGGGCATACAAGGGCAAATGTATGATGCATAGGGAGGGCGATTAGTGTGATGGGGAGAAATTCCTGAAATTGATCCCCTGTATGGCTCTCTGCAGCTGCTGAAAGTGGGAGAGGCGGAGAAGCCATCTTTCAGCTGCTGCAGAGAGCCTTACAGGCTCAGTTCCAGAAATTGCCCCCCTGCCCACATCAGATTCACCCCTTAGCTGGCCTGGGCCCCATACAGGACTGGTGGTACCTCATCTACAGCCCTGCATATAGGGGAATGAACATTCCAAGTGTGGTCAGGCACCAACATCTGAAGGAAAATCCTTTGTAGCCTTAGTGTCATTTTTTTATTGCCAGAATTTAGAAAAGCACAATTTGTTAATGCATCATTTGTACTTTGGTTTTGGGGGGGGGGGGCTGTGAAAAAAAAAAAAAAAAAAGTGTAGCAAAAGCTACACCCTAGAAGAACTGATCTCATAGTTTGGATTACTCTTGAATTCCATAGACTGTACCTCATCACTGAAGTCAGGGATAGTCCGTGATATGTTTGCCTGTGGAACAAGGGAGAGGAAAAAAGTCACATCAGTACCACAGATTTGTATACTAGGATTAGGTTTGTGAAAACAGCTTCAAAGAAAAGATCTTCAGCTAAAGTTTCCCCCCCCCCCCCCCCGCCATACCTAAGAGTTTCACTGCAAAATTAGGGCCAAATGCTTCAGAAACCGGCAACACCACCCCCTTCACCACCGTCTTGGTGCTCCATGGAGAGAAGACCTTCAAGTGGAAGTAAACCCTCCAATCGTTTCCAGCCAAGGAAGCTGCCACCTTGGTCTGTTTAATCTTCAACCGCCATAATCTGCATGTGATCCATTAGGACGCCGGCCATTGGGTGGTTTGGCAGTTTGGTGCCGAGCACAACCAATGTGACAGTTACATGTCAGGCATGTGCTGGAACTGCAACTCAACATTGATGGGTTTACTTCCGCTTCGTTTCCACGACCTGCACGCTCTTCGGTCTCAGATCATGACATCAACCAACAACCGCAGCTGGTTGGTTTGGCCATCGAGCAATCGAGTTAACCACTTGACCTATGGAATGTTTTACCCCCCTTCATGACCAGGCCATTGCCATTTAGCACTGCGCTACTTTAATTGGCAATTACAGTCATGCAACACTATTCCCAAATGAAATATATTATTTTGTTCAAATAGCCTTTCTTCAATAAACACCCCCCCCCCCCCCCCAAAAAAAATTAGGCCAAAATGTATTCTACTTGTCTTTGGCATATATATACACACACATGCCGGTATATAATAGAGTAGTCACTTAAGCCCAGACCAAAGAATTTTCATAGATGCCAGACAGACTCACCCGGGTTCCTTGCTCTGCCCCCCCTTGCCAGTCTCATTCTGCCTGCATTAGCATCAAATGCAGTCACCGGGAGCCATCTTGAAGCCATGTCAGCAGATGGGCAGAACTGGGACCTTTGCATTCATTTTATCGGCAGCATCTTTGGATTGCTTCAGCCGGCTCCATACAAAGCTGAAACTTGTATTCGTGGAAAAAACCCTTTAACATGGAGCCTGGTAACGGTGCACTGGATATAGTGCAACAATGTACGAATCGCACGCCAAGGGGGGTCAATGTACCGGTCGCAGAGTGAAGATGGGGGGGGGGGTTCATGAAGAAGAGCGTTAAGGTTCACAAGGGAGATGAAGAGTTGATGTAAGGTCACTACAGAGACAGGTTGTAATGTAGACATGTACAGGAGAGAGGGGGGGGGGGGGTGATGGAAGATAAACCTGGGAATCAAATTAAGACAACCTACCCTCCCCCACATTCTGGTGAAGATAAGTTCCCCTTTATGAGGGGAGGGCTCTATTGTAAAAACTTGACACATTATACAGAGCTAACCAGAGTGGCTCTGCACCTTGTCATCACTGATGACCAATGACTGACAAGGTACAGAGCCACTCTGGTTGGCCCAGAAAATACACATCCCACCTCCACTCCTTTCAGGTCTACATTGCTAGCAGATCAAGGGACGACATCAGCACTGGACGATACCCTCTCCAGGGTCCTAAAACTTAGTCTACATAGAATTTCCAAACTTAAGGGGGGTGGGGGGCGGGGGTAAGTCTTCAAAACAAAATCACCCCACTCCATCCTTCGAGAAGACCACACCAAGAGGAAGGTTTCCTCTCCCTTGGTTAGGGATGAATCCTCTGGGGTTGCCAGTTAAGGAAATGGTACTTCTGAACTGGCATTTGACACAGTTCCCCATAAACGTTTACTGTACAAAATAAGGTGCGTTGGCATGGACCATAGGGTGAGTACATGGACTGAAAACTGGCTACAAGGGCGTGTTCAGAGGGTGGTGATAAATGGGGAGTACTCAGAATGGTCAGGGGTGGGTAGTGGGGTCCCCCAGGGTTCTGTGCTGGGACCAATCCTATTTAATTTGTTCATAAACAATCTGGAGGATGGGATAAACAGTTCAATCTCTGTATTTGCAGAGGATACTAAGCTAAGCAGGGCAATAACTTCTCCGCAGGATGTGGAAACCTTGCAAGAAGAACAAATGGGGGAGGGGCGACTACATGGCAAATGAGGTTCAATGTAGAAAAATTTAAAATAATGCATTTGGGTGGCAAAAATGAATGCAATCAGGGAGGGAGGAGCTGGAAATGGACTGAGCCCAGAGAAGGGCAACAAAGCCAATAAAAAAGGTACTGGAGGATATTAGTTATGAGGAAAGGTTGTGAGCACTGAACTTGTTCTCTGGAGGAGATGCTTGAGAGGGGATATGATTTCAATATACAAACACAATACTGGTGACCCCACAATAAGGAGAAAACTTTTCTGCGAAAGGGAGTTTAATAAGACGTGGCCATTCAATAAAATTAGGAGAAGCGGTTTAACCTTAAACTGCATTGAAGGTCCTTTACTGTAAGAGAAGAATGTGGACTTCCCTTCCACAGGCGGTGGTCTCAGCGGGGAGCACAAATAATTTCAAAAACTATTAGATAAGCACCTGAATGACCACAACATACAATGCAATACCGACATAAATAAAAAAATAAAAAATAAATAAAAAAATCACAGGTTGGTTTTGGACTTGTCTTTTTTCAACCTCAACTATGTAATTATGAACATCCAGAAGCTCACCATAACCCATGTAAGTGAAATGAGGCTGCCATTTCCAACCTTCTAGAATTTCTAGTCAACTAGTAACCCAACTGTTACCCATCAAGACATTTGAGTTGCTTAAAATATGCAGATAAGTCCAAGTATTGAAACCTTATGTGCACACTTGTTTTGGGTTCTCCAGAAGAGAGGTCAGTGGTTTCTGACCAAAAGTACAGACTGCTGTATTGCTTATGATATCCAATTAAAAAAAAAAAAAAAAAAAACAACTTTAACCCCATCACAAAGGATTCCTGGTCTGCTTTGGACAGCTCCATCTGCAATCCTAACCTGAACAAGTTCCATTTCACCAAAACCCACCAGCATGTCTGGTCACCTTACCCTCATGAAGTCCTTTCCACACTCAATGACTGGCACATCACTAAATGGGTCCTCAGAAGCAGAGTCTGCCTGGTTATCATGGCAAGTAATCTTGTAAACTAGATTCTTCATCAATGGTTTGGTAAAGGAAATGTAAGCAATCTTTCTTCCAGCCTACAAGAGAAGGATTTCCATTAAGGCAGCCTTTGGATACGTTTAAGCAAGAGCACAAAAAAAGGTGACTATGCCCGTGTCCCGCGCCACTATTACCCAGTTAAGACTGAATACAGTTATGCAAAACCATCCACATGTGTGCAAATAGTTTAGAGCAAAGGTCATATTGTATAGGACTTCATATTGTAATCACCACTCATTGAATATGGGATATTCAACATTGAAGGTCCAAAGAGACCATACTATCCCATCCAGATTCTTAATCTTACCTCATAGCGTATGCATGCATCTGGGATAGTTAGAGTTCTTTCATCTGGATGAACATCACAAGCTTCTACTCTACCTCCACTAGGATCTGCAGAGAAAAAAAAAAAAAAAAGTTAGACTTACCGGTGATGGCATTTCCACGAGCCTCTCAGGACAGCACCTTGGAGTGTAGCTCCACCAGGAAACACTGACAATGCCCCTTTAAATTCAACCGCTTCCACCATGCCATCCGCTGTTACCGAAGATAAGCAGACAATTACAGAGCCCAGCAAATTATAAACTAGGGAGGGAAGCAGGCTGCTGTCCTGAAAGACTTGTAGGAATCACCAAGTCCAACTAAGGTTTTCTCCCTTCGCCTTTCAGGACAGCACCTTGGGAGAGAACCGAGACTTTACTTCAGGGTGGGACCACCGCTTGTAAAATCTTCCTGCCAAAAGTCTGGTCTGAAGCAAACAGTAGATCCAACCTATAGTGCCTTATAAAAGGGTTGAAAAACTGGACCACGTGGTAGCCTTGCATATCTGCTCTGGTGATGCCCTGGCCCTCTGCCCACGAAGCCGCCACTGCTCGTGTAGGGCGAGGCAATATTCCCTCCGGGGGTTCTAAACCCAAGGACAAGCATGCTTTAATGGCCTGTTTTAGCCACCTTGCTGGGGTACTTTTGGAAGCTTTATCCCCTTTGTGACTTCCATCAAGAAAAAAAAAAAAAAAAAAAAAAAAGACTAAGATTTGTAACTTCCAAATACTTTAGGAGGCACCTTCTAACATCTAGAGCATGGAAGGCTTCTCCTGGCCCCAAAGGCATGGGACAGAAAGTAGGGAGCATGATCTCCTGCATGTGGTGAAAAGCCAAAAGACACCTTAGGTGGGCATGCTGGATCTGTCCTCAGCACCATCATGTCCAGCAGACACCTCATAAAGGGCTCCTTGATTGATAATGCCTGCAACTCTGATTCTACATGCAGACGTAATTTCCACCAGGAGCATTGTCTTTAGGGTCAAGAATCTTAAAGATGTCTCTAGCGGCTCGAACAGCGACTTAGCGAGTCTCTGAAGAACCAAAGACGTGACAACACTCGTCGGGATTGGAGCACTGGGCAGTCACATTTTGACTGAAGGATACGAGCTTGGCGCTCATGGTTGGCGGCATCTTGTGTCATTTTAAAATGTGAGTCATTTATGGTTTACATTACAATTTTTTTTTTAAACCAAAAGGGATTACGCTATGGGCACCTCGGTTTATTAAAAAAAAAAAAAAAAAAAAAAAAACCCACCCACCACCCATCGTATATTGGAAGCGCTTTGGAGTGGGGGCAGACCCAGGACCACACAGGGGGCTTACAAACTCTGCGTTCATGGATTGACGCCTATGCTCCTTATTGTAAAAGTAAAGTGAGTGCATCACTTTTGTCCCAATTCCCTTCACCTATCTTGCGGAATTATGCTATGAACTTTATGTTTATGTTTTTCCATATGCCCTAAACCTGCCACTGAGATCTTCCAAGCAAATACAGCCAGGAGGGGAGTGTTATGCCTTTGCATCTGATTAACCCATGCTGTATACCTTACGTGAGCTGCTTGCACAACCACAGGTGTCATCACTGAAGATTTGTCGTTTTCTCAGCACTTGAGCTAGATTGGTGGTGGGATTCATCAGTTACACTGACTTTTCTTTTGAAGTTGTTATCTGTCACTATATCATTTTATATGTTTTTTCCTTCACTGGATTAAGTTTTGGTTTCACTTAATATTCAGTTTGTTTTCCTTCATAGACCTATATATAGTCTCAACCAGGATTTTATCACATTCATTTATGTGATCTATGTTTATCTGTTCCACTGGATATTTATTCACATAATTATGTTAATTGTTTTGTCCTGTTTATTAGGATTATATTTATCATAAGATTTATGTTTGTTATCGATTGCACATAATTTTATTTTAATTTAGTAGTTTATTTCACCTCATATCACTCCCCCATACAGCGCAAAGACCATCATTTACCTAAAGATAAATCCCACGGGGGGGGGGGGATTTATAATGCAGCTACCTGCATCGTGAGGAGTACTTGCTGCTAAACCTCTCCATTCTTTCCTGGAAAAAAAAAAAAATAAAAATTTTCTAAAACTGAAATAGTGCTAAACGAAATTAAAGTTCCTGCTGGAACACCAGGAATTGTAGCACTTCCAGGACTTTGAAGTTAATAGCCCTGGTGACCTTCCTACTTGCTAGAAGGGCGTTAAAATTTTTCCCCAATAGTTCCCTCTTAGGATTTCTTCTTCAGAAACCAGGCAGTTAGATTGAGGTACGCTGGATCAAGAATCTGACCTTGACCCAGAAGGTCCTCCCTGATTGGTAAATCTCCAGGGAGGTTTTGCTGAGGGATTCAATATGGTTGAGAAACAGGGTCTGTGGCCAATAGGGAGTAATTAGGATCAGGTCTATTGACTCTGAACTTTGCTAATGGGCTAATGTGTCCCATCTGAATGCTTGATCCTGTCTCTGGAGAGAAGCAGGCTGATGTTTTTGCATTTGTTTGGTTTGCAGAGAGGTCCACCTGAGGAAGGCCCTAACTTTCGGTGATCAGCTTGAATAACTCTTGGTTTAATGACCATTCCGCTTCCCTTACTTTGCTCTTGCTGAGGATGTCCGCTAGGGCAGTGGTCATCAACCCAGTCCTCAGGGCCCACCAACAGGCCAGGTTTTATGTATTACCTTGGGGAGATGGACTAGAATAGTGCAAAGTTACTGAGCAGCAAATGATATCACCTGTGATGTATTTCAGGCAAACCTGGCCTGTTAGTGGGCCCTGAGGACAGGGTTGATGACCACTGCACTAGGGTGTTCTGTGCCTTTCAGATGGACTGCCAAGGCCAGGCCAAATTGTTCTCTGCCCAGCTCAGGATTTGATGAACTAGTTCCATTAGGGTCTTGCTCCTTGTGCCCCCCTGCTTTTTTTTGGTATAATACTGCCGTCATGTCCGATAACAGACATGCTGTTCCCTTAGAACCTGCTGGAAGAATAGGAGGCTTAGATGCATAGCCTTCAACTCCCACCAGTTTGAGGACCTTCTTGCCCCTGGCTTGGGCCGTATGCCCAGTGTTGTCTGTTCCGCAAGGTGACCCCCCCCCCCCCATGCACTCGCATCTGTTAATCTTCAAGACACAGGAAAAGTCCACCTCCATTTGGAGGTGTTACTCTGGTCTCTCCACCGAAGTGATCTTGCTGCCTTTGTTACCATTTTGAACTTCTTTTCCAGAGACTCCTGGTGTGTCCAATAGAATGTCTGACTGCAGACAGAGCATGAAGCCTGGCCCACTGCACTGAAGGGATTGCTGCTGTTAACAGGCCTAGAACTGACATGGGTTCCCTTACTGAAACCTGTGTTGGTTTGAAGTGTTCTCAGAGCTATCTGCATTCCCCCCCCCCCCCAATAGAATCCATTTTATATCCCAAAAACCTTACACACTGAGATGGTACAAGGTTTGATTTCTGAAGGTCAAGAAGCCAACCCAAGTTGTTTAGATGTCCCTGGGTTAGTTGCAGATTGACCACTACCTGATCTTTTGAGTCTGCGAACAGTAGTAGGTCATCCAGGTAAGGCACTTTGGAGAGCCCCCCCCCCCATCAGTCTCAGGGACTCCAAAGCCTCTGCCACCACTTTTGTGAATACTCTGGGAGAGGATAGGCTGAGATGATAGGCTGAAGAGCAGCGCCTGGAATGGAAGGTGCTAAATCTCCCCCCTCCCCAAATTGACTGCTGGTCGCAGGAATTTCTGCGCTGAAGCTGCAATTAGTATGTGGAGATAAGCATCCCTCAAGTCGATAGATGCCATGTAATAGCCTGGGGTGAGTACATTTTTCAGAGAAAATAGTGTCCATCTGGAACTTTGTACTAGATTGATCTTCAACCTGAAGATTCTGAACCAGATGAAATTTCCTGATTTTTTTTTTTGGTCAAAACAAAATGGGAGTAAACCCCTCCCCTTCCTGGTCCTTCGGGACTCAGGAAATAACACCCTGTTGCATCAGTTCTCTCAGGAGAGACATTGCCAGGCTTTTAATAGCACATCTACTTTTTTTGTCCACGAAGTCCTTAAGTACGCCCATGTCCCCAAATGCCAGATTGGTCCATCTAGACACTTGGGAAAAGGTGGCATCAATTTTTTTGTTTTTATTCCAGACCAATACTTCGTCCTCAAAAAACCTCCTTTTGAGGGCTCTAGAAAGAGAAAAAAAAAAAAAAAAAAAAGTAAAAAAATATATCTGACTCCTATTCCTTCTTAATTGTCTTGATCAGAACTTTATGGACAGGAGAAAAAAAAAAAAAAAAAACAGTTTAGACTCCTCTAGCCCCTGGTACATTTTGTCATGCAATGACAGCTGGACTTTTTCTTTAACCTCCAAAGTGGTATAGAGTGCTTTTACCAAGTCATCTACCACTTTTAGCGTTAGCTAGCTTGTATCTAGATGCCATCCCCTCAGAGTCAATTGTTGGGGGGGGGGGGGGGGGGTTGGAGGAATACTCTCCTCCAACTTGCTCTCAACTGGTCTTGAAGTGGTAGGAGGAAGACTGTACTGGGAGCTCCGGCCTTGTTTCTTCATAAGGTAATGCACTCTCCTTAGGGTCTCTGCCAATTCCTGTCTCACTGAGGAAAAGAGCTCTTACACTCTTGTGTGGACTCTTCCACTACTAGACCTGTGATGCAAGATCTGCAAAGTGGTTTGGCCCACGAGTCCCTCAATGGGTTTTTGCATTTAGGGCATTTTCTTCCTGTAGGTCTGTCTTGGTGGTGGCAGCTTTCTATAAGACAGAAAACCCCTCATACCCCTTAAGGCAAGAAACTACTGGAACAGAGAAAACAGACTCTGCCCCAGAGTCTCCGTCCATCCTGAGCTGCTAATGGACGTGTCACCATAGCAGAAAGCTGCAGGCTCTAACCATCACACAAAAAAAAAAAAAAAAAAAAACCTCCACAAACCCAGTGAAAGGAAATAGGTGCCTCTGCACCTTTCTTACCACCTGCCTCCACCATTGCTGCCAAGGACTGTCTTCATCATGAGTGCAGCAGCCGCCTGTGCCCTTTAAATGAAGCTCCTCCAGAGTCTCCTCGCTCAGGAGTGGAAGGAAGTCCTGGCCAGATGACCCCGCCCTTCCTCCTGCATTCCAGCAGCTGGAACCACATGCTGCTACACCCCACCAGAAGTCTCTGCCCCCCTGGAAATGACATCACCTACCATGCCAAGACCTGGCATGGATGCTGAGCATACCCCAGGCTGAGGACCACCAGCGGACCCCTACTCCAGTGAGCCAGCAAAGGAACAGGCACTGGAGCTGGGCTGGTCTGACCACCACAAGTACTGCCAAAACCCCCTCCTTGGAGAGGGTGCAACCCCTCTGGTTCCCCGGCAGTGCTTCCACCATGGCAGAGGAAAAACTAAAACTGATGGCGTGGTATAAGCAGCTGAATTTAAAGGGGCGTTGTCATGCAGTGTTACCTGTGAAGAGGTGGAGCTACATTCTCTCCAAGGTGCTGTCGTGAAGGGAGAAACGTTCTTGAGAATGATGCCTTCAGCATTAGAAAGTTGTGTTTTCTGGAGTCCCAATGGCACTACTGTGTTCAGTGTTTGACCCTTGTTACCATTGTGATATGGATCCAAATCTCAGAATCATGGATGTGGTCTGAATTTGGATATGTAATCAAATGAATGGCATGCGTCTATTTAATACCCACACATGGGTGTGAGCACAGTTGGCCCCATGCCGTTTGGGGCCCGCAAGCCTGACACAGGAGGACACAAGACAAAAAAAAAAAAATAAAAAAAAAAAAACACAAAACAAATCCATACTGAGCCTTTGTGGCACATTTATAAGGTGGGGGGGTTGGAGAACACAAATAGACCTGGTCAGCAACTTGCACCATGAGCAGCATTAAATTCCTACCTACAACATGAAGACTCTTCCAGGATCTCAGGGGAATGCCGTCTGGCTTCGATAACTGGATCCCATCATCCAAACAAGTAAAAGGACCTGCAACAAATGAAAATTTTATCACCACACAGTGGAGTATAACACCTCGGTATTCTACGGCATTAGATTAATTTATAGTGGAACATTCAGAATGTACAAGGGGTTTACTTTGGGTCAGAGCTCAAAAGAATCCTCAAAGGACAATGGCCAACAACAAACCTTCCAGTTCTAGACTGGCATGGAGCCATTAGTTTTGTTACATTCCATTTCTACCCGGGGACTTTATCCACTGTTGGGGGGAGGGGGCAGATGATGCCACCATCTTGGACACTCAGAATGTCATACGAAGGCCAGTTTTGGAGTCAAGTAGCCTCCCAGCATGTGTTTGGAGTGTGGGAGGAAACCAGGGTACTGGGGGAGGAGAAACCCACAGGAAGAACATGTGACCTCCATGCAGGTCGTGTCCTGGTTGGGACTTGAACAAAGGACTCCAGTGCTGCAAGGCAGAAATACTAATCACCAAGCCACTGAGCTGCCATTTTTAGTTGCCAAGCATAAAACCATTAGAGAGTCATCCACAATGCAGTGGTTATGTGCCATACACATTACAATATACTGTACACTCACCAGCCACTTTATTAGGTCCTCCTTGCTAGTAGCAGGTTGGACCCCCTTTGGCCTTCCATTCTTGGTGGCATAGATACAACAAGGTGTTGGAAACGTTCCTCAGAGATTTTGCTCCATAGTGACATAACATCACAGTTGCTGCAGATTTGTTGGCTGCACATCCATGACGCCAATCTCCCGTTTCCCACCACATCCCAAAGGTGCTCTATTGGATGAGATGTGGTGAGTGTGGAGGCCATTGGAGTTCAGGGACCTCATTGTCCAGTGGTGAGATGATTGGAGTACAGGGACCTCATTGTCCAGTGGTGAGATGATTGGAGGACAGGGACCTCATTGTCCAGTGGTGAGATGATTGGAGGACAGGGACCTCATTGTCCAGTGGTGAGATGATTGGAGGACAGGGACCTCATTGTCCAGTGGTGAGATGATTGGAGGACAGGGACCTCATTGTCCAGTGGTGAGATGATTGGAGGACAGGGACCTCATTGTCCAGTGGTGAGATGATTGGAGGACAGGGACCTCATTGTCCAGTGGTGAGATGATTGGAGGACAGGGACCTCATTGTCCAGTGGTGAGATGATTGGAGTACAGGGACCTCATTGTCCAGTGGTGAGATGATTGGACAGGGACCTCATTGTCCAGTGGTGAGATGATTGGAGCATTATCCTGCTGGAAGGAGCCATCAGAAGATGGACACTGTAGTCATAAAGGGATGGACATGGTCAGCAACAATACTCAGGTAGGTCGTGGTGATTAAACCATGCTCAATTGGTACTAAGGGGCCCAAAGCATGCCAAGAAAATATCCCCCACCCCTATTACACCCCCACCACCAGCCTGAACCGGTGATACAAGGCAGGATGGATCCATGCGCCAAATTCTGACCCCACCATCTGAATGTCGCAGCTGAAATCCAGACTCAGACCAGACAAAGTTTTTCCAATCTTCTATTGTCCAATTTCGGTGATCCGGTGCCAATTGTAGCCTCAGTTTCCTGTGAGACCGGTGTGGTCTTCTGCTGCTGTAGCCCATCTGCTTCAAGGTTGAATATGTTATGTGTTCAGAGATGGTATTCTGCATACCTTGGGTGCAACGAGGGGTTATTTGAGTTACTGTTGCCTTTCTATCATCTGGAACCAGCCTGCCCATTCTCCTCTGACCTCAACACAACTGCCGCCCACTGGAAATTCTCTTTTCCCCACCATTCTCTGTAATCCCGGGAGGCGATTGTGTGAAAATCCCAGAAATACTCAGACCAGCCCGTCCGCCACCAACAACCATGCCACGTTCAAAGTCACTTCAATCCCCTTCTTCATTCCGATGCTCGGTTTGAACTTTAGCAAGTTGTCTTCACCACATCTAGATGTCTAAATGCATTGAGTTGCTGCCATGTGATTGGCAATTTGTTTTACCAAGCAATTGAACAGGTGTACCTAATAAAGTGCCCGGCGAGTGTAAATAATCAATTATGTAACTGTACCACAAGGACCCATGTGTTTGTATAAAAAAGGAAAAAAAAAAAATTGAATGAGCAGATTGCAAGGTGTATGGCCAGTTGACAATCACTAAACACTGAGGCCAATCAGCTGCTGGATTACTTTTATAGGTGGTGGAAGGAGGTTCTCTCCCTCCCCCCCTCCCCGGCTACAAACTCAGTGAGGAGCTGAAGTTGCTCCTCCCACTGTGACATCATAACTTGGAAGTGATCCATTATTGCATCACATTCAGCTCTTGTTTGTTTACGGGCCGCATAGCAACTAGTGAAAGCACAGATCGGTCTGATCGGCGGCATGGACTGCATTGGAGCCCATAGGAGAGGTTGGGGGGGGGGGGGGGACCACACACACGGATGATCTCAGGTGTGTTCGCAGCTCCACCCGCCCGCCAGGAAGCGGCGCTCCGCAGCGCTAATCACAGGTAGGGGGACATTTCCCCGATCTGTGCCGCTACGGAACGGGAAAATCCCCCCCTTCGCCTGTGATTAGGGCTGCGGAGCGTCACTTCCTGGCGGGCGGGTGGAGCTGCGAACACACCTGAGATCATCCTTAACCACTTCAGCCCCGGAAGATTTGGCTGCTGAATGACCAGGCCATTTTTTTGCAATTCGGCACTGCGTCGCTTTAACTGACAACTGCGCGGTCGTGCGATGTTGCGCCCAAAAAAAAGTAACGTTTTTTCCCCACAAATGGAGCTTTGGTGGTATTTGATCATCTCTGCAGTTTTTATTTTTTGCGCTATAAACAAAAAAAAAAGCGTCAATTTTGAAAAAAATATAAAAACCACCACACAATATTTTGTAGTTTTTGCTATAATATCCCCGTATAAAAAAAAAAAAAAAAAATTCTCAGTTAATGCCGATATGTATTCTACATATTTTTGCTAATAAAAAATAAATAAAATTCACAATAAACGTATGTTGGTTCGCGCAAAAGTTATAGCAGATAGGGGGGGGGGGATAGATTTCTAGCATTTTTATTAAGAGGTCTATCCTGGGGACATCTGGCTGCCAGGCTGTCTGAGGGCCTATCCAGAAGCAGGAGAGCAGCGCAGGGTTGGGATTGCGGCTTGCAGTCCAACCGAAGAAGTGACGGTTCTGCCGGCCGGAGAACCTGTCGTGGTCGGAGGTAGAGGGGAAGCTGTCACCACTAAGGGACCATCCACCTTATTACCAGGGACTACAGGGAGTAACTGAAGCAAGTACAGGAGCAGTATTCTCACCAACCGGGGACGGTGAAGAATCGGGAAACTTCAGTGGGTATCAAGCCAGGGACCCAACCAGCGGAGGTGACTCTTGTAGAGCAGCCTTGTGAGCCAAGCCAGGGACCAAGCAGACCAGTGGGGTGAAGCTTGAGAGGTATCTGGAGTGCCAAGTCAGGGACCCAACCAGCGGAGGAGACGCTTGTAGAGCAGCCTTGGGTGTCAAGCCAGGGGCCGAGCAGCGAGGTGGGGGAGACACTTGAAGATACCACCATGAAGATTGGAGAGGCTCAAGGGATTCAGTGGAAGAGAATGATCTAGTCTAGTGAGGGAGACCAGTGGGCTGAAGAACTACAAGGAGCGATTGTAGAGGAATTGAAGGAACTGTTAAAGATTGTTGCCATAGGAGACAACATTCCTACATATGTAGATGCGTCTCGCTGGAGGCCTTTCCCTGCATGGCTGTCCTATCAAAGTCAGAGTCTGCCAATTAATATTGCAACTACCTAAAGGGTGTCCTGGCCCCAACCCTCTCTCCCAAAAAGTTCTAAGAAATATAAAAGCTCTTTAGCATTCAAGAAGTGTCTGGCACCCAACGACTCTACACCCACCATATACAGAAGGTTGTCAGGAGGCCCTGGAGGATCTCATAAGACTGAAGGAGGCCGGTGACCTCACTACACACCAGTAAAGAATCGCTGTATAAGTCCCAGTCAACCATAACAAAAAAAAAAAAAAAAAAAAAAAAAAAAACACTCACCCGGGAAGTCCGGCAGCAGCGCAGCATCAGAAATCACAGACAATTGGCAGATCAATAAAATTCTGTAAACAAAAGAAAAAAAAAATATATATATATATATATATATATATATATATATATATATAAAATAGATGAAAACTTCCAATGGAAAGGCCCAGAGAGACCGGAAATAATTACCTAAAAAGAGAGGAAATGAGGCGTCTCCTCCAAGGTGTCGCCCCCCCCAGGCCTCTAAAGGGGTAAAAATCCTTATTAATCATCATAATCAATCAGGACCTCCTCAGCCCACCAATACACAACTTCCCCAACTAAAGCTGGAGGGGAGTAAGAGAAGCCAGTGGTGAGGAGCCTCTATATAGGAGCCAATAATTAGGAGGGCGGCTCCCTTCACTGGGACCTCCCCCCACCCCCGATCACCTGAAACACACCTGAGCAGGTGATCACTATTGGAGAAAATCCAGAGGAGGGGGGGAGGGGCGGTGATCAATTACACAGAAAGGCAACGCTAACCGAGCCGAGGGAGACGGATCTACTATATAAGAGCCGCTTCACACACCATGCAGTCCAGTGCCGGGTTTTTTTTCTGCATCAAGAACGCATGGAAAGCAGGTTGTATGGTTTTCAATGGCACAGTTCACACCGGTGCGTTCCAGTTCCAGAAAAAAAAAGTAGAACATGCTGTATTTTTTCCTGCACTGGACTGTACTGGAACGCTGTAAAACGCATCAAAAACGCACATGTCCTTATTAAGGGCCAGTTCACACACCATGCAGTCCAGTGCCGGGTTTTTTTTCTGCATCAAAAACGCATGGAAAGTAGGTTGTATGGTTTTCAATGGCACAGTTCACACCGGTACTTGTAGTTCCAGGGCGTCCCAGTTCCAGAAAAAAAAAAGTAGAACATGCTGTATTTTTTCCTGCACTGGACTGTACTGGAACGCTGTAAAACGCATCAAAAACGCACATGTTCTTATTAAGGGCCAGTTCACGCCACATGCAGTCCAGTGCGGGTTTTTTTCTGCATTAAAAAAAGCATTGAAAGTAGGTTATATGGTTTTCAAACGCATAGTTCACACCGGTGCGTTCCAGTTCCAGAAAAAAAGTAGAACATGCTGCACTTTTTCTGCACTGGACTGTACTGGAATGCTGTAAAACGCATCAAAAACGCACCAGAACGCACCTAAATGCGCCAAAAACGCACCGCAACACACTTGTCCTTATTTAAGGTTAAGAAAAAAGAGGGGGGAAAAAAAGCACTGGACTGCATCAAAAACGCACCAAGAACGCACACGCAGAAAAGCACCTGGAACGCATCCGGACTGCGTTTCTATAGGGTGAACTGGGCCTAAGGGCCAGTTCACCCCAAAGAAATGCAGTTCGGATGCGTTCCAGATGATTTTCTGCGTGTGCATTTTTGATGCGTTTTTGGTGCAGTCCAGTGCATCCCCCCTCTGTTTTCTTAACCTTAAATAAGGACAAATGCGTTCCCATGTGTTTTTGATGCGTTTTACAGCGTTCCAGTACAGTCCAGTGCAGGAAAAATGCAGCATGTTCTACAGTTTTTTTCTGGAATTACAAGTACCCGTGTGAACTGTGCTATTGAAAACCATACAAACTGCTTTCCATGTGTTTTTGATGCAGAAATAAAAAGCACTGGACTTAGGGCCAGTTCACACCATAAAAACGCAGTCCGGGTGCGTTCCAGATGCTTTACTGCATGCGTATGTTTAATGCATTTTTGGTGTGTTTTTGATGCAGTCCGGAGCATTTTTCCCCCCCTCTTTTTTCTTAACCTTAATGAAGGAAATGTGTGTTCCAGTGCATTTTTGCTGCGTTTAGGTTCGTTCCAGTGCAGGGAAAAAAATGCGGCATGTTCTCCTTTTTTTTCTGGAAGTGGAACGCCCTGGAACTACAAGCACCGGTGTGAACTATTCTATTGAAAACCATATAACCTACTTTCCATGCGTTTTTGATGCAGAAAAAAAAACGCACTGGACTGCATGTGGTGTGAACTGGCCCTTAAGGTTAGGAAAAATGCACTAGATTGCACCAAAAACGCATCAAAAAACGCTCATGCAGAAAAGCATCTGGAATGCATCCAGGGTTGCGATTTTATGGTGTGAACCGGCCCTAAGGCCTGATTCACACCTACGCATTTTGAGCCCGGGTTCACACTGACAAAATGCGACGTGCCTTTTAATCGTTGTCACGAAGCAAAGCATTCTCAGCCACGGCATTGGGTGCGACCTTGCCTCGCTTTGCTCAGGTGGGCCATCAGGGGGCAGTAAAACCACATCTCAGCCGCCTGCTTTTACCAGCCGCTCACCTGAACGAGTTCTGAGACGTATTTGAGGGATGCATTGCAGTAAATGAAATGACATGCTAAGGACTCCTTTACACCGGCAGCAGTCCTTGTCACCCCTCTGAGAAGCAATCTGTGGTGAGTCACTTTTCAGAGTGCGTTTTTGAGAGGCAGCTTGGAAGTTCCACGTCCCCGTGATTCAACCTCTTCTTTTTTTTTATTGCCCCCCTGGCTGCAAGTGTTATATATTTTTTTTTACTGCCCCCCCCCCGGCTGCGAGTGTAAACCAGGCCCAAGAACCGAATTGCGCGCAGACTTACAACCAAATGAAATAAAATAGAAATGAAAACGCAAACAAAAAAAAAGGTTTTTATTTTCTGTTCCTGTATTTTCTTGTGTATTGAACCGTGTGAGGTTATCGTTTTTTGTACTATGATGACATCTAGTGGCAGTCTTGGGCCACTGCAGCTTGTTTACTAATGTGGTTTTGGTATCATCCTCTGTCCTCCCCGCCCTCCTGTTTCGTCCTAGTTAGTTTAGTCTTAGCTAGACCCTCCCTTTTTTTTTCTCAGTCCGTGTAAATTATTCACAGGGTGTTGGAAAATGATTGTCTTCTTACACCTCTAAAGACTGGAAAAACATCCTCCGCGCTGTGATTGGCTGAAGTAAAACCGCATCACCTTCTGTTTCCTGTTGAAGAGTTGAAGCTGCCTGTGGATGGTGCCGAGTCAGCGGGTGGCCTCACTGTTCCATCAGACCGGGTCTAAGGAGGTGTGTCAATGCATTTGAAATATTAAAGACTGTTTGTGGACTCTTTTCTTTGATCGGTCATTAAACCGGTAACAAGGAGGGGGGAGGCCAAGAACCCTTCAGAAACCCTGTAGGAGCAAATCTCAGAGAATGAGCCCCCAAAGTAGAAGTGCAGCACAGCCACTGGATTCTTGAGTTTGGATCAGAAATTACAATTTCCACCTCCTACCTCCCACCAGGGACTCTTCAGTGGGTCCTTCAGACCAAATCCTTAGCTCCAGGAGTAATTAAAAATAGCCCCCCCCCCCCCTCCGCCCTTCACCTCTGCTATAGCTGGGACCTTGATTAACATCAGGAGACTCCAGCAGGACTACCTCAAAGGGGCAACAGCCCCTGAGGCCTGGAACTTCTTCAGGAATACAAGAACCAGGGCAGCTCCAGACTAGGGTTGCCACCTCCATCCCTTTAAACCCGAACACATAATAATTACACGGGTTCTGTGGGTGATTAAGGTGGTCATTAAACTCATTTGGTGCCTTATCTGGATTAAATCAGCCTCAGAACACGAGTAATTCAAAGGTGTTCGGGTTTAAAGGCATGAGGTGCCAACTCTACTCCAGACACCCAGCCACCTACTGGGCACACCTCCCCAGGGATTGGCTGAGGCACACTAAATATTCTAGCTGCCCATTTTGCCTCTCCAGAATTGGCGGGGGGGGGGGTAAGCAATCAAATGCGCAGACTGTGATATCTAGAACAGCCCAAAGAAGTCAATACCGAGAAAGAGACAAGATGGAGGAATCCAAACTGAAACACCACATCTCAAATATTGAAAAAAAGGGGGCGGGGCAGAGAGGTAACAAACCTCTGGACTTTTAAGGTATGAAGGTCAAGAATTGTCAGGTTACATAAAATTTCAATATTTTTATTTAAATATTAGAATAAAAAGCACGAGAAAGAAAATGACATCCATATTACAAAAAGAACATTGAATTTAGGAATTTAATACACACAAAGCACTGCCACTCTTGACATGTTTCACCCGATAGAGTTTCTTCAGGAGATTGATGGTGTGACTTTTGTTATATACTGAGAAAATGAAAAAGACAAAAATAAATTTCTCGTGAACGTATTCAACAATACATATCTCAAACATGTCAATGTTTGAGATATGTATTTTTGAATACGTTCACGAGAAATTTATTTCTATCTTTTTCATCTTTCATCAATCTCCTGAAGAAACTCCATCGAGTGAAACATGTGGAGAGTGGTAGTGCTTTGTCTGTATTAACTTCCTAAATTCAATGTTCTTTTGTAATATGGATGTAATTTTCTTTCTCAGGCAGAGAGGTAACAAACCTCGGGACTTTTAAGGTGTTTAAGAATTGTCAGGTTACATAAAATTTCAATAACTTTATTGAAATATTAGAATAAAAAGCGTGAGAAAGAAAATGACATCCATATTACAAAAAGAACACTAAATTTAGGAAGTTAATACACACAAAACACTGCCACTCTCGACGTGTTTCACTCCATAGAGTTTCTTCAGGAGATTGATGAACGATGAAAAAGATATAAATACATTTCTCGTGAACGTATTCAAAAATACATATCTCAAACATTTACATGTTTAAATGACTATGCTTCTGTCTGCACCCCGGCACCTGATCCGACTACCGGTATCTGACCCAGCTTGCCTGATTCCGCTGCTATCCAGCCTGCTGCCGGTCCTCTACTGCAAACATCTGTCTGCTACCAACCTGTGCCTCACCAGTCTGCTGTCGCCAGTGCCAGCCTGCCCTGCCTACTGCTGACCTGCCACGACCCAGCTCACCCACTCTGCTGTGGCTCACCGCCAGCTTCCCACTGCCTGGCCTGGAAATTCAATAGGCTTCACACAGTGGCGGCTGTTGGGTTCTCCTTTTGTGGGGGTGGCAAACAAACAACACGCCCCCCACCAGTGGCGCCGCACTGACAGCACACACACCTCCCCTGCCGCCGGGCGGCGCGGTATTGACAGCACATACCCCCCCCCCCAGTGGTCCAGCACTTACTTGCTCTTCCGCCAAAGTGCTAGGCATCCAATAGGATCGACCTGCCTCCTGATTGGCGGGGAGGAACTTTAGTGTGAAAATAGCGAATATTCATTCGCTATCGTCACACAACAGGGTGGGATTGGAGCGCAATGCTCTGCGCTCCGAAGCCACACTTTTTTGAAGCCTATTAGAATTCTGGCTCTAATCAGGTGCTTCAAGAAAAACACCCCCCCCCGCATTGGAATCCATGGTCTGGCGCTCTGATATGTAGATCAGAGGCCGGGTGCATGGATAGGGGCCGTGTGCCCTCTATGGACAGGCCGCCACTGGCTTCACTGCTAGCAAGACCAAAAGGCACTCATGTCACCCTGCGCTCCACCTCCACCTAACTACTGTATCAGGGGCCCGAGCCAGAGTTGTAAGAGAGGTTTTCCTCAGCCCATCAGACTCCCCTTTAGGTACGTGACTGTACGAGACAGCCATGTCCTAAGCCTGAGCAAGGAGCCTTTCCCCTGGACAAACACCTTGCGGCCCTCACACAGGAGGTTAAGAATTTGCAAGAAGGTTATGTTTGAGGAACATGTCCAGGCAATCTCTGCACCTTCCACGGCAACTGACTCAGCTCCGGCTACTCTCGCTGAAGCACCCGCTACACCTGCCATTGCGATGTTACCACCGGAGCCCACAGTGCCTACCACTGAAAGGTTCTCTGGTGACCACAGCCAAGTTAGAGCCTTCAGCAAGGCCTGCAAGCTTTACTTTGCATTACAGCTTTTCACTTTATTTCGCTTGAGTCAACCAAAGTGGGATTCGTTATCTTGCTGTTGCAAGGTAGAGGAAAAATATATAATATAATTCTGCGCTACCCTAAAGACAAAAACCAGCAGCTAACACGGCCAACAGGATGTATGCCAAGTAAAAAGAAAACAAAATAAGTGTAGCGCTAAAGAGGTTTAAAATGTCCAATATCAAAAGAAAAATAAACCAACAGTTCCAAATATGGAATAGGGGAGGAAATCATCCATATATATATTGATCCTTATGATAGGGAATCCTCAGAAGTAATAAGGCTTCAGACAAAGAGCACATCAATAAGTATATGACATCTGGAGTGCAGACAGACACACCACCACCGACATTGAAGGGGCTTACCAGATCAAATGGACCCAAAGGGGCATACGCCAAGTTGGGTCGGGCAAAGCTTGGGTGGTCAGTGGCTGTGGATGGTCCAGAGGAGTGATGTTCTTGAGATGAACCATAAGCTGATATGTCCCTCGGAACGATATTAGGAACCAGGTAATGGGGTCCTATCTGACGCGTTTCGTCCTCTTAGACGTCGTCTGGGGGATGATGTCTAAGAGGACGAAACGCATCGGGTAGGACCCCACTGCCGCCATTTTCTTTCAGCGCTGTTTTATAAAGGATTTACAAGTGAGTGTATTTCTCTACTTTTAATAAATTCTACATTTTGTTTACGGATTTACACTATGTGGCCTTTCCTTCCTTTTTTCTACTTGTCATCACCATTACCAGGTTCCTAATATCGTTCCCAGGGACATATCAGCTTATGGTTCATCTCAAGAACATCACTCCTCTGGACCATCCACAGCCACTGACCACCCAAGCTTTGCCCGACCCAACTTGGCGTATGCCCCTTTGGGTCCATTTGATCTGGTAAGCCTCTTCAATGTCGGTGGTGGTGTGTCTGTCTGCACTCCAGATGTCATATACTTATTGATGTGCTCTTTGTCTGAAGCCTTATTACTTCTGAGGATTCCCTATCATAAGGATCAATATATATATGGATGATTTCCTCCCCTATTCCATATTTGGAACTGTTGGTTTATTTTTCTCTTGATATTGGACATTTTAAACCTCTTTAGCGCTACACTTATTTTGTTTTCTTGTTGCAAGGTAGACCCCAGTCATGGACCCACTTTTTACTGGAACAAAAGAGTCCAACTTTATCAACTTTGATAGAGGCAAGGTAAGATAAATAGATACAAATGAAGATGGTAAGGTTCAGTAACAGAAAAGGAGGGATGGGGGGGGGGGAGTGGCACGTAGGGTAACAGGGTTTAGGGTGAAGGGTGCAAGTACTGCCCAAGACAGCAGATGGGAGGAACTGAGGGGCTCAATAGTTGGCATACAAAAGGGTCCTTCCTTCATCTAAAAGAGTGAACTCAGTCCAGTAAAACCATGTTTTATAGTATGTTTTCATGCCTGTTTTGACATGAGAGGATGATATGCTCCATTCATCTGATCTCCTCTACTCTGTTTTGCAGTTCGGCAGGATGAGGCCGGGCCACTCTTTAATATGGGGATTTTTTACAGGTTTTGTAAGGATCAAGCATACTAATGGCAAAGGTGTGTGCTGGCTTCATATGAGAGCCAGAGTTATGCCGCGTACACACGAGCGGATTTTACGGCAGACTTTGCCCGGCGGACTGGATTTCGTCTGACAATTCGATCGTGTGTGGGCTCCAGCGGACTTTGTTTTCTCAAAAGTTGGACGGGCTTAGATTTGAAACATGTTTTAAATCTATCCATCGAACTCGAGTCCGGTCGAAAAGTCCGCTCGTCTGTATGCTAGTTCGACGGACAAAAAGCCACGCTAGGGCAGCTATTGGCTACTGGCTATGAACTTCCTTGTTTTAGTCCGGTCGTACGTCATCACGTACGAATTCAACGGACTTTGGTGGATTGTGTGTAGGCAAGTCTGTTCATTCGGAAAGTCCGTCGAAAAGTCCGCCGGGCAAAGTCTGCCGTAAAGTCCGCTCGTGTGTACGTGGCATTAGAGCTCAGGGCCCCACCCTCCTGAAGGGGTCAGTGATTGTAAGGGAGACGAGGTCGCTCATCTGCATCATGCTGTCCAGGACAGGACAGGCCAAGAAGCTGAGAGACAGGATCCCACCTGAGGGTCAGAGGTGCCCCAAGCCAGAGGCTCGAGCTTGAGGGAGAGTCCATGAGGGATAGAGCAGCTAGGAAGACGCAGAGCTAAGGAGCAGTGTCTGTGTACAAACACGGGGATGTGTTTGATGGTCAGGAGGGCCAAAAGGTGCCGGTGGTCAGGAGGACCAAGGGGTGTTAATTGGAGCAGTACAGCTGCCAAGTGAGCCAGGAGGCTGAATGTTGTGTTTTGTTCATATTGATGGTGAGAACCCCCTGCGTAGGAAGACAGTGGGCAGTTCTGGCGTGGAGTAAACTCACTGTTTTGGCGATACCACTGAGCTAAAGAATCCCGACATGTCACACCAGGTAGACACTGAGGGGGGGGGGGGGGGTGTGGGATCTCTCCATCACACAGGGTGGGCAGCATTGCGTATGTGTCTGAAAACAGATCTACGTGTAGAAAAGTCTCTGGCCTTGTCCAGCGTAATGAGGACTTTCCAAGCCAAAGATAGCTGACATCCTTCTGTATGTGGTGGGTTGTGAGGCATAGTGGGTGCAAGGTGGACAAAGTTATTGGGCGCCAGACACTTCTTGGATGTAAAAGAGGTTTTTATATCTCTTAACAGTCCTTTTTGTATTTTTGAGGGAAAGAGGGTTAGGGACAGAACACCCTTAGATAGTTGCTAATTCAATTGGCAGACACCGAGACTTCAATAAAAGAACAGCCATGCAGGGAAAGGCCTCAGCAAGAAGCCACATTTGCACTTGCAGGAATGCTGTCTCCTATGGTCACAACAGTTCCTAACTCAAACGTAAAACAGTTCTTTCAGCTGCCTCTAGTAGTTCTTTAACACTGAGCTCCCGGTTTCTCACTAGACCCTCTGATTCACTGACTCTGAATCCCTTGAGCTCCTTCAAGGTTTGCGGTGTTATCTCCCTCAAGCGTCACCCACGCTTCTCTGCTGGGTCCCTAGCTTGGCACTCCAGATACTTCTCAAGCTTCACCCCTACTTACCGGCGAGATCCCTGACTTGACTCACAAGGCTGCTCTGCAAGCATCTCCTCCACTGGTTGGGTCCCTGACTTGATCACCGCCTGAAGTTTCCTGATTCTCCACGTGCCCTTTCGGTTAGAATGTGGTTTCGGTACTTGCTTCAGTTACTCACTGTGGTCCCCGGTAATAAGGCGGATGGTCCCTTTGTGGCAACAGCTTCCCCTCTACCTCCGACCACAACAGGTTCTCCAGCCGGCATAACCGTCACTTCTGGTTGGACTGCAAGCCGCAGTCCCAACCCTGCGCTGCCCTCTTACTTCTGGATAGGCCCTCACACGGCCTGGCAGCCTGATGCCCTCGGGTTAGGCCCAGACAGCTGTCCAGGTTGCACAGAACACTGATCACCTGACCTCCCCCGAATATATAGGTTCTCTCAGCAGGCCAAGGGATTCTAGAAAACCCCTGCCCATTGGCTGAGATACCCCATATACTCATAACCTGACCTTGAGTTTCCCATCTCATATCTAGTACCACCAAGTACCCGGCCACCTAGTGGTAGAAGAGAAAAATGCAACAAGGCCAAACTTAGGGAGAAATCAATAGATCCCTATCATTCGACCAAGATAACTACTCTTGGCAAGTAAATTTGTGAGGAGCTCCCTGACTAAACCCCAGGGCACTACATATGTTTTTCTTTTTTTATGGGGATGAGGTTTTAATGTAGAAGAAAAAGCGAAGGTTCCCCTGGCAATTGAAAAATCTGTATATTTTTGCAACATAGTTCAGACTTCCATCCAGAAGGTCTATAACTTATGACAAGACCAGAACACAAATGGAATGGAAAACCTCTCTGTACTACAAGTACATCTCCAACAGGGGTCCACAACATTCAAATAGAATTTATGTCGACCAGTTGCAGTTCTGTAACATCTAGAGAGGATTTTGAAGTTGGTTTCTTGGTATCTGGTACAGATAAAGGATTTTAGAGGGAAGGTGAATTCTTTACATGTATTATCAAAGTTACAAAATCCAACATCTGACAAAAGTAGCTGTTTCTTCACAGTCATGCACTTTGTATTTTCCAAAGTAGGACAACTCCTATTTGAGAGATCCAATGTTCACACAATTCTAATAAGCATTACAAAACATCTTCTCCTGAAGACACTGAGTGGGGGGTGGGGTCTCTCGGTCTCATAGGTGTACAAGCCTTGGTGATGTGGAATAGGTGTCTGGGAACTGGTTTATGGTATGTTTTTGTTTAGAAGGAAGTGAGAAGGGTCCTCTGGCTGTTGAGGATCTATAAATGTTTGGTTCAGACGTCTTGGCATCTGGTACAGATAGAAGATTTTGGACGCAAAGTTAATTCTTTACTCGTACAGTATAATCAGTTACAAAATCCAACATTGGGCAAAAGTAGCTGTTTCCTCACAGTCGTATCTTCCAAAGTAGGACAACTCTCAACTGAGAGCCCTAATGTCCACACAATTCAAATAAATATTTCAAAACATTCTTCTCTCGACAAAAGGGCAAACGTTCTCCTTCCTTCCTTCACCAAGGAGGCCCCCAAGCATTCCCCTAAAGGGCAGATTACAGCCCTATTCCGAAACACTCACATGATGCACATCTATGTGCACCCCGTGCAAGAGTTCCTCCCCAAATTCCTTCCCTTGCAGGCGGGTTGAATTAGCCAGATAGGTGTGGCCTCAGCCGAGAGAGTAGAAGTTAATGCCTTTCCCGGGTTATTTGGTCTTTTGTCGGGTTCTTCTCTGGTTCCGGCCCACTAATCCTGTGATGTATTGAATATGAGGAAGTGGTCCATAGTGAGGGTTCTGTCTGGAGGAAAAAGAGCTCAGAGGTTCTCCCCTTTGGAGGGCCAAGAGAGAGAAAGCTGTAACCGGGACCCGTAAGGGAGAGAGAAGGAGAATTATCTATCACCGTCAGGATGTAAAGTCATCAATACCTGGGGTTCACCCCAAAGACACCAGCACTAGAGCAGGTCTCTGAAAGACTTACATCTACCTGGGAGTGCCTTGGAATGACTGTAAGTACTTGCACTTCACCTTTGCAGGTATGCCGGGGCAGCACAAGTCTGTAGTTAGGAGTAGGGATGTAGGAATAACCTTGCATTTTTGTATGTTGGACTTTGGAATGTTCATTTTGAATTTTTTCCTAAGTAAAGTATTGAAACATTGCCCTGGCCTGGTCTGAAACTACTAAAGAGGTGTATTGCAAGTTACCCGGCACACACATAGTTCACCGAGTGGGTCTTAACACATTGGGGTATGAAGGCATCAGTGTAGAGTGGAGTAATGTGGAGATGCATGTGGTTACCTAGAGTTAACAAGCAGCCTGTCGATTAGTGTGTACCTGTTATAGGTGGAACGGCCTATAGCAGTGAGGGAGATGTTGTCGGCACTCCTTCCACCAGCGGTCTGTCTCCCAGAGCAACGGGAGCTGATTCGCGCTGCAGAGGTTCCCATCCTGTACAGAGGTTTGGAGGCTCAATAGTTAAGTTTAGTGTATGTGTGGAGCCTGCGCAGAGTGCACGGCGGGGCCCTCTCCAATACTGAGGAGTAATGCCCCGTACACACGGTTGGATTTTCCGATGGAAAATGTCCGATCGGAGCGTGTTGTCGGAAATTCCGACCGTGTGTGGGCTCCATCGGACATTTTCCATCGGATTTTCCGACACACAAAGTTGGAGAGCAGGATATAAAATTTTCCGACAACAAAATCCGTTGTCAGAATTTCCGATCGTGTGTACACAAATCCGACAGACAAAGTGCCACGCATGCTCAGAATAAATAAAGAGATGAAAGCTATTGGCCACTGCCCCGTTTATAGTCCCGACGTACGTGTTTTACGTCACCGCGTTCAGAACGATCGGATTTTCCGACAACTTTGTGCGACCGTGTGTAGACAAAACAAGTTTGAGCCAACATCCGTCGGAAAAAATCCTAGGATTTTGTTGTCGGAATGTCCGAACAAAGTCCGGCCGTGTGTACGCCCTATAAGAGTGGCAGGGGCGGCCCCTCCACAGGGGGGGAATGGGCACCCCCCCCCTAATCTATGCATTTGTCACCGTCTGTCTCCAATGGGGTTGGGGCAGGTTTGTTTGCGGCTCCCCCCTCAAAAAAAATATTGAGCACCAGCCACCACTAGTAGTGGAGAGCGCTGGACAGGTGGATGTGGACAATGCTCAGTGTTTACCTCCGAAATACAGATAACGGAGAAGGTGTACATTGTCACAAGGACCCAAGAGTTCGCTGAAGGACAGTTAAAGTACAAGGTGTACGTTCATCTCTAACAGTAGAGGCCCATCCTAAGGTTGGGTATTCCCCCACGGCAATCTCAGCCTTGTCCTAGAGCATTGATGAAGACGGCACAACAGGTACCCCATGTGTAGTAAAGTGACCCTGTTCAGGCTGAGTTCACACCTCCGACGGATGCGGCTCGCAGCAGGGGTCCGGTGCTTCCCTGTTCTCCATTTCAGGGAGGAATCATGTTTGGCTGAATTCGGCACTGAAACGGAGCCAAAGACGTACAGCGTTGCTGTTCAAGCCACAACGGAGATATGTGAAACAGCTCCATAGAGAGCCGGTCACAATCTCCTGTCATGAGAATTGGATGTGGGTAAATCCGCATCCAATTCGCATAGGTGTGAACCCAGCCTCAAAGTGCCTAGCATAGCCCAGAAGAACCCATTCAGGGGTAGGCCTCTCATGCTTGCTTGGCACCCAACAAGGAGGGAAACATGGAGGACCCCCCCAACCCTTACACCCTGGCTGACCCAACTGAAAGAACCCAACTCCACCCACTGGTCCTTGAATACCCTCAAGTAAACAAGCATCTTGGTGGGACCCCCAGTTAAAGGGCCCTACACTCCTCTACACCTGGGTCCAGTCTTTGGTGATTAACCGCTTGCCGACCAGTGCACGACGATATACATCGGCACAATAGCACCGCTGCGCAAATGGGCGTACCTGTACGTCCCCTTTAAGACGCAGCATTGTGGGCGTGCACGCGCCGGCCCTCTGCGTACTCCATGACCGCGCCCGTGGGTCCGCGGACTCGAAGTCCGCCGGTGTCCCACGATCGTGTCACGGAGCGGCAGAACGGGGAGATGCCTATGTAAACAAGGCATTTCCCTGTTCTGCCTAGTGACGTGACAGAGATCTACTGCTCCCTGTGATCGGGAGCAGTGATCAATGTCATGTCAGTGGAAGCCCATCCCCCCAACAGTTAGTTAGGACACACTTAACCCCTTGATCGCCCCCTAGTGTTTAACCCCTTCCCTGCCAGTGTCATTTAGATAGTAATCAGTGCATTTTTATAGCACTGATCGCTGTATAAATGTGAATGGTCCCAAAATAGTGTCAAAAGTATCCGATGTGTCCGCCATAATGTCACAGTCACGATAAAAATCGCAGATCGCTGCCATTACTAATAAAAAAAAATTACTAATAAAAATTCCATAAATCTATCCCCTATTTTGTAGACGCTAAAACTTTTGCGCAAACCGATCAATTTATTGCTTATTGTGATTTTTTTTTTTTTTTTTTTTTTAGCAAAAATATGTAGAAGAATACAATCGGCCTAAACTGAGAGAAAAATTTGTTTTTTATATATATTTTTTGGGGGATATTTATTATAGCAAAAAGTAAAAAAATTTGCTTTTTTTTCAAAATTGTCACTGTTTTTTTTTGTTTATAGCGCAAAAAATAAAAACCGCAGAGGTGATCAAATACCACCAAAAGAAAGCTCTATTTGTGGGGAAAAAAAAGACGTCAATTTTGTTTGGGTGCAACATCGCACGACTGCGCAATTGTCAGTTAAAGCAACATGGCGCCGAATCGCAAAAAGTGCTCTGGTCAGGATGGGGGGTAAAATCTTCCGGGGCTGAAGTGGTTAAGAGGAATCAAGTGAAATATGTACATCACCATCATACAGGGTGAGGGGGTGAGAGAGAGAGGTAAAAGAAAAAAAACATGGTGACTCCCTGAATTTAGGGAGAGTCGACATGACTACACGCATGGGGCTCATAGGCGTGCGCAAGGGGTGTGCCAGGTGTGCCTGGGCACATCCTAATCCTGGGGTTGGCAACCTGCCAATGGTGGGCAGGTGACAGGAAAATCGCAATCCTTCCTTGCTGACCCTCAGAACCTGGACAGGAGAGGTTGGCGGGGTGGAATTTAGTGGATCTGATCTGTATTTTCCTCCTGCAGCAGCTGAAAGTAGGCTTCTCCTCCTCTTCCTTTTGTCAACATTCAGCTGCCACAGGAGGAAAATATAGGGGATCGGTACTAATATATGCCACCCCTCCTTTCCCTGTTCCTGTTCCTTCTGTTGCCCAGGTCCCCCATGTGCTCCCTGGCTCCCCCTTCCTCCCAATGTTTTAGGATGGAGAGTGGGGAAGAGGCCGGTAAATATGTCAAACACAAATGTGTTGGAGCTTTGTGGTGCACACGCTGATGCCATAGGCTGCGCACACCTATGATGGGCTATTACCTATTGGAGTCATGAATCGTGATTTGCTGCAGCCATTGTAAATCATTTCTAGTCAACATTTGGTTCGTCTTCATTATATCCAGCTCTTTTTTTCTCAAACAATAGGTGCTGGAACTCAACCACGACCCCCCAAAACCACGACCCCCCCCCACACACACCCTCCAAATGACATCAAATAGTGGGTGTGGTCATATTTCGCAAACAGTAGAAGGGTCTTAAAGGGGCGTTAAATATCAGGATTGCATTACATACAGAGTGCAGAGCTGTCACTTGTAAACACAGAAACCGGACTTCTGTGTTTACAAGTGATTGTGGTGAACAGGCACCAAAGGGTCTGAGCCAGAGGTGGTGGAACTGAGTTCCACCAAGTTCCCCCTGAAAAAAAGCCCTGATTATATCTGTCACCTGTCCCTGATTTCCACGGACAATCTTTGGTTTTGAAAACTTTATCAGTTTCAGACATGGAAATTTTTGCAACCATTTATATCTCAATATTTCATTTTCTGCATACCGTACGTAATCCTCTGTTGATTATTAATTCTCTTTGGATTCCAGTTAATAAATGAAATTCTTAAACTCACCCTGCAGATGGTACAGGAATAATAACGCCATCTGAGTGGTGGGTTTAAGACTTTCATTTAATCAATATTTGTATTACAAGTTACGGTCCTACAAAAGAATGTAGCTGAAGTATATTCTGCATTGTATCCAAGCCCAATAGATACCTTTTGCTACATTGTCCATGCCCTGATATGCCCTGATGGAGGGGGTATGTTTGACCTCTGAAATGACAAGACCACCAACAGCTTGAAATTCAACAGGAATCTGCCAAAAATTCGAGCCTTGCTCAGCCAGCTTAATCCAATGCCGGTGTCACTGTCAGGGGTCAAGCTCGATGACCAGTAACCAGGGCTGGGACAAGGGGTGGGCAGAAGGGGATGCTGCCTTGGGCGCAGCATGTATTGTAGGGATGGGGCACAGCAACTTCCTTCTACTATATGGCTGACAGGAGTAGTGACAGCAGCATCACTACTTCTATCAGCCCAGCGCTGGGAGCGACAAGGAGAGGACGAGAGAGCTGGGAGGAAATGCAGGCTGTGCTCTCTCTCCCTCTCCTCCTCATAGGTTTACACATAATTAGGCAACTTACCATCTTTGCCCTGGTTACTGGATGATCTTGCCCCAGCACTGCCAGTAGCTATAGCAGCGAGGCTCCCACCGACAAGCAGGATAGGTATACAAGCAGGTCACCCTGGCGGATGACGGGTTCACCTGAGGTGCGGGGTCTAAGCACTATCCGGTGTTCACCAGAGCTCCTGATGGTGGGGATGGGTTTTGCTTTGTATTAGTACCAGGTCATGGTCCCCAGGATCGCCCCACCAGGAGGTGAGCAAGCCGGGGTCCAGTAGCAGATATAGCAGGTAGGGGTCAAGCATAAGCGTAGTCAGTAAACAAGCCAAAGGTCGGTAACCAATCGTTGCAGGTTAGGCTCAAGCAGAAGCATAGTCAAGGAACAAGCCAAAGGTTGGTAACAAGTGGTAGTGAAGATAAAGACAGCTGCAGGTACACAAAGGAGCAAGATATCGGCTGGAAAGAGAACAATAATCTAGCAAACAGGAAGTGCAGAGATTCAAGGAAGGAAGGGTGACCCCTGGAAGTCGCACATCTATGATGTCCTTCTGCAAGGAATGGAGTGGCAACCTCAGCCTGGACTCCGACCAGGCCACGCCCCCAACATTTTTCACTCCGCCCCCTGGAGCTTAGTCATGGGGATCCCCATGACTAAGCTCCAGGGGGGCGGAGTGAAACACTGCCACCTATCTTTGGTGTCAGTGGGAGGACTAGTGCCCCATCATTGGTGTCATTGGCAGAAATAGTGCACCATTGCTGGTATCGGTTGGGGGCATAGTGCCCCCATCACTGGTGTCAATGTAAGGAATTGTTCTCTATCGTTGGTGTTAGCAGAAGGAATTGTACCCCCTCCGTTGGTGTCAGTGGGAGGAATAGTTCCAAATCATTGCTGCCAATGGAAGGAATTCTGCCCCATCATTGATGTCAGTAGGAGGAACTCTGCTCTTTCATTGATGTCAGTGGGAGGAACTCTGCCCTTTCATTGATGTCAGTGGGAGGAACTCTGCCCTTTCATTGGTGTCAGTGGGAGGAACTCTGCCCTTTCATTGATGTCAGTGGGAGGAACTCTGCCCTTTCATTGGTGTCAGTGGGAGGAACTCTGCCCTTTCATTGGTGTCAGTGGGAGGAACTCTGCCCTTTCATTGGTGTCAGTGGGAGGAACTCTGCCCTTTCATTGGTGTCAGTGGGAGGCATAGTGCCCTATTGTTTGTGTCAGTGGGAGGCATAGTGACCCATTGTTGGTATCAATGGAAGAAATTATGCCCCATCGTTGGTGTCCGTGGAAAGAATAGTGCCCCATCGTTGGTGTCAGTGGTAGCAATTGTGCCCTTCTGAAAGGTGTCAGTTGGAGGAACAATGCCTCAATGTTGGTGTCAGTGGATGGAATGGTGCCCCAGGGGCTGGATAAAGGCAAGCGAATGGCTGCAGTTGGAGGCTGCACTGCTTCCTTACGGCACTAGATCCCCTGATTCAAATCCCAACCAAGAGACGATCTGCATGGAGTTTGCATGTTCTTCTTGTGCTTATATGGGTATCCTCCAGATAATCTGGGTTGGTAATCTGGGTTCCTCTCACAAACCAAAGACACAAGAGCAGGGACTGAAGTGAATGTCCCCAGTATGAAGAGATGCCTACATAAAAACTGGACAAAACCTTCTGAAAACGGAGAATTTGCCAACTGCGTCAACGTCATCCCTCTCTGGCCAGTCTCTGCTCTGGGTCTGCGTAGGTGTTGGTCCTTCTATTTACATGGCTGAAGGTGTGAATTGTCCAATAGTCGGGGTAGAGATGTTTAGATGGTATCATATGTGGAAGACAGATGGTGTTGAAGGAACCCACCAGCCATTGGCAAGACCCCCGTACACATTGAGCAACCGGTTCGCATGAGGCATGGAAGAGGCCACCTACTTCAAACTACAGCAACAATGAGGGTCGATGTAGATGGCCTCTTCCATGCCTCATGTGAACCGGTTGCTCAATGTGTACGGGGGTCTTGCCAATGGCCAGTAATGGTGCCAAGAGCACAAGTCCCATCCCAGCTTCTTCTGGCTACCAGAACAACAGACTTCTTGCTTGAGGGTTGAGCCCTTCCGCCATCTTGTGCCCATCTCCTTGCCAGAGGTCTTCTCACCACATCCCTGGCTATTGACTCTTATATGCCAAGGGAGGAATGTCCACACGAAAAGTTAGGATCGCTGAACTTTACTGATGTTACTCCAAGACGGCATTTACGGCCACATCATATAGACCTACTATCTGTGGTGATGTGACAGCATTCTGTCAATCAACTATAGTGGACGATCCGCAGCAGTCACATGTGAAAGCAGCATACAGTACATTTTAGTAAGCCACTATTCCCACGTAGTCTCTCTCCTCCTGGGGTCATTGGTACTCACTCAGAGGGTCCTGGTTGGCCTTAGGCTATCTTTATTCAGCTCACTGCTCCTTCCAGAGACTGGATCACTGCCGTTCACCCCTGGCTTGTGTACACTCCTCCCAGGTGCTCCTAGGGCATGGGTGCTCAACCTGCGGCCCTACAGCTGTTGCGGAACTACAAGTCCCATCATGCCTCAGCTTTGAAAGTCATGCTTGTAACTGTCAGCCTTGCAATGCCTCATGGGACTTGTAGTTCTTTAACTGCCAGAGGGCCACAGGTTGAACACCCACGTCCTAGGGGTTAGCCTCCCTCTGGGGAACACTTGGCCTGGCCTAAAAGGCCTTTTTCGACCCGCTCTATCCTCCTCCACCACAAGAATGAGGATGTCTACAACCAGCTCCTCTGGGTGCAGGTCTACTTCTCCGTGTCTTTCAGCCCTGTCCAGGGTCTCCACTAGCTGACTACATCTGCTGAATAATGGAGCCTCTGGCACCCCTGTCCCAACTGCACTAGGGCTCCTTCCAGCCTGGTTTATATATGTGGGTCCTGACTTCACCCATTACATCACTACAGGAGGGCTCTAACTAAAAGGGACCTAGCACCTGATTACACCATTCTCTGTAACCAGACACTATTCTGGAACAGAGCCACCTAGTGGAGGACTAGCTAACTGCACCCTCGTACATCTGAGTCAAGGCTCCACAATTTTCCTACACCGCAATTTTGCAGCTGCAATTTTGGTGTGATTTCAGGGAATGTATGTGTAAACTTGAGGTCTATGGACCCTATGAGATATAACGGTGGTGTGACAGGTTCTCTTTTATTAAGACATCAGGGGTCTAGCAAATAATGGGCAGATCGTACTTCATTAGCTTCTTCCCCGGCCAAAAGTCCCCCTATGTGACATAATGTTTGTGTGATAGGTTCTCTTTTATTAAGGCATCAGGGGTCTAAGAGACCCCTGACGTCTCACCTGCCCACCATTGAAGCGAATGGTGGGCAGATCTAGTAGACCCCTGATGTCTCACATGCCCACCATTGAAGCGAACTGAGGGCAGATCACACTCCATTAGCTTCTTCCCCGGCCAAAAGTCCCCTATGTGACATAATGGTGTAATAAGTTCTCTTTTATTAAGACATCAGGGGTCTAGCAGACCCCTGATGTCTCACATGCCCACCATTGAAGCGAATGGTGGGCAGATCTAGTAGACCCCTGATGTCTCACCTGCCCCCATTAAAGCGAATGGTGGTGAGATCACACTCCATTAGCTTCTTCCCCTTCCAAAAGTCCCCTATGTGACATAATGTTTGTGTGATAGGTTCCCTTTTATTGAGACATCAGGGGTCTAACAGACCTCTGATGTCTCACCTGCCCACCATTAAAGCGAACTGAGGGCAGATCACACTCCATTAGCTTCTTCCCCGGCCAAAAGTCCCCCTATGTGACATAATGTTGGTGTGACACGTTCTCTTTTATTGAGACATTAGGGGTCTAGCAGACCCCTGATGTCTCACCTGCACACCATTGAAAGGAACGGAGGGCAGATTGGACTCCATTAGCTTCTTCCCCGGCCAAAAGTCCCCCTATGTGACATAATGTTGGTGTGATAGGTTCTCTTTATTAAGACATCAGGGGTCTAGCAGACCCCTGATGTCTCACATGCCCACCATTGAAGCGAATGGTGGGCAGATCTAGTAGACCCCTGATGTCTCACCTGCCCCCATTAAAGGGAATGGTGGGGAGATCACACTCCATTAGCTTCTTCCCCGGCCAAAAGTCCCCTTTGTGACATGTTTGTGTGATAGGTTCTCTTTTATTGAGACATCAGGGGTCTAGCAGACCCCTGATGTCTCACCTGCCCACCATTGAAAGGAACGGAGGGCAGATCGCACTCCATTGGCTTCTTTCCCGGCCACAGCGGCCAGGAAAAGTGACTACCCAACCTGGAAGTGATGGATGTGCTCAGGTCTCCCTCCCCTCTAATCAGCGGCACCCACCATGCCAGATTTGATGGTGAATCTTTCAGGGGGGGGGGGGGGGTGGTTGATTAATAAAGAATTCACATTCACCCAGTGAAAGTCCAATGCCGTGCTGGCCGAATGGCTTCCATTTATTTTAAATGGAAAATACCTCATTTGGCCACTAGATGGCACTAAGTATCATAGGAATTTCCCACACCAGTTAGGCTCCATCTAGTGGCCAAACGCAGAATTTTCTGTTTAAAATAAATGATTTACATTCGAAGCAGCACAGCATGAAGCCTATTTACATTCATGTTTGCACCCTATTTGCACAGAACAAATGTAAGTGCACTTTTATTGGGTGAATGTAAATATTTTATGAATCAGCCCTACTGAGAGATCCTCCTTGCCCCACTGAAGCATTCACCATCAAATCTGCCCCTGGGTGTCACCTCACCTGCCCTCCACTGAAGCTAATAAAGTGCAGGTTGTGCTTTATTAGCTTCTTCCCTGGTCACAAAACCCGACAGCCACACCCAGAAGTGATGTAATACACGGAGCTTCCGGGTTCTTATTAGGGAGGGGAGATCAGCAAGAAAAGACGTTCCCTGGTTGGTCTCCCTCCCATCTATCTGGTGGCAGCTGCCAGATTGGAAGGTGAATCTTTTTAGCGAGGTGAAGAAGATATCTCAGCAGAGTTGGTTCATAAAGAATTCACCCAATGAAAGTGCGTTTACATTCATTCTGTGTGAATGGGGCGCAAACCCCCCCCCCCCCCCCCCCGAATATAAAATAGAGGAAATCCTGCTCTGGTCATTGATTTTTTTTTTCTAAATGGAAAAGACTGCATGTGGCCACTAGGGGGTGCTCAGTATCAGAGGCACTTCCTGTATTACTCGGCTCCTTTTGGTGGCCAAATTTGATATTTTCCGTTTAGAGTAAAAGATTTACATTCGTAGAGCGCAGGATATATATAGTCTAGTTACATTTGTTTTTTTTTCACCACATTTGCACAAAATGAATGTACCGTACATGCACTTTCACTGGGCGAATGGCCAAATGGCGAATTTTAATTAAAACAAAACAATAAAAAAAGGATTTACATTCGAACAGCACAGGATATAGCCTATTTACATTCGTTTTTTTTTTTTTTAATTTCTTTTTATTACATTTAAATTGCAAACACTACATTTGGCGTCTACATGGTGTTAAAGTGGGGTTCCACCCAAAAGAAAAAAAAACTACATGAAAAATCCTAAAAGAAAATACAAAAAACTTGGATATATATATATTTTTTTTACTCACCTCTAAATGCCTGTTGCTAGGGGGTCCCTCGTAGTCTGCCTCTTCCAGTGCCTGGGCTGGTGACATCACTTCCCCCTCGGCACAGGAAGGGCTCAGCTCTGCTCCCTCCCTCCTGTCAACCGGAGACGACCGCACTTAACCGGGATTAAAGGTGCTCCAACGTCCACTAACCGCCCGGGCATGGGTGGGACCAATTACAGGTCCCAGGTGACTGAGCGGCCAATCACGACGCGCGGCGCCGATCGCGCATGCACAGTGGGTGCCAAGGGGCCGAGGGGGAAGTGATGTCACCAGCCCAGGCACTGGAAGAGGCAGACTACGAGGGACCCCCTAGCAACAGGCATTTAGAGGTGAGTAAAAAAAAAAAATATATCCAAATGTTTTTTTTTGTATTTTTTTTTAGGATTTTTCATGTAGTTTTTTTTTTTGGGTGGAACCCCACTTTAAGTATCATAAGAAATTCCTATACCATTTAGCGCCATCTAGTGGTCAAATGCAGAATTTTCATTTAAAAAAAAAAAAAAATTTACATTCGAACAGCACAGGATATAGCCTATTTACATTCGTTTTTTTTTTTTTGTTTTTGTTTTTATTTCTGTTTTTACACCCTATTCGTACATAAAGAATGTACATGCACTTTTGTTAGGTGAATGGATATGCAATGGGATTGATTTATAAGAGATTCACAAAAAAAAGTGCATTTATATTAATTCTGTGCAAATGGGATAAAAAATAAATAAATAAACAAAAAAAATGTAACTGTATCCTATGCTGGTTAAACATTTTTATTGCATTTAAATAGAAAACACTACATTTGGTCTCTACATGGTGTTAAGTATCATAAGAAATTCCTATACCATTTAGCACCATCTTGTGGCCAAATGCAGAATTTTCATTAAAAAAAAAAAAAAAAAAGGATTTACATTCGAACAGCACAGGATATAGCCTATTTACATTCGCTTTTTTTTTTTTATTATTATTATTTCTTTTTTTACACCCTATTCCTACAAAAAGAATGTGCATGCAATGGATATGCAAATGATTTGCTGTTAATGCTTTTAAATGGAAAATACCAAGTCCGGCCACTAGATGGAGGGAAGTATCATAGGAATTTCTTATACAACTTAGCTCCATCTAGTGGTCAAGTGTGATATTTTCCATTTAAATGAATTGATTTCCAATCCAACAGCAAAAGGATATAGTCTAGTTACATTTGTTTTTTCATCACATTTGCACAAAATGAATTTACATGCTCGTTCACTGGGCGAATGGATATGCAATGGGATTGATTTATAAGGGATTCACATAAAAAAAAGTGCATTTATAGTCATTCTGTGCTAATGGGATAAAAAAAAAACCGAACAAACAAAAAAAAAAAAATCAATGTAAATGAGATATATCCTATGCTGGTTAAATTTTTTTATTACATTTAAATAGAAAACACTACATTTGGCGTCTACATGGTGTTAAATATCATAAGAAATTCCTATACCATTTAGCGCCATCTAGTGGCCAAATGCAGAATTTTCATTAAAAAAAAAAAGGATTCGAACAGCACAGGATATAGCCTATTTACATTCATGTTTTTTTTTGTTTTTTTTTTAATTCCTTTTTTTACACCCTATTCGCACATAAAGAATGTACATGCACCTTTGTTAGGCGAATGGATATGCAATGGGGTTGATTTATAAGGGATTCACATAAAAAAAAAGTGCATTTATATTAATTCTGTGCTAATGGGATAAAAAATAAATACATAAATAAATAAATAAATAAAATGTAAATGGGATATATCCTATGCTGGTTAAATTTTTTTATTGCATTTAAATAGAAAACACTACATTTGGCGTCTACATGGTGTTAAGTATCATAAGAAAGTCCTATACCATATACCACCTAGTGGCCAAATGCAGAATTTTCATTAAAAAAAAAAAAGGATTTACATTCGAACAGCACAGGATATAGCCTATTTACATTCGTTTTTTTTTTTTTTTTTTACACCCTATTCCTACAAAAAAAGGGCATGCAATGGATATGCAAATCATTTGCTGTTAATGCTTTTAAATGGAAAATACCAAGTCCGGCCACTAGATGGAGCGAAATATCATAGGCATTTCTTATACAACTTAGCTCCATCTAGTGGTCAAGTGTGATGTTTTCCATTTAAATGAATTGATTTACATTCGAACAGCAAAAGGATATAGTCTAGTTACATTTGTTTTTTCACCACATTTGCACAAAATGAATGTACATGCACGTTCACTGGGTGAATGGATATGCAATGGGGTTGATTTATAAGGGATTCACATAAAAAAGTGCATTTATATTCATTCTGTGCTAATGGGTTAAAAAAAAAAAAAAACAATGTAAATGGGCTATATCCTATGCTGGTGAAATTTTTTAATTACATTTAAATAGAAAACACTACATTTGGTCTCTACATGGTGTTAAGTTCCATAGGAAATTCCTATAACATTTAGCACCATCTAGTGGCCAAATGCAGAATTTTCATTAAAAAAAAAAAAAAGGATTTATATTCGAACAGCACAGGATGTAGCCTATTTATTCGTTTTTTGTTTTTTTTTTATGTATTTCTTTACACCCTATTCGCACAGAAAGAATGTGCATGCACTTCCGTTAGGCAAATGGATATGCAAATTCTTTGTTGTTACTGCTTTTAAATGGAAAATACCAAGCCTGGCCACTAGATGAAACGAAGTATTATAGGAATTTCTTATACAACTTAGCTCCATCTAGTGGTCAAGTGTGATATTTTCCATTTAAATGAATTGATTTACATTCGAACAGCAAAGGATATAGCCTATTTACATTCGCTTTTTGGGGGATTTTTTTTACCCCCAGAAAGAATGTGCATGCAGGCAAACAGATATGCAAATTCTTTGCTTTTAAATGGAAAATACCAAGTCTGGCCACTAGATGGGGCGAAGTATCATGGGAATTTCTTATACAACTTAGCTCCATCTAGTGGTTAAATGTCATATTTTCCATATTAAATTAATTGATTTACATTGGAACAGCACAGGATAAATCCTCGTTACATTTGTTTTTTCACCCCATTAGCTCAAAACGAATATACTTGCCCTTTAATTGGGCAAATGGTTATGCAATATTTTTTATAAATCAACCCTACTGAGTTATCCTCACCTGACTGAAGGATCTTCTCTTTTTCTATGTTGCCATGATATAAGTGAAAATTGAATTATGAGATGTAGTGGAGAGAGGGGAGAATGAGGTTATATATAGGAAGCCTTGTATCTGCAAAGCACGAAGGGAAGGGGTGGGGGTGGGGGCAGACCGTCACGATAATTGGTTGGGAGCGGAATATAATGGTTGGAAAAGTAATAGAACAAAAGAATGAGATGTTGAGGGAGGGGGTGAGAGGAGAGAAGGTGTAGAGAGAAGACAGAGGATGGGGGGGGGGAAGAGAAATGGACAGCGAGGGCTTACTGCGAACAGCATCAAGAAGGTGGAGATAATGGAGAAAGATTGGAGGTTTAATATAGGAAATGAGACCCCCATGAATGGGAGTCCGGGTTATCTGACAGGGGATCAGAAGAAAGAATATTGAGGTGGGGGTGAGAAAAGATCTGATGAGGATCAGATGAGGTGGGGGGAGAGAAGAGATCTGATGAGGATCAGATGAGGTGGGGGGGGTGAGAAGAGATCTGATGAGGATCAGATGAGGTGGGGGGGGGGTGAGAAGAGATCTGATGAGGTTCAGATAGGGGGTAGATGAGAAGAGATCTGATGAGGATCAAATGAGGTAAGGGGGGGAGATCTGATGAGGATCAGATGAGGTGGGGGGTGATGAGAAGAGATCAGATGAAGATCAGATGAGGTGGGGGGTGATGAGAAGAGAGTTGATGAGGATCAGATGAGGTGGGGGGAGATCTGATGAGGATCAGATGAGGTGGGGGGAGATCTGATGAGGATCAGATGAGGTGGGGGGGTGATGAGAAGAGATCTGATGAGGTTCAGATGGGGGGGTGATGAGAAGAGATCTGATGTCGATCAAATGAGGTGGGGTGGGGGGAGATCTGATGAGGATCAGATGAGGTGGGGGGTGATGAGAAGAGATCAGATGAGGAACAGATGAGGTGGGGGGTGAGAAGAGATCTGATGAGGATCAGATGAGGTGGGGGTGATGAGAAGAGATCTGATGAGGATCTGATGAGGTGGGGGGTGATGAGAAGAGATCTGATGAGGATCAGATGAGGTGGGGGGTGATGAGAAGAGATCTGATAAGGATCAGATGAGGTGGGGGGGTGAGAAGAGATCTGATGAGGATCAGATGAGGTGGGGGGGAGTGATGAGAAGAGATCTGATGAGGATAAGATGAGGTGGGGGGTGATGAGAAGAGATCTGATGAGGATCAGAGGAGGTGGGGGTGGGGGGAGAGAGATCTGATGAGGATAAGATGAGGTGGGGGTAGAGAGATCTGATGAGGATAAGATGAGGTGGGGGTGATGAGAAGAGATCTGATGAGGATAAGATGAGGTGGGGGTGGGGGTAAAGAGATCTGATGAGGATAAGATGAGGTGGGGGTGATGAGAAGAGATCTGATGAGGATCAGAGGAGGTGGGGGGTGATGAGAAGAGATCTGATGAGGATCAGATGAGGTGGGGGGTGATGAGAAGAGATCTGATGAGGATCAGAGGAGGTGGGGGTGATGAGAAGAGATCTGATGAGGATCAGATGAGGTGGGGGGATGATGAGAAGAGATCTGATGAGGATCAGATGAGGTGGGGGAGATCTGATGAGGATCAGATGAGGTGGGGGGGGGTGATGAGAAGAGGTCTGATGAGGTTTAGATGGGGGGGTGATGAGAAGAGATCTGATGAGGATCAAATGAAGTGGGGGGTGAGAAGAGATCTGATGAGGATCAGATGAGGTGGGGGGTGATGAGAAGAGATCAGATGAGGATCAGATGAGGTGGGGGGTGAGAAGAGATCTGATGAGGATCAGATGAGGTGGGGGGTGATGAGAAGAGATCAGATGAGGATCAGATGAGGTGGGGGGGTGAGAAGAGATCTGATGAGGATCAGATGAGGTTGGGTGGGGGGGATCTGATGAGGATCAGGTGAGGTGGGGTGAGAAGAGATCTGATGAGGCTCAGATGAGGTTGGGTGGGGGGAGATCTGATGAGGATCAGATAAGGTGGGGGTGAGAAGAGATCTGATGAGGATCAGAGGAGATGGGGGGTGATGAGAAGAGATCCGATGAGGATCAGATGAGGTGGGGGTGATGAGAAGAGATCTGATGAGGATCAGAGGAGGTGGGGGGTGAGAAGAGATCTGATGAGGATAAGATGAGGTGGGGGGGTGATGAGAAGAGATCTGATGAGGATAAGATGAGGTGGGGGGGAGTGATGAGAAGAGGTCTGACGAGGATCAGATGACTTGGGGGGGTGATGAGAAGAGATCTGATGAGGATCAGATGAGGTGGGGGGTGATGAGAAGAGATCTGATGAGGATCAGATGAGGTGGGGAGGTGGTGAGAAGAGATCTGATGAGGATCAGATGAGGTGGGGGGTGATGAGAAGAGATCTGATGAGGATCAGATGAGGTGGGGGGTGATGAGAAGAGATCTGATGAGGATCAGATGAGGTGGGGGGGTGATGAGAAGAGATCTGATGAGGATCAGATGAGGTGGGTTTGATGAGAAGAGATCTGATGAGGATCAGATGAGGTGGGGGGGGGGTGATGAGAAGAGATCTGATGAGGATCAGATGAGGTGGGGGGGAAGTGATGAGAAGAGATCTGATGAGGATCAGATTAGGTGGGGTGGGGGAGATCTGATGAGGATCAGATGGGGTGGGGGGTGATGAGAAGAGATCTGATGAGGATCAGATGAGGTGGGGGGTGAGAAGAGATCTGATGAGGATCAGATGGGGGGGGGGTGATGAGAAGAGATCTGATGAGGATCAGATGAGGTGGGGTGGGGGAGATCTGATGAGGATCAGATTGGGTGGGGGGTGATGAGAAGAGATCTGATGAGGATCAGATGAGGTGGGGGGGAGTGCTGAGAAGAGATCTGATGAGGATCAGATGAGGTAGGGGGGTGATGAGAAGAGATCTGATGAGGATCAGATGAGGTGGGGGGGTGAGAAGAGATCTGATGAGGATCAGATGAGGTGGGGGGTGAGAAGAGATCTGATGAGGATCACATGAGGTTTGGTGGGGAGAGATCTGATGAGGATCAGATATGGTGGGGGTGAGAAGAGATCTGATGAGGATCAGTGGAGATGGGGGGTGATGAGAAGAGATCTGATGAGGATCAGATGAGGTGGGGGTGATGAGAAGAGATCTGATGAGGATCAGATGAGGTGGGGGAGTGATGAGAAGAGATCTGATGAGGATAAGATGAGGTGGGGGGTGAGAAGAGATCTGATGAGGATCAGATGAGGTGGGGGGGTGAGAAGAGATCTGATGAGGATCAGATGAGTTGGGGGTGAGAAGAGATCTGATGAGGATCAGATGAGGTGGGGGGTGAGAAGAGATCCGATGAGGATCAGATGAGTTGGGGGGGTGAGAAGAGATCTGATGAGGATCAGATGAGTTGGGGGGTGAGAAGAGATCTGATGAGGATCAGATGAGTTCGGGGGGTGAGAAAAGATCTGATGAGGATCAGATGAGTTGGGGGGTGAAAAGAGATCTGATGAGGATCAAATGAGTTGGGGGGTGAGAAGAGATCTGATGAGGATCAGATGAGGTGGGGGGGTGAGAAAAGATCTGATGAGGATCAGATGAGTTGGGGGGTGAGAAGAGATCTGATGAGGATCAGATGAGTTGGGGGGGGTGAGTAGAGATCTGATGAGGATCTGATGAGGATCAGATGAGGTGGGGGGGGGGGGGTGAGAAGAGATCTGATGAGGATCAGATGAGGTGGGGGGGGGGGGTGAGAAGAGATCTGATGAGGTGGGGGGGGAGTGCAGTCATAACAACAAATGGATGGAGGGGTCGGCAATGGGAGGACGGGGACTGGGGGACAGAGAGGGAGGAGGATTTTATTATGGTCCAGTTTCTGGTGGCCCCCGGACTACAAGTCCCAGCATTCCTACCCCTGACTAGGAGGGCTACAAATTCCAGCATTCCTATTCATCATCAGTAAGGACTACAGGCCCCAGCATTCACATCCAACATCAGTGGAACTACAAGTCTCAGCATTCCTATCGATTATCAATAGAACTACATGTGTCAACATTTCTATCCAATATCGGAGGGACTACAGGTCCCAGAATTGCTATTCGACCTTTAGAGGGACTACAAATCTGATCTTTCCCCTATAATGTCAGTAGGACTACAAGTCTCAGCACTCCTATCCAACATCAGTGGGACTACAGGTCCCAGCATTCACATCCATGAGTGGGACTACAAGTCCCAGCATTCCTAATCCATAAATGGGACTACAAGTCCCAGCATTCGTATTCATCATCAGTAGGACTACAAGTTCCAACATTCCTTTTTAACTCTGGTAGGACTACAGGTCCCAGCATTAATATCCATCTCGGGAAAGTCCCAACACTGCTACCCTGTATCTGTGGAACTACAAGTCCCAGCATTGTACAGAATAGGGAGCTCAGGATAGAACACTGGAAGAGGCAGAGCAAACATATTTATCAGTCTTCACCCATCATCATATCCCCTCCCCTCCTCCAATAACACCCCCCCCTCCCCTCCTCCAATCACACCCCCCCTCCTCCAATCACATCCCTCCCCCTCCTCCAATCACACCCCCCCTCCTCCAATCACATCCCTCCCCCTCCTCCAATCACACCCCCCCTCCTCCAATCACATCCTCTGATCTCATTCCCTCATTTCATTACAGAACAACAAAGATCTGAAATATAATCCCCTCCCCCACTTCTTCTTCTGATCGATAAACACAGAGCAGATAATCTTCTGAATATCAAGACTTCTAAATATATATATTTTTTTATTTTTTCAAATATTTACTGGAATTGAAAACAAACATTGTATTTGTATTTTTGTCATTTCTAAACTCCTAAAAGTCCCCCCCCCCCATCAACATTTTCTATATTATCATCAAAAGTGGGTGACACTTTTTTTTTTTCATTTATATATAAAAAAAAAAAATCCTTATCCTCAGATCTGTACTTCTGTAACTATATTCACATATCTGACCATATAACTCAAATGTATGATATTTCTTATTTAAAAAAAAAAAAAAGAACATAATAAATAGATTAAAAATTTTGATAAACTAAACGCTCAAAAAATATAATATGTACCTAATAAAGTATAACATTACTGACGACCATTAACCTATTTACTAAAAAGTAATATGATTGTGATGTAGAGTTATAAGGGAGTTGTAGGTTTTATTTATTTATTTATTATTTCAGAGAATATTATAAATGTATTTTATTTCCGAGAGTATTCATTTTTTTTTCCAGAAAGTATTATACATTTCTTTTATTTGAGAAGGTATTGCTTACTTATTTTATATCAAAAGGTATATTTGTTTTATTTCAGAGGGTATTACATATTTATTTATTTATTTTCAGAGTATCATTTTTTTCCCCAGAGAGTATTATATTTTTTTTTTCTTAGAGAGTATTATATGTTTATTTTATTTTAGAAGGTATTATATCATTTTATTTTTGCAGAGAGTATTATATTTTTTTTTGTCAGAGAGTATTATATATTTATTTTATTTTAGAAGGCATTATATATTTATTTTATTCCAAAGGTTATGTTTTTTTTTTTTTTAATTTAAGATAGTATTTTATTATTTTTTTTTAGAGTATTTTATATATATATATATATATATATATATATATATATACACACACACACACACACACACACACACACACACACACACATATATTCAGAGGGTATTATATCTTTATTTTATATACTTATTTCTTAGTTTGTTTTTCAAAATGTATTATATGCGGGTATTAATTTAATAACAATGTTACACAATGTAATGTATGTTTGTATTGTGTCTTATTTATTTACTTTTATTATTTCTTGTAGTTTTATAGTCTTATCTTTTGTTTTTTGTTTTTCTTTTATTTTCTGTAGTAGGTGGGGTGTGTGGAAGGGGGGGGGGGGAGGGGTTACAACTATACAGTTATTCTAAAAGTATGTATTGTAGGGTGATCATAAATATCTTGTAAAGATACGCAGAAAGTATCAATTCATTATGAATTCTAAATTATATCACTCCAGCATCATTATGGATTGGGGGGGGATTAGCAATGATTCTGATACAAAATATCAATTATGGATCTATACCCAGGGAGGAAAAAAGGGTTAAAAAAAGCAGCTGGTTCCTCCTATCCGTGTGCTGAAATTGTATTGTGACTGCATTATCGATTTTTTTTTTGCTGTGCAAACTGTTGGTGCTATATAAATTCTGTATAATAATATAAGTCCTGAATTATAATAATAAATGATGTGTAAACTCTGTATAATAATAATATTAATAATAATAATGAATAAACATTGTATAATAACAACAACAATAATAAATGTATAAATCCTGAATAACAATAATAATAATAATAATAATAATAATAATAATAATAATACATGTATAAACCCTGTATAATAATAATAATAATAATAATAATAATACATGTATAAACCCTGTATAATAATAATAACAATAATACATGTATAAACCCTGTATAATAATAACAATAATAATACATGTATAAACCCTGTATAATAATAATAACAATAATAATACATGTATAAACCCTGTATAATAATAACAATAATAATACATGTATAAACCATGTATAATAATAATAACAATAATAATACATGTATAAACCCTGTATAATAATAATAATAATTATAATAATACATAATGTATAAATCCTGTATAAAAATAATAATAATAAATGTATAAACCCTGTATTATAATACGAATACATGTATAAATCCAGTATAACAACAATAATAACAACTGTATAAATAATGTATAATAATAAAGTATAAACCCTGCATAATAATAATAATAAATAATGTATAAATCCTGTATAAAAATAATAATAATAATAATAATAAATGTATAAACCCTGTATTATAATACTAATACATGTATACATCCAGTATAACAACAATAATAATAACTGTATAAATAATGTATAATAATAATGTATAAACCCTGCATAATAATAATAATAATAATAAATAATGTATAAATCCTGTATAATAATAATAATAATAATGATAATAAATGTATAAACCCTGTATAATAATAATAATAACAAATCCTGAAAAATAATAATAATAATATAAACCCTGTATAATAATAATAATAACAAATCCTGAGTAGTAATATTATAAATCATGTATAATAAAAATAAATATATAAATCTTGTATATTAATAACAATAACAAATGTATAAATCCTGTATAGTAATAATAATAAAAAATCCTGAATAATAATAATATAAATACTATATAATAATAATAATAAATCCTGAATAATAATAATATTAATCCTATATAATAATAATACTATTAATCCTATATAATAATAATAATAAATCCTGAATAATAATAATATAAATCCTATATAATCATAATAATAATATAAATCCTATATAATAATAAATCCTGAATAATAATATAAATCCTGTATAATCATAATAATAACAAAAAAAACTTCTAACGGGTCAGTCCCGGTGTTTTTCTGCCATCACTCTTCTATGTTTCTATGCATTGTGACAACAGAAAAAAGGAAATCGCAATGATCAGAGCGAAGAATGACTTCTTCCCGAGCTCAGCGGGAGACGGACTTCCTGAAGTGAGACGCCGTATCCTGTCGCGGTGGTTTTCGGAAGACGGGCGGGTTCTCGGCGGTCCGCCCTGGACGCGGCAGCAGTCCAAGTCGGAGGAGAAGAGGGAGAAGTTTCTCCAGCGAGGAAGCCGAGTGCAGGCGGAGTCGGTGATGTCACAGGAAGCTCGCATGTTTCCTGTTGATGTTCACATACATTCACTCACTTCAAGCAACAGCCTCTTTTTTTTTTTTTTTCCTTCTTACCCTCGACAGCTAATCCTCGGCTCGCTCCGTCACCAGGGGACCGGCGTCAAGTCTTCGGGAACATCCTCAGGACTTATTCAAAAAGGGAAACGGAACGTTTTGTGTGTGTGCGGCCGGTGAGTTCTTCTTCTTCTTCTTCTTCTTCTTCTTCTTCTTCTTATTATTATTATTATTATCTCTCCTGGGAATGAAGTGGATACAATGTGCAGAAATTTCTTACTGAACTTCATTCCGGGCTGCGGACAAGTTTGTCTCGTAGATCTCCATCAGACGATCGTCCGGCTTTCTGTGTTTTGTTGTTGATTTTTTTTTTGCTACTTTATGTTGTGATTTGTATCGGCGACTCTTATCAGGGACAGGATGGGAGCAGAGCATCGCCTCCATCTCTGCAGACCATTCCTCCTTCTATAGATTGCATGTCAGGGAGAGGAGCGCACATTGTGCGTAGAAAAGTCGGCTTTATTTATTTTATTACATATTTGAGTTGTTACCCTTTGAGGAGGGGGGGGGGGGGGTAATTAGAGGATCTGCTATCTGAATGACACCTAATCCAAAGCGGAGGGACGGAGTGCAAGTGACAAAACACAAGTGCTGCTAATTTGCATATATTAGTGTAAGTGCAAATCTATGGGGGGGGGGGGGTGATATGTACAGTCTGGAGGAAAGAAGGGAAAGGATGGACATGACTGGAACTTTAAGTACATGAAGGGGGGGGGGGGGGGGTATTTTAGGGCCTGAGCGAAGAGGAAGAACACGGAGGACGTGACCTCCAACCAGAGGAGGGAAGAGCAACACTAATTATAGAAAGTATTACTTTACAGAAAGAGTAGTTGTTGCTTGGAATAGACTCCCAGCGGAGGAGGGGAAGGTGCTCGGGACAAACTGACCACATAGTCTTATTATGCTTCCACTCTTCTACGTGTATATATGTGTGTGTGTGTATATATATATATATATATATATTATGTATATATAGAAGAAAAAGTACAATTGTGTTTAAGTACATTATACACACAATAAATATGTACTATATATATCTATATATATAGATATAGATACATAGATATATGTTTATTTCTTATTTATTTCTTATTTATTTTATTTTATATTTTTAATACATTTAATTTCTTTACCAAAAGAGT